>CP139509.1:177128306-177248409 GCA_021014915.2 Artemisia tridentata subsp. tridentata
ACTAAACATCAACATAAAGCCTGGATGGAAGAAAGGCACAAAGATCACCTTCCCAGAGAAAGGAAACGAGCAGCCAAACGTTACACCAGCAGATCTCGTCTTTGTCATAGATGAGAAACCTCACAGCACATTCACTCGTGATGGCAATGACTTGGTGGTTACAAAACGCATAACATTGGCTGAAGCATTATCTGGTTACACAGTCAATTTGACCACTCTTGATGGCAGAAACCTCACAATCCCTATCAATAATGTGATCCATCCAGAGTACGAGGAGGTAGTCCCCAGAGAAGGGATGCCTATTTCAAAGGACCCGACTAAGAAAGGGAACCTCAGGATCAAGTTCAATGTCAAGTTTCCAACAAGGTTGACTCCAGCTCAAAAAAGCAAGATCAAAGAATTACTGAACGGTTAAGATGGATTGTGAGAGTAGAGTTTTTGTGCATATGTAATTCGTACACGGAATTCTGGAGGGTGGATCTTGGTTGTATGTTTTTGCAATTATAGATTTAGTTCCAAATTTTACATCTATATTAGTGGCGAATATTGCAATGGTATGGAATCTAATAATTGGAAGCTACACAAACTCTTTACAATCTTTTACTGTTAATATTAGAACGCTTTTTGTCTTTGATTTTTCTCTTTTCAGCATTCTGGTATCGGTGGTATTTGCGTCATGTTTTAATTTTAGGCTCCAATGTAGTTTGGAACTTGGGATTTATAATTTTAGGCTCCAGCAAAAAGTTCTATCAAACTTTAAGAGAATAATTCAAACTTGCTACAGGCTAATGTTATACTCCGTATGAAATTTAACAAGGGTTGGTACTCGGTACCAAGGGCCTTTGCTGGCTAATGAATTGAGTGGAGCTGATTCGATTTAATGGATATTACCGACAAGGAACATGATTAGGGTAAGGTCTCATATCTTAACATGCGTAGATGTTTTCTTGGTGCTCTGGCTTAGTCGTGTTTGATCACCTGGTAAAGGCTATTTTCTAGCCTGAATCCAGCATACTTTGACATACCATTGAAAGAGATCTTGTCCGTGACAATACCCAAAACCAGTGACGCCTAGCAAATTTAGTACTAATAACTAATTTCATACTACATTGATTTATCGATAGATTAAGACATGGTCATACTTGATTTGGGCCAATAAAGAAATGCTACCTGCATTAATCCTACCAGACAGATAAAAAGCATATTCTTCATAAAGTAGAAGATTGTGAAGACTTCTCAGAAAAGGTGCGCTGTTTTTTTAATTATGAGGATATGAATCTGAATTTGAGTCACATATCTTAATCTATGAAAGAAATGTATAAATCTCAATCACATAACATTTTTTTTTTTTTTTTTTTTTTTTTTTTTTTAATGTTTAAACGAGTATGATTATTATTTTTAGTAGTTTAAACACAAAGCAATTTCATTCATAATAAAAGTAAACGTCTCTAAGCATTTAAGTTAATGTTTCTAAACACTTACGCTCTGTTCTCGAGTTTTTTTTTAAAGTAATGGAAGGGGATGGGAAGGGAAATAAAAAAAATGGCGTTCTTGAGTTTTTTTAAGATGGAAAGGTAAGGGACGGGAAGGTGGGAGGGAGGGAAGAGATGGGTTTTTGTGTGTATATTTAATCCGTCCATAAATTGGAAGGATCAGGAGGGAACGAGTAAACTAACAACATAAGCCTCTGTTAAATGACTATTATATCCTCAAAATTACGACTTATCATTTCTTCTTGTCTTTTAATAAAACGCCTCTTAATTCTGATATCAACAAGCTGTTGGACTTCAACATGAGATAAGTCCCTTTGTTCAGAAACTGCTCCTAGCCTTTTCATATAACTTAATCTCTTGTTGACCTTTTGCAAACACCTGATTATTCCAAACCTTGAGATCCGATTTTAAAAGTCTAAGCTTTTTTGCAAATACAAAGGCAGCCCATCCATTCAACTGATAAGACAACCACTTTTGCTTACAAAATTCAGTGATTTCGAAAAAGAAAACCGACCATTGTAAAAACGAAATGGTTTTGGACCCCAATACAACAATTGCTTGCCCCATACAATAACATTGTGATCAAACAATTTCTTATCTCCTGAAATCAATATTGATTGAGGTCATTTTAAAATCCAAGAGTCATTGAGAAGTACACGATCAATTCTTGATTTCTTACCTCTGCTCCCTTCCCAGGTAAATGATGCATTTTGTAAAGGTTGATCCAAGAGATTAGTTTCAACTAGAAAATTATGTTTTTAGGGTATATTGGTAATTTGGTAACTTCATATCCTTTCCTTCCCACTTAAAAACAAAAACTCAAGAACACAAATAAAAATAACCACTTTCATGACAGAGTCATTCCTTACTTTGCCCTTCCCATTCCATCCCTTTCCATTCTTTAAAATTTAGACTTGAGAACAGAGCGTTAAGATGTCGAGGGAAAGGGCATTTTCTCGCAAAGTAGTCACAACTTAAAGAAAAAGAGACAAAAATTGTAGGCATAAGAAAGTTGGGTAAAGACATAAAACATGTAAATAGCAACAAAAGTAACCAGATTGATGGTAATCCAATTTCAAGTTAAAGAAACATCCTAATTCTATATTCTATATGATAATCAAAAATTTATAATTAACCTAAGTTATTCTTAAAGAGGAATTAAAAATAAAAAAATAAAAAATAAAATAAAAATTATATGCAATCAAGTTAAGAAAATGATCTAATTTCCATAGATTCATACAATCACATAAATAAAGTGTGTTCTACATCTACATCAATACCCACCTTTTTACCACTTCATATATCTCATAATAAAAAATCAATATTTTATTGAAGTTCCGAAAAACCCAGTTTCAGTTTCACCAATGACCTTGAAGATGGTGATTGGGGTGAAGTGGCAACTGGCGACAGTCATGGTGGCCGGATGTGTAGTGTGAGGCATGAATTTGACATTAGTTTTGAAAGATGATGAAAGTAGTGTTGTTTTAATCAAAGGCGAGAAGATGCTCTTTCAAGTCTGAGCCAACTAGATGTTTAGAGCCGTGTCTGAATGATATAAACAAACACTAGCTAAGGAAAAAAATGTCCGGAAATATTTATAACTCCGTATCCCCATCAAGTGCATCTACACCTGATGGGTCTGAGTCCTGACCATCCGTTACATAGGGTGTGATCTATGTCATAAACGATAAATTTGGTTATACAAAATTAGGTGTATATGCAAGGTTGCTAATCATAAAGGTTTACCTGCTCTATTGTCATCATTACACAGATTTCTCATTTCCTATCAACACATCTCTACATAAAAACACAATGCACCCCATACACTCACATTTGGAGGTTCAATTTAGTCCTACATTCAACACTACTACTACCACTACTAAGTATTACACTACCTACCTTAGTCACTATAACCCGATGAAGACAATTCGGTCTCGTCACCTGGATTACCAACATGCCCTCCTCCAACATCTAAATCTCGGTTATCATCCGCATCATCATTGAAGAAACCGTCAACATCTACACCAGCTTGTTCATCTTCATCCTCGTAATCATCCATAACTTCATCATCTTCTTCTAAACCATATTCCCCAATGTATTCACGAGAAGGCATATTATTATACGCTTTCTGATGATACCCATCATCCACCATCATATCATCGTCATATTCATCAACCCCAGTATTCTCATTTTCATTCTCAATCTCATATTCTGAACTACTAGCGTTTTCTGTAGCATGAAGGTCAGCGATTTCTTCAGCATTCCAATCTTGAAAACCGACAACTGGACTTTCCTCATATAGATAGTCTCGGCTGCTATCACGTTCAGTTATCTGAACTGTGTTATGCTGTTTTATTTGGCCACCACGTCGTCCACGTTTACGTCCTCCCCGACCACGGGGTCGTCCTTTCGCATTAGATCTTGACCCAGAAGCAGCAACACTTCTTTGGGACCTCCCGCCACGGGCCCGTCCTCGGCCCCTTCCACGCCCACGGCCTCGTCCTGAGGTCACTGGATCAGCCCATGGGTCATGAAGGTTCCCGGATCCATATAAAGATTCACCTTGGTCACCCTCCTCGCCATTTTTCATCACTGCCGCGAATTTTGGATGCAAAGTCTGCAAGTAAAGTGAATATACAAAATTAGACATGTCTTCCAAGAGGGTAACATGTTGATGTAACTTGTGGACAAGAGATTACAACTTGTGAGAAGAGAGGTGCTTGGGATTTTTGCTTTTTGAGTGTTCGGATAGAATTTTTTATTGGCGTATTTCAGAGTATACAAGCACTTTAAAATAAGCAAGTTAGTTTGCTCTTATTGTTTAGCCAAATAAGCAGTTTAAATGTAAACCAAGCATCTTCAAAATAGTAGGCATTTACTATGTACAATTAGAATAAATAATCAAATTAGAGAATTGTAATTGGTTAATCTGAGGTAGGTTATTAATTAACTCTTAATTCTTAATTTGGTTACAATTAGAATAAAACTAGTTATCCAAAATTTAATGGAACTCCGCATGTTTCAGGCAGGCAATCAAAAAACAGAATTTGTATATCCAAACTTAAAAATTATTGCAATCACAAGTTGCAATAATCAATTACTAGTAGAAATGCAAATGCAAGCATGCATGTACCAGAACATTGGTTGCTTCTTTGTCTTTTTCAGCATCCTCTTTCTGACTAAGCAAGTAATACAGGGAGGTGTCAAGCTCCATGAGCCTTAATGCTACACTTGACGTTGTTTCAGGCAGCCAAGGAAGCACAGAAACCGTGGAACAGTCTTTTGAAGCAAGTAACGCAGCTGAGTTGTCAGAACCCAACAACTCATCTGTCGTCTCAAAATCCAGAGACAAATAGTCCCTTTTTATTGAGCTTTCCAACAAAGTCAAAGCCTGAGATATTTACGCAAACTCCATGAATCAAAATATTGTTTATACATATGCTTAAGCCTATTCGGCGGTGTTTCGATGTATGTATTAAACCAATATCACAATCAAGTAACAAACAATAATGAAAAGAAAATGTTGTTGGAAATAGTATTTGGACATGATTCTGTTGTTTGAAGTTTTACTAGTTAAGATAATATCATGTTTGAGCGTTTGACAAATACATTCCTATGTATTTATGAAGTATTCAAAGGACAATATATCTTTGATCAATTTTGAAACTTCATCCAACTATTTGTAAACACTCAAAATCACAATAATTTGGACACTCAGTTTATAAAGCAAATCCATACCACCCTTTAACCATGTATGCATGTACCTCAAGAAGTGCATCCACTGTTACTGCATTAACGAGCTTCACACACCACGCTTTTCTGCACTCATCCGTCCACGAAGGTTGAAGAGCTTCCAGCGGAAGAGAAGCCTATAAAAGATGATATAAAGGGCTTATAAGTCAAATTTGCTGCTATAAAAAAAGCACGAAACTAAAGAAAGTGCAAAAAGCTCACCTCAATCAAAGCTAATAGAGCTTTAATCAATCTAAACCTCACGGGACGGCCCGATTCACGGTCATGAAAACACAACACTGATTCCGATTTCAACTTTTCCTTGAAACGAGATAAATGTTTAGAAAATGTTAAATTGCTTCCAAAAAACGTCTCACACAGCTTATGGCAAGATGAACATCGACCATTCTCAAAAAACGATAAATCCAGGCAATTATCACACACTTCAAGAATATTTTCACATCTTGTGCTCCCAAACTTCATTGCCCGTAAATTCAAGCACTCCCTCCACATCCATTTTTCAAAATTTTGGTATCGTTTTATGGCATTAGTCATCTCATCACCGTTTTGTCCATGCTCAATTGCAAACGTGGATGAAAATTCTGAAGAATCTGTATTTGGAATTGATACAGTACTGCTAGGGCTACCCGAACCTATGGGCCCAGCTTCTGGAACATCAACCCACATCTTACTGACAGATTCTTTGAAACGGGCTTCAATTCTCTGCAACATAGAATGCAATTGTGCCTCCCGATTCCCACGAACGTCCAAAGATGCCAAAAGAACATTGAAGCTCTGCATGTTAAACAGATAGGTTTATTATATTCACACACAAGACCATATCGTTAATTAGTATTGACGAGGGACCAACTCTGTAACTTATCTGGTTATTCAGTATACTATAAAAAAACTAAAAAAGTAATCATATGTGACACTTAAATTATTTAAAAAAAAAAAAAAAAAAATAGAAATTCTACTCTATAAATATGCACATTACCTCCTCATTATCAATAAGCCTCCAACGACCATCACACAGCTCAACAAAAATTCTCCCGCAACCCGGATCATTTTGTGAAGCAGAAGTTATAAACTGCCAGTAACGGTTCCTTCTTCGATCCTGCCCCAGTGGCAACGACCTGTATACAAACAGCTCCTCTGCCTTATGACTGATAAAAAATTTCAACTGCGCCCTTGACTTTTCAGCAGCATAAGCAGGTTCCAGTAACCTTTCATTGAGGTTACCTAGATCGTCATGTAGGTCACCCACGTTCTCTTGCTGGTTGTTTGACATATAATCCATTCGGTCATCGACAGATGGATATTGTATTTTGATCATAAATTCTTCTCTCATGCGTCTTCTATCAACTTGTGCATCTGCCAACATCTGTTTCTTTATTGCCATAGCTGTTTCTAACCGCTCCTGTCAAAATGTCATAATCAATATCCAAACTCTTAGTAAAACAATATATATAGCAGTAACAATACTGATCCATTTACTTAAAAGTTATGTGTTATTTTCAACACTTATAAATAAAACGGGCATGATAAAAAAATACACGTAAAAACAAGACATAGAATGGGTTGCAACTTGCAAGTCATCCATAATGTCTATTTTAATGCATAAAAACCTCTAATAAATCATTTTGTTCAAAACTTTAAAATAAAACTAAAAGAAATTTTGTCAACCTAACCCGTCGCATACGATAAGACCCATTTTGACCCGTTACCCAATTCACCCAGCCTGCTCATTTTGCTACCTCTGATCACAATACACATTGATATACAAAGGGGTACCTCGAGAAGAACACGTATAGAATTTCCTTCATTAGCAACGGATATTAATGCAACAAGAGCATTGAGTCGTTCTTCAACGGTCAAATCAGAATACTCGCCTTCCATAAGCCCTTGCACCCACACCTCACCGGAAATACTTTCATCAACAACAGCATCCTCATCTTGAGCAGCCACTCCCTTGTTGGTCACGTGGTTCACACCAATGATGTTAGGTTGATCAACTAGAGACTCAACCTTTATGTCTCCCACTGTTTCAGATTGTACACCAGAAACTGAAATAATACCAATGTCATCAACCTCAGGATCGTCAGGAACATCGCTGTCGGAATCCTCTTCTTTTTCAGCATCATCACGGTCAGCATCAAAAGCTTCTTCTCCATCCAATAACTCATTTTTAAATGTATGAATCTTTTCTTTGGCAGCATTTATAATCGCCTCACCATCTGCAGGATCCCTCCGATAAGGACTCTTCAAACAATAGGTTGATGGAGCGGTTCTTTCAAAAAGCTTTGTATCTCTCGATAAGGCAGCAGCAATCGAGGCTTCTGGTGTTTTGCTTGTTGTGAGATCCCTTAGCCCCGATTTCTAAATAAAATTAAAAATTTAAAAAAAAAAAAAAAAAAAAAAAAAAAAAAAAAAAACAGTAATCAAGAGAAATTATTCGATTAAGAATACAGATCTACCTGAATCTTGTCTGCAACATCTAATATAGAAAGTCCTCTGCTTCCCTCAAGTGAGAGAACATGAAATGCTGCATATTTAACTGTTCCTGGTGTCAACCGATGCCTTGATCTTCGATTGGAGAAACCCCTTGCTTGCATTTTGGCCAATGCACTTTTGGCTGCCGCTCCACTACGTATATTTGAAATCATATCTCCACCATCTACACCCTATACTTTTTTTAAAAACCAAAACGATCTCTAAATAATGGATACCAGAAAAAACACAGTACAAGAGGTTCACTCTGTAGAAATCATGAGTGAAGACGGTAGAGGTGACAAAATGGGCGGGTCAAGCAGGTTGTGTAAAAGGGGTAAATCTGAATAGGGGCTGAGCCGAGCCACAAACACTTATCTTTTCTTAAAATCTATAACAAAATGAATGATAATACAAATAAAGAAACTATTCTGTAACAATGATGGCTTAGTTTTTTTTAAATACAATTTAGGACATTTATGCATTGACAGCATTGTAGATACACTTCTGACCAGGTTTTCATTTTTATCTATTTTATTTACGTATTCCCTCATGTGACTCAGATAGAGAAGAGCATAACCAAATTGAGCTATTTCTTCATACGATGGTTGAAAATGACATCACTAAAAGATAGTGAAAGAAAAGCACCTCATTTTCTTCTTGAGGAAGTTCTCGATCGACATTCCGCTTTTTCAATTTTGGCCCGTATCCTGCAGCCAGGGCAAATTGACGCAATATCTCGGGCCATGTCAATGGATTTAAGTGACGTTGCCAGCTACAGATATCAAACCCCCAAGCAAATGCCTGAAATATGATCAATAACATTTCAGTGTCGCCTAAAGAAGTAAAAAAGGATGTTCACACACTATAAAAAGATGGGCGGACCTACATGGTAGCCAGGGTAAGTGTAAAAGAAAATTAGAGAAAGAAAACTAAAAAATTATAGTGCATTACATTTATAAAAAAAAATAATAATAATAATAATAATAATAATAATAATATAATAATTTTCTAATGAAGTGATGTTTTATTAAATAATAAAAAAAAATAAAAAATAATAATAATAAAAATAAATAATAATAATAATAATAATAATAATAATAATAATAATAATAATAATAATAAAATAAATAAATAAATAAATAAATAAAAATGATGCAGTAGTGCTCTAGCGCATATCCTGATCAAAAAATAGTTTATTTATCAAAGCAACAAAAACATAAGCATGGAACATAGATTACGGAATTTACCCCTTCGACAATTTGTGGATGACCACCTCCAGGATTAGGAGGACCTATTTGATTTGCCGCTAAGGATGAGGGTGCCCTTGCTACATCTTCAATATCTTTAACTATCGATTTCAGAAGTGCTACATGGATTTCTCCCAACAATCGAGGATCCTAAAAGTTTTTGGACGAGACAGTTAAAATAGCAATTCCACTACAGAGCATGAAACAGAATTAAAACAAAGAATTTTTGTTTTGGATGAACTTACATGATCATGGAAAGCTTGAACAAACTCGTCGAGAGTAAAAGGCCAAAGTCCAAGAACATCAGCAAAAGTAATAAGAAACTTCCAAACCTGAAATATGCAAAATTGCAAATCAAATCAGTTTATGTACCATCTCAATCACGGATATCAAGTGAAAGCACAGAGAGTAAAAATAACGCTCACCATAAGAAGATTGCCAATATTCTCCTCAGAATCGGTCCATGGTTCAAATTTAAAAGGCCTCTTTAAATGCACAGACTTGGGTGGAAATTCAGGCAGCATATCTAAAGTAATCAAGATTTTGTTACACACATGAACATGAAAAAGTATAATAAGAAATAAACATTTAGACCTTAAATGTCACATAAATACGGAAAATATAAAATATAACTAATATGCAAAGTTCATCACGGGTCATTTTGACTGAAAAAAAAAAGTCAAATGCTAAACTTGTTTTGTAACAGATTATGTAAATCTCACTATCCTGATTCCCAAACACCAAGAGAATTGCTTTTATTATCTTAAATAAATAATAAGTTTATCAAGGGATGAATACCTCTTAGTGACTCTAGATTTTCCAAAGCCTCACTATCAAGAGACAGCATTGAAGGCAACCCTTTATTCGATGCAGCTATCTCCATCAATTCCAAACGCTCGTCATCTATTAACTCCAACGATTCTTTTGCAAGTCTTCGAGCAGCCGCCCTATCGTTTGCTGCTTTTAGTCTTGCAGCTT
Source organism: Artemisia tridentata subsp. tridentata (assembly GCA_021014915.2). Classification (NCBI taxonomy): domain Eukaryota; kingdom Viridiplantae; phylum Streptophyta; class Magnoliopsida; order Asterales; family Asteraceae; genus Artemisia; species Artemisia tridentata. The sequence continues at coordinate 177,138,250 of CP139509.1, forward strand.
CCTTTTCCTTACGCATATCTTCTTTAAGCCGTAATTTTTCAGCCTAATAATACATAACTACATAAGATACCAAGAACCAATACAAGATCACAAAGACTGAATAGAATAGTAATCTCAAAAGACTAACTCTCATAGATTCTTTTTGTAAAAACTTCATCCTCCGCTCCATTTCACGCCTTTGTTCTCTTTGGTATCTTTCCTCCTCGCGTTGCTTCTCACGCAACAATCGTTCTTCCTCTTTTCGACGCTCACGATCATGCCTCTCCATTTCTTTCTTCATTTGTTCTTCTCTCTTGATTAAAGCAAGAATTCAATAATATTAGTTCACAACTAAGAAAGACTTCTATGCTGTGTAGTCGATCTCGGCGATATCTCGGATATCGCGACTAGAAATTATATCGGATCAAAATATCGCCCCAAAATCTCGGATCCGATAATATCGGCGAGATTTGACGAGATTTTGGCGATATTTTGAAATCGGCGAGATATTCGAGATTTTGGCGATATTTTGAGAACTAAAAAATTTCCTGTGTTTTTTTCCAGCCCAATTAACATAATACAAGCCCAATTTTAACCCAAACTTTAATAGAATTAAAACCCTAATTATTATATCGACATAGCATATTAAAGACACAGATAGATACAGTATCTTCATCTTACTTCTTCCTTCTTCATTAATCAACCATTCCGTTTGTTTTCTGTTATGTTTTTTGTTGCTTTTGTGATTTTAATGTTATGCTATGAACTACTTTTATGCTGGAATTTAAATAATATCTAATCACTTTTATGCTATGTTTTTTGTTTAATATTTTATGATATATATATATATATATATATATATATATATATATATATATATATATATATATATATATATATATATCCGATATCTAAAAACCGATATCTCACTGCGAAAACCGATATTTCAAATATCGGACCTTGAACGATACGAGATTTTTGACCGAGATAACTACCTAGCTTCTATGAGAAGAGGGGGTGGCAAATTTGACAATCAGGCAGGTTAAGTAACGGGTAACGATGGGTACTCTTGGGCGGGTCTGGTCGGACAAACCCACAAACATTTTTTTTATCATTTCGAACAGCTATAAACAGTTAAAGTGTAAAATATGATCGAAGAGTCGATGACTACATTGCTATAATAATAATCCAACTTTTGACTTATAAAGTTTCAGATATTGTGCATCTCAATACATTTTGGATGACTTTCGGCCCATCTAACCCGCTTCATCCTAAGTTAGATCCTGTATCTTAACCCATTTGACACATCACGAATATAACTTAACCCCTATCAACCAAGTAATAAGTAAAAGAAACAAAATCACAGCCTCTACTTTTACTTAAGTGAGACGTGCCATATGGGTCAAACATATCAGGGGTTGCCCATAGTGTACTCAAATGCTACAACCTCTTAAATTTTTATTTTAGGTCAGATTGTTGTATAGATTTGTAATCATACTGAGCACAAAGATTTGTCATAACACTAAAACAGAAATAGACGAAAACCAAAGTGTCCGTGGGTCAACCAACCCAACGTGACCGAAACCAACCTGTATTTTCACACGTTTTTTAGATTACTTATTTTGACCCATTACCCAACTCACCAACATGTACTGAGAGGGAAAAGAAATACCTTTCGCCTCAAGAGATCTTGCTTTTCAAGCTCTTTCTTAATCCTTTTCTGATTTGCTTCAACCTCCTTTGCTATTCTTGCTTCTTCACTCTGTCCAGCACACAAAAAAGTATGCATAAAACAACAATACTAAATAAATAAAAAACTTCAAACCTCATAAGATAACTTGTGCGATCATGATCCAACCTTCCGTTTTCTTGCAATTCGTGCCATAGCCTCCTCATGTGTAACAGGAGTAGCAAACGGATTCTCTATTCCGGTTATGGGGTGAGCAGCAACAGAAGTAGGAGTTTCCATTCCTTGCTGTGGCAAAAGGTTTACGGGTCCCTTGAAAGCGAATCCAGAGTTTGGGGTTATGTGTGTCCGGCTACTTGCAACATCAATAGGTGAGCCATGATATTGAGATGTTGTTGCTCTTTCATAAGAATCACTTCTACCAGATGGTTGTTCTGGCAGAAACTGGTATTCATGGACAGCCTTTACACCACCACCCTGATAGGAAAAACATATGTAACCATTATGAACTATAAACTCATCACGCTTCATTTGAAGATCCACGATTACAAAAAGTATGCTAAACTTTGGAAATATTGTGTGCAAGAAAATATGTTTCAGTCCTCGCTTGATAACTATCAACTGTATAAATCATGTTAAAACAGATCACAAAAATCTTAAACACCCTGATTTCTTGATTAATTATGAAAAAGAGTCTTAATTGATTTATTAAGAGCGGTCATATATGAGCTATTTAGCAGACTTCTTTTTATGTGGGATGTTTCACAAAATATGGACATAGTTTAGCTGAGTGACTTTAATCATAGGCTCTTATTTTGTGGAAGCGACACTACAGTAGTATGGTGTAATGGGACGGTGTCAACTTGTAACTATGTCAAGCCAAATTTTATCCAGCCAAACACAAGTAAATCCGTAAATAGAGAAATATCAAGAGGGAAAAGAGAAATAGAGAACACAGGCCCACCTTCACAGGTTTGGCATCGAATGGTTTGGCGTCATAAGGTCGAACAGCTAAATTCTGCTGAACTGCAACAAAGAGTCACCATAAACCATTAAATCACGAAATATTATAGATAAAGCAAATGAAAGTTTCGTTCACAACTTCTCACATAGTGCACAAGTGTTGACAAATAAAATAAAGGTAAATAATATCAAGACCGAAATATTATTAAGAGCACTTTGGTAAACGATACAAAAACTATTGCTACAACAGACATAAATTAAGGTGTAAAAATAACTAAGAGAACTGTATGTCAATGATCTACGCAATTAATCCAAAATCAAAAAAATAAATTGAGGTGTTGGCGAATGATGTATGTTATTGTGAAGGTCCATGACGAATAAACTCCATATAAAGCAATTCTGTCATTCATTTAATTACTTAATTAGTCAACTGTTATCTACGTAATTTATTAAAACGAGCGTGGGTGACAAAATTTTATATGCATCAGTCAATCAAATTTTCACATGCCAAGTATGCAAATATCAATAAATCAGCTTTGTACTGATTTTCAAAGGATTTCGCAAACGTGTTTCTTACAAGTGCTTCAATAAATAATTACAGATAAAAGGCTAATTGGGTCTTTTAGTAAGGCAACTTCATAGCAAAAAAACAAATACCAATTAAGCTCAAGAACTCTTGATTGTCCAAACAAGCTCTATGTCTCTTTCAAAAATATAAAAATATATATAAAAAAAAATAAGCTTTAATCAATTATATTTTATTCGCTAAATAACCAGTATTTGCCAAACATTTTACAAGAACTTCAATGTTAAAACAGCCGAAGCAAACATAATTACACCAGAACAAATTTCAAACTGCACCCTCTTAGTAAATTAGTAGCCAGCTAACAAACAAGCTCTAACCACTTCATGAATGTTTCTTTTTTGCAAATACATAATAGGTCTAGTATGTGATACAACTCCACTCCCGTAAACCCAAGTCACACCTAGTGCACAGTACAAAGACAAGCCTGTTAGTGTCACAAAAGACAGCTCATGACAGTTTCGGTTCCCTAATATGATACAGATTCAGTACGCTAACAGCATAAGAACTCTTATCAAACTACTCAAAAAGATATACACACTTTGCCACATTACAATAAACACAAAACAAAAAGCATATAAAAACTGAATAAGGCATTTGTTACCTATTGGTGCACCAAATGCACCAGGCGGTAACGGGTCAAACTCCATTCCAAGAATAGGCCCATCATCACGTAACCTCTCACCCAACTGTGCCTCAACAAAAGCAACTGCTCTAGCCTCAGAAACCGCTTGTGGAGACTCATAATACATTTTCACAGACAGCATCTCAGTACTAGCAGCAACAGCAACCCTCCCACTCCCACTCACACTCCCACAACACCCGGACCACCAGCTCGAGACACGCCTCGCTCCCCATGTCCAAACGGACTCGACCCAGAACCCGACCCACCAGGACCACCAACCTCATTTCCACCTAACCCCTCCCCAGACACCATCATAACATCCCCAACACCACCACTACTAGAAATCACCTTTTTCGACCGCTTTTCAGACTGTGGTTTTTTTTCTTTTAACCTCCTATGACAAAACCACATCTGCAACTGCCGATCTGATAATCCCAACTGCTTTGATAACTCGCCTCTTAACTCCTCTGATGGATATTGCTCCCCTAAACAATCCAACCAAAAGTACTAATTAACAACTTATAACTAACACAAAAAAAAAAACATAAAAAATTTATAAAAAAAAAAAAAACACAAACCAGCATAAGTCTTCTCAAGAACTTCCAACTGAAAAGCAGTCTTCATCTTCCTCTTAACTTTCACTTCTCCACCTTCCGACCCCCCACCGGCGGCGCCGCCACTTTCTCCGCCGCCAACACCATCACCACCATCCATTTAAACTCAAAAAAGATCAAATTTTTAACACAATTTCAAAAAACTAAAACATACCCAGTTCATAAAAACGACTAATTAACAAAACCCAGAAAGGAAAATCTTGAATTCGATGAAAAAAATGAATCTTGAAATTAGGGTTTGTATTGAAAATGAAGAAAAAAAAAGTAATACTTATGATAGAGATGTGAGGTGGATTGACAATTTGTGATGGTAGTAATAATAAATGAATAATGATAATGTATGAGTGAATAGAAAAACAAAACCAAAAAGTAAAATGTTTAATGTTAAATGTTTGTGTATTGTATTAATAATAATTAACACTAGTTTATGTTCTTGGGTGTATGAAGAATGAACACCAAAAACAATAATCTTTTTCATTTTCTCTCTCTAGAAATCTTTTTTCAATTGTTTATCAAAAAAAACAACAAAATTTTGCTCAAGATTTGTTGTGGGTAAAATTTAAGAAAATAAAAAAGTTTTTTTGTTTTGTTTGTGTATCTTTGATTGAAGAAGTGTCAGATCATTTGCTACGTTTCTTTTGTTGAACAAATTTACCTTCTTTGTGTTTGAGCACGCGTGTGGTTCGCGAGTGAGGATGAGGTTTTCTTCTTTGGTTAGCTTTTTTAAATTTTAGTGGTGATTATTTGACTTAAGTTTATAGGTTTTAAGATGAGATACACTTTTTGTCAAAGTGTTTGGTTGAGATTTCTTTTTGGCAGGGAACAGTCTCTGACCCGAGCGACATGGGTCATCCGTTGTCACGTCAGCTTTTTTTCTCCGACGATCAGAAGCGACTGATCTGTCACAGTTGATGATCGATTTTTTTTTATTTTTTTTTTTAATTTTTTAAATCAAACATTTAAAATAAACTTAAAATTCATTAATAATAAAAATATTAAAATACTGAATTAAAAACATTACAATACTAAATTAAAAAAAAAAAAAAAAAAAAAAAAAAAAAAGAGGTAAACTAATCAGCTACAAATTGTATTTTTCCTTGATTTGTGCCTTAAGCATCTTAAGATGATTTTGTTCACTTTCAGGCAATGTTGGGTCAATTTTGGTGTGGTATAAGAGAAAATCTTGGTTCATAGTCGATTTTTTCATGAGTTCGACCTGTTTCTCGTTGAATTGCTATTTTTTCTCTTTTGATGGCCAACTCTTCTTATTTTATCTTCATATAATCATCTCCACCGACCTTATTTGTAACCACTGTGAAAAATCTCACACTATAATAAACTATCTGTCAGAATATTTATCCTTTTCTACGTGTAAATTTATTTTTTTTTATTATTTGTTATATGATTATAACTATTATTTTATGTGACATAGATCACATCCTCGATAAACGTGCTCGCATGCAACCTAACCTCAACGTATTAAATGTTTATTCTATGTAAACATTATCATATGAAACTTTAAAGATATCTGTTTGACATTTTACGTTAATTCGTTAACATACGTTTAAAACTAAACGTTCATTATCAAATAGAGTTCTATAAAACCCTAAACTATCATAACAACATATGTAAGTAACAAAACCTTAAAAAATACTAAAGTAAAACTCATTTAACTAAAGGTACAAGCATCTAAAGCATAGAAACCCTAATTCCATAATAACTCCCGGTAAAACCCTAATTTCATTTAAACTGTGATTTTATGAACTAAATTTACAAACCTTAATTTATTTATATGAGATTTTTACAAAATATTAATGTACAAGTCATTTAAGCCAAGGTACAAGTCTTTTATGCATACAAACCATATATTTATAAAAACCTTATTAAAACCTTAAATATAATTATTTTAAAGCACAAATTACAAGTTTTTCATACATAAACCTTAAAAATTAATTTTCCTAAACTCATTAAATATAAGTACAAGTCTCTAAACCTAGTGTACAAGTGCCTAATGCACAAAATCCTAAAATCCCATTTATGTACATTTTAAACATAATAAAAATTATATAACAATTATATAACTTAAGAAAACATTAAAACTATAATTTCTATATTTCTAAACCCTAATTACAACCCTATTAAGCTTCTAGTACAACTCCCTTAAGCACAAAATCCATTTCTTTCTCCTTTAATTAAAATTCGACATATACAAAAATATATAAAACCCTAACTCATTTTCTACTTAATAAATGTATACTCTAAACCTTAAACTCATCTTGTTACTATCCTTAAACCCTAATTACAACTCAATATAGCCCTAAGTACCACCATCTAATGCCTATTCGACTCATAGATCTTCCCTCTAGTTTGATTCCTACTAAACCACAACCAAATTAGTTTCTTAAATAAGCCTACACCAAATATCCCTCCTCACATTTCCCCCTCCTCCACATCACCATGATCTCACCATGTAAGATACTTGTATGGAGAAGAAAACTCCACATCACCCTTCATAAAATAACCCACGTCCAATCCCCCTCCTTCCATCCACTTGGCCACCAATTAACAAGGTACACCTCATCATATTTAGAAAACCCTAATCATCACCCTTCTATAAAAAGCCAACTTAAACGCCCATACTATCCCATGCCCATTCGAACCAACTCCAAACACAGCTACCTCCAATCCCTTACTGATCAAATACCCTTAAGATAAGCAAAATAAAGTCCTTAGAAAGCCTAGGAGGAAGGAGGAACCTTGGTGCTCATTTCCAACTTCATTCGTTCCATAAAACCCTAGTCGACCAAAGACATCAAGTAAGTAATCCTAAGTTTCATTTCATTTCTTTTTATATGATTTAAACAATCTTAAAAACATCTCTAAATAACCTCTAAGATGACATGTAATCAAAAGCTAAATATTTCTTTCTTGTCTTTTTCTCCTGTTCAAACAGGAAAACCAAACAAGCCTTTATTATTATTTATTTAGTGAAAATAAATCGAGAAATGTTAAAATATATTAGAAATAAGTTTAACATATTTATAACCATCACAACATGCGTTAAAAACTAGTTAAAAACTCTAAATATCGAAAATCCATATTGATTTTCCTTTTTCTGATGTCTGTCGAGAAACAGCTTCCATCACCCAACTTTGGACCTTTGTTTCACCCCTCAAACGACCCTCATAAATTTTGATTTTTGGTCATATTAAAGACCACTTAGCTAACTAAATTTAGAATGAAGAACGAAGTAAAAAGGTTTAACGGTTAAGAAGATATCGAGTCTCCAATATGTCCCTATCGCTAAGCCTAGAAACCAAAGTTTCTAATTTATTCTTTTCAGTTTTTAAGGTCCAGCGACCCAACTTTGGATTTAGTTTTAGACCCCTAAATGATTTCTAAAAATTCTATTTTTGGCCAGTAACGAGATCACCTAGCTGTCTAAACATAGGAAAAAGAATTTTGTAAAAAGATGAAGTGATCATAAAGTTATTTAGTTCCAAAATCTGCCTATCGCTAGACCCAAAGCTATTTTTCCATTTTTATTAAATTGTGTCTCACTCGACTGATTTTGAGAAATTATTTCGACAACTAAACAGCCTTCAAAAATTACGAAACTTGGCCAGTAAATAGACCACCTGGCTGACTTCATGTAGGAAAAAGAACGGATAAAAACCAAGCCCTCTCCTCGCTTTGATTCGTGTCCAAAGGGGATGATCACAAACTATTTAAAACGCAATATATATATATATATATTCCGAGACTAATAAGATTGGAGTTTTTATGGGCCAAAATTGTCAATTTCCGAAGTTATTTAAATCAAGGACCATTTTTGTCAACGATTAATAAAAAGGGTAAAAAGTGTCATTTTTGAAACTACAGGGTAGAAACTGTCATTTAACCAAAGTTCAAGGGTATAAGTTGTCAACGTGTAAAACTTTGGGGGATAAAGTGTAATATTTCCTATAATTATTATTATTATAATTATTATTATCATTATAATAATTATTATTAGCATTATTAGTATTATTATTATTATTAAGATTTAATTAATAAACGAAATACGTTTTCTTCGATAACGAACAAACGAAGTATCTATTTAACGAACGAACGGAGCGAAAACATAAAAATAAGAAATAAGATAAACCTTATAACTTTTGAAGAGACTACATGTTGTCTCAAATTTAACATTTAATCAACAACCAAAACGTTACGAAACGAACATTGAAAACTTATATATATTCATAAACGATTACTGAAACTTGACATAACCAACGTAGGTTGCGAGCCGGAGACGTTTATCAACTTTGTTTAACTTTGTTTTCCATCCAGACTGTCCAGTTGAGTTTATAGTCTCACTTTTCTTTATATGTTTTCTAAACTCGTGGGGAGATACATGCTACCAAACCGAGCACAAGTATTTTCTTGATTGTTATTGCACTAGGCTAACTGTCCCTTATTTATGTTATTATTTAAAAGACCCTCATATCATGCACCATTAGTCACCTGCTGGGTGAGCGCGAATATAATGAATAGATCTATTGGCCTGACGACCCATTTGTACTAATCGGATGGATATCTTCGTGGTAGCCGGTTAGACAGATGCATTATATTTGATATCTAATCCTGGGGGCAAACCACTTTTGTTTTGTTGTGTTAGTGAGACTGGAAACTGTCAACGCATTGCGTGTCATGAGGTTTAGTGCAATATTCCGTATTATGATATAACTGATTTCTCTTATTTTAGCTTGTGTTCAAAACTTATTATAACTTTAAACGCTATGGATTTACTCAACCTTTGTGTTGACGTTTTAGCATGTTTATCTCAGGTAATTAAAAGGCTGAACTTGGCACGGATTGGCTGTGGACTTTCTTTTTATGATAAGAGTGTCCATTTTGTTATCATTCAACGAATAATGTATCTTTTATAACATATTTCGAAACCTTCCGTTGGGACCTCTATATGTAAACTCTGATTTAAATAATGAATGATAACAATTTTATTTAAAACGTCTCTTTTCGAGTCGTTTTCTATTATCATGACTGTGAACCTTGAAGTAGCACCCCAAACTTATATTCCGCTGCGTATATCGAAAACGGGGGTGTTACATTATTTTTTCCCTCTTTTGACGGCTTCGATTTGAAGAAGTTATTGGTTAGCGAAGCTACAAACGATTGTGGTGGATCACGAGAGGAGGATGATGATTTCCTCCTTGCTGCGTCACAACCTTCTGGTCGTGATTCTCTAGTATCATCTTCAGTTTCATCATCATCGACTTCATGAAAATTCAAAGGACCTTGTGTTGACCCCGATGTTGTTCTAGAGCCCTTTGTTTTCTTCCTACTATTCGTTCGAATAGCTTCCCCCTCCGTCTTCCAAGCATCGTGATTCCTCAAGATTTTCCAACATTCCACCAAGTTGAAATCATGACCGTAAAGCGTACGGTATTCCCTCAACGCTTTCTCACTATCATCAACATCATTTTCACCACTACCATGGTTAAGCTTGATATATTCCATGATAGCAGCAAAATTTCCAACCCTACTCCTAATCCGATTCTTCCATTTGCTGCTGATAGAGTCGTAGGTTCGATTTGAACCGGGTTCTTACTTAAAATACGCTATCACCAATTCCCAAAAGCGGTTCCTGTTGATAGCGTTACCTCGTTCGGAATTTTCTGAGACAAATACCCAAGCTTTACAAAGAGCGACCTCTTCTGCCTTTGTCAAATTAGCCTGTTTTTGGGACGGTTAGGCCTTCTTCCTTTTGTCCTTCGCCTTCGCCTTTGTAACACGTCGGGAAGCGGTTCTTGGTTTGACGGGTGATGTCTCTTTGGCATCGTCTTCAACGGCGAAAGAACCGTGGTACGAATCATGGTAAGAACCGTGACCCGAACCTTGACCCATCGACGCATCTTGATTGTCCATGAAATCATCAAAATTCATATCAAGATTAACATCCCGAATCGGGGAATAATCTTGATAATGTTGGGGAGATTGCAAGAAATCCATGTTAGGCCGATACGACGACTCACTTGGTTCTTCGTAATAACCCGTATTTAGATGATACGGTGGAACATATGGACGATTAAGGTAAAACATGTTTTGATTTTTGTTGGGTTGTGGTAATCGTGATGAGTATTCAAAAGAGGATGCACGAAATCGAAAACCCCGTTGTTGTGGTGGTGTTATGCCGTGTAGTTCAAAGTTGTTTTGGGGTAGTCGGGATCGTCCGTTTTTTGATGTGGGAGTGTTTTTGTTTGACATGATTAGAAGTGGTTTATGGATGAGAAGTTGAATTTGAATTGTGTTTGAGGTGGGTATTTATAAGATTGAAAAAGTTTTTTTTTTTTTTTTTTTTTTTTTTTTTTTTTTTTTTTTTTTTTTTAATAAAACATCCAACCGTTTGAAAAGTTGGAGAATTGTGCAAGATAGTCGGTCGATTTAACGATCGATATTGTGTTTCCCATATAAGCGGCGGATACTTTGCATCCTAGGCGACCGACCCCAATATCGATAGCTTTGGAAATTGTAAACCGACCGACCGACTTTGTTCGGCAGACTACGAGTAGCCTTAGTTTTATCGATTTAGGGGTGTTAAAAACTCGCGAAATAGATAAACCAAATCGAACCACTTAATTACCAAAAAACTGAAACAGAAAAACCTAAAACCTAAAAAAACGAAACTAAGAAAATCTGCTTATCACGGTTCAGTTTCAATTTTTATTTTTAAATATTAACGGTTAACTGACCGAACTGTGATACAAGAAGTTTTTTAACTAAATATTCAAATAATTATAACATTGATATTTTTGTGAGTGAGCATGAGTTTTTTTTTTTTTTTTTTTTTTTTTTTTTTTTTTTAATTTATTTATTTAAGTGGTGATTCTTTGACTTAAGTTTGCAGCCTTTTGAGATGGGGGATTGATACTTACACATATGAAATTGATTCATACATATACGAATCATTGTAAATTGACCATTATGCCTTTCAAATAATATATGACTAAAGTATAAATGAGGGCATAATGGTCAATTTACAATGATTCTTATGTGTATTAATTAATTTCATATGTGTAAGTATCAATCCCTTTTGAGATGGGATAAACTTTTTGTCAAAGTGCTAAACTATTGGTTTGTATTAACTTTTTTTAATCGAAACAATGAAACATAGGATTTTTTCATTCATTCTGTCAGTATCTATAGGCATCAAAGAGACTAATAAATTATAAGGTAAGGTATGTTTGACAAATATAATTATTGTTTTAATCTATTTATCTTATCAAATAAAGCACGCTTTTTAAATCCGACTTTAAAATTATTTGGTTAGATGTTTTGGTTTTAAAAAACCAAATTGGGTCAAACATATTTTGTGTTACCATATTTCAAAGAAAACTTTCATTTGTTTCTTATTTAATTAAAAAAAAATTAATCACTTTACTATATTACAATATTGAATTAAATGTAACTGTTGCTGAAACTAGAGATGGTGCTGGATATGAAAATTATAAAAAGAGATTATTCTTATAATCTACATGAAGTAACATTTGATTTTCAGAGATTATGGATGATTATTTATTTATTATTATTTTTTTATAATCTCTTATAAGTTCTGTCTGCCAAACAAATATTATTTTTTAAATAATTTACTTTTTGAAAAAATAGGCATAATCTCTCCATAATTTCATGTGCCAAACATGCCCATCGTATTACCAAAACACAAACGATTTTAAAATGGAGGTCATGTTACGCTAGAAGATCGATCAATACAAAGAGATAATCTTGGAAAGTAAAATAAATTACACCGTTACTAATTTTGAGAAGTAAGTAAAGAAAGGAAACACTAAAGACGTGTACTTAATTTTGAAAGTGGAAGTCTCAAGGCCCGTTTGGTATGGGTGATTTGTTTGGGTTTAGGATTTAATAAATGTAAATCAATTGTTTGGTTGTGTTTATGTGATTTGGGTTTAGATTTGTAAGACAAATATTAGGGGTTGTGATAAGATCATAGTTGTTAAGATCCCGATCCTGATCTTACGATTTTACGATTCTACAAAGTAAAAACGATCCGGATCCTACGTAGGATCTTAGAAAGCTTAAGATCTTATAGGATCCCGATCTTGACCATAGGATCTTAAGATCTAATCCGATCCGATCTTACTTTTCTCGAACCGCAAACTAAAAAGAGATTACGTTTTTATATAATTTAAAAAATAACATGTGATTCTTCTTAAACATTCTATATTTATAATTTATGACAACATTTCTATGAAATATTCATATAATTTTGTGTTTATGATAAATAATAATTTGTATATTTAAATAATATTACAAAGAATATTATAAAACGGCATTATAATAGGATCTTAGGATCCAGATCTGATCTTACGATCACGGTCTTGCAAAGACGAAAACGATCCTAAGTAGGATCCCAATCTTAAAAACCTTGGATAAGATGGTTAGTATAAGGGGTTTTATGACAATGCGGGTCTGATTATTATTTTATCAATATATCTTTTTGTCTTATTCTTTTTATTTATATTATAAAATACAAAACTTTATCTTTCTTCATTTTATATTAATATAAAATAATATTTAATTATATTTTAATATATAATATTTATATTTAAATATTATTTTCTTTCTTATACATCAAATACAAATCCAAATCTTAAGGCCCGTTTGGTTTGCAGATGAGTTTAGGATTTAGATTTGGATTTGGATTTAAATTTGGTTTAGGATTTATATTTGGATTTTGATTTAAATTTATTTATATAAATAATGAAGAGATATAAAATAAAAGATGAGGAGGAGATTACACTTGGACCCACTATTGTCATAAACCCCCCCCCCCCCCCAACACCCCTATCTTTTACACAAAACCTTATATTTAGATTAAAAATCTAAACCCAAATTCCAAAAATACAACCAAACAACACTTTTCATGTTTTAAACCCAAACCCATAAGAAACCCCTCAACCCAAACGACCCCTCAACCCAAACGGGCCCTTAAACCAAATTCGAATCCAAATACAAATCCTAATCCTAAACCCATCTACAAACTAAACGGACCCTCAATTTTAATTAAAACACTAAAAGCATCGAGTGTCATAACATGTTAACATTCAAAAAGTGTAGCCACATTAGCGCCAAATTATCATCCCTACTTTTAACACCAACACTCAAAAACACCCATCTCTCATAGCATTCATTAACATGTTAACACCACATTTTTTGAGACCCACAATTTTATTTTATTTTCTATTTTTCAAACAAACTAAAATTTTCAAACATTAAATAAAAATACAAAAAAACATTTAAAAATATTAAAAAACTAAAATGATGATAATAATAATAATAATAATAATAATGATAATGATAATAATAATAATAATAATAATAATAATAATAATAATAATAATAATAATAATAATAATAATAAAGTTGCTTTTTTCTCCAACGCAACACACACATACTACAACACACACACATACCAATTTAAATCGAAAAAAAAAAGAAAAAAAGAAAAAGCAAACCAACGCACGTTGGTGGAGCAACGCTGCATCCAACGCCGTTGGAAACGCCTGCAATCCAGTGTGGTAATGCCAGCAATGCCGGTGCGACGTCGGCGCAATGCCGGTGCGACGTCGGCCTAACGCGCGTTGATGCGTTACCATACCCGATGCTAAGCTTTAATGGATTTTTGGTAAATGATTTATATAATATTGACTATTATAAATTGTGCTAGTGCAAATATTAATATATTTAATCTATACAGTCTCGTTTGTTTTGTTAATAACAAACATGTAACTTGTATTACATAACGTAAAATGTACAAGTTACTCGTAATCATATTTTGTCTCAACATACATTCAATACATTTCGACGTCTCGAGTCTCCGTATGCTACAACACATGTTCGTACATGTTTGTTATGTTGTGTTATGATCAAACCCCTAACAAACCATTTAGAATATTTAAAATACATGTTAGAGTTATTAAGTATTTAAAAGGTTAATCATTCTCTTTCGAACCTCATTTTACATTTTGCTTTTGCAAGTATTTTATACAAATGCATCACTTTTATTCTTACACTAAAGTTTGCGTTCAAATATATATTTTACTTAAACAATGTAAACAATATTTTTCTTTTAGCAATAAAGTTTACTTGCATACTTGCTAAAATATATTTTATACAACCAGACTTTATTTTTTACACAAAGTATACTTACACATTTTATTTTACAAGTATACTTTCATTTATAAGAAAATCAAAGTAAAAATAAAATTTACATCATGCATGATATCACATTGGGCACCCATGACGCAAAGTCCATAACCTATGACACAAACAATTAACCTATGACCCAAAAATGTCTATTACATCATGCATGACATCACATTGGGCACCCATGACCCAAACTCCATAACCCATGACCCAAAATATTTTGCCTATAAATACAAGGCCATTCTTCATTGTTTGATCAACCTTTTTCACACACATTTTCTCCATCATTTCATACACATTTAGATCAGTAGTTATGCATCCATAAAACCTTTCATTAACACATGATCATAATGCTTCTAACTTTCATTTTGTTGTATGCATACTTCCATCATGATCCACCAAAAAGCCTTAGAAGATCTTGCTTTTTTCATCCACTACAAGTACATATATATGAAGATCCACAAGATTAGTGATCTTATCATCTTCATCCATTTGAAGGTTTCCCATCCATAGAAGTTCATTTAGTTTAGTCATTCATATCCATTAGATACATTGTCTTGGATCATCATTGTACTCACATTTGTATCATCATCTTGTATCACCAACTAGATTAGATGGTTTATGTATTTGTGCCATAAAACATAAGTTTTGTTATGTTGGGCCACAAAACCTAACGGGTTTGGTTGTACCCAAAGAAGGACTCGGTATTTAGCTTTGTATCGGAAAAAGTGTAAGCGACGATGTGTTGGCATGGTTCTACCGGTGTTAGAACTCGGTATTTAGCTTTGTATCAGATAAAGTGTAAGCAACGTTGTGTAAGGTTTTCTCCGCCGTGAAGGGAGCTGGTTAATCTAGTGAAGTAACTCTTGAGTTGGGTACTCGGGGAATGGAGTAGGGCGAAGAGGAGCTTCGTGACCGAACCACTATAAATCACCGTGTCCGGTTTGCAATCTCTTTTACTTATCGCTTTATCTTTACTTTATGTTTATTATTGTGTTGTGGCTTGATGCTTATGTTTGGGTTGTGGCAATATGTTTTACTTCATGCTTTCTGTTTATATTTATCGTTGAAGTATTATTACCACATTTCATATTACGTCAAACTTGATCGGTCAATTTGATACAAAAAGCTTTAAGTTTTTCACGGAAACGTATTCACCCTCTCTACGGTTTCTACAAATTGTTTACTGCTTTTTGATTATTATTATTGTGGTGCAAAATTTTGGTTATCTTTTGATTTTGGTAAACTAGACGAGCATCCGTCATAGCGACGGAATTTATAACGGCAAATAGTTATAGTTGTGATCCTATTATTAGGTGTTGCATGTAACATTTATACATAAAACGTAAAATAATCAAAATTTAAACCGAAACAACGTCTCCTCAACAAAAAGGTGTCGTCCATAACAAGGTTGAAGCGAATTTAATTTACCATAGCAAATATTGAGTAATCTTGAAAACAACTTTAAATGAGGAAAAAGTCTCCCATGTATTAAAAAAGTTGTCAACTAAGATAACAAAGGACAACATTTAAGATAAGACATAAAACCATAACAATAATTCAACATTATTTATTTTGAAAGCTTTTAAGCAAACATAATTTCTCTTCATATATAATAGAGATTTTCATATATAATAGAGATTACCAAGGTACCCGACAATTAAAATGTAGGCGCCAACAAAATAACAATGATGAACTGATTAACTGGAGAAAAAATTTATCCTAGTCTAACCCAGTTCACCCGTTTTTACCGGTTCCGACTAGTCCTCTACGTTTTGTTTTTGAACGGCTATTATTGGCTAGTTGAACCGATGGCGACTTCGAATTCCGGTTGAACCCGTTGGTCCGGTCCGGTTTTTAAAATCATATGTACCATCAACTTGTTAGCATACAAATTGTATAAAGCTTTGTGTGTTTTATTTGTTTGTACAATATGTATAATAACATGTATTTTTTTTATTATAGTGGTGCTTTAAAAATAATATTAATTAGTGTGTTCAATGTTGTATTCTTAATTTTAAGATTTTGATGTGGAGATTGACCCAACTCTTAGCCTAAGCTTGTTGGCTAGCTCAGCATGTTGACGGAAGTCTACAATAGAATATGAAAACAAAACATATACGAATGACAGATCTACTAAAGGAAAGTAGCTTGATATTGGTTCAAATCCAATTCATGAGATGGCCATCTTGGTCATATACATGTCTTGACCGAGTGAAGTTGGAAGGTTCAATGAACTACGTGAAGGGAAAATCTTGGGCGCTATTGTTGTTGTAACACCCCAACCCGAAAAGGGCCTAAGTGTAACCTTATGGTGTCAATCAGAACATATAAACGCAAGCGGAAGACTTCTTATTAAAATACTAAGTAAAGAATTACAAAGACTTCCAAAATATAATCCAAACAATAGTATAAAAAGAAATACATATCCAAAGCATAATTATAATTCAACAATGGGGAAACTAATCATGGGTAGGTCCTCTAGCTCCTACTCTCAACACTCATGCCCAACATCCCACTCATAACCTGCCGCAAAGAAAAGAAAATGCGGCTGAGCTAACGCTCAGTGAACATATATAAACAAATGAAAGGTAATAAGCGTATACGAAATGAATAAGCGAATAAATCCAAGAGAACCTACTAAACAAGATGTCAAACATAATATGGAACATATGAAAGGGATCAAAGCATAATAATGAACATAAAGTGGATATCAATATCAAAGGAAATGCCCAATAAATCATATAACAAATTGTACATGGAGTAGCTAGCTCAATGTACCAAATAGTGAAATGGGGTGTATTGCACACACTCAAGTCCATTCACAAGTATATATATCTAAACTGAACTAAGTACCTAGGATGCATCCATACGCTCCCTTCAAAACAGATATACATATGCCAGTTCTAGACTAAACATACATATAATAAACACGGGCCAGGTGCGCTATATATACATCTATATAAACAAATAGGAACGTTGTGGACAAAAACTCACCTCTACAAATAGTGTCAATACCATTGGTGCATCATATGGGCAACATAATAGGCAAAGAACATACAATATAATGATGAGGGACAATTATAAATTGTCCAACTAAGATAATAGCTATATGAAATGAATATAGCATGAAACGGATAATCAAACGAATAATTAACTAAACAAATATGTATCAAAGCATAACAAATAACAAATATCAGGAAATCAATGAGTCATGAGAATCCTTAAGGATGAAATTGTGAAAATCATTTAAAGTTGTTTTCATGAAAGTATTCTTTTAAAAACCATTTTCATAAGAGTCATTAAGCCTTCATATAAATAGTGATGTTACCTCGTAGTCATAGAAATCATTTTAAGAAAAATAGTAATTCCCAAAACCATCATCAAGATATATATTCAAAAAGATTTTTCATACAAGTCATAATATCTAATGCATTATAAAGTATCAAAGGATTCAAATGCGAATATTGAAGTCACGAACGAATCGAACCATATCATAATGAAATGAGTCATGAGGAAATCCTTACTGATAAAGGATAGAATATCTGTACCTTATGAAATGCAAGCAAAAGGGCAAAAGAACACAAGAAAGAGGATCACTCCGACTTTACCGGATCTACATGAATTATAATCATATATTACTTATATGCTCATTTAATTTCATAACGGATTTTTAATGCTTGTTATCAATCACATCTTCATATTTAGGGTTTACTTAAGTTAAGTGATTAATACATAGGTTTAAGGTTTCATAATTAAGGCATAACTTAATTAGGTTATAAATGTAATATCAAAATAGGTTTAGTCGAATATGGAATTCGGTTAGACTGAGTTAACAATCAAGACATAAGTTTTATATGTGTTTCAAATCAATAATTAATCTATTTAAGGTTTAAGTGTGTCAAAACAGATTTTAGGTTTAGAATGCAAATCTGACTCAGTTTCTTATGAATTTATAGACCTATCAACTGAGCTCCTAAGGCTCTACAATTTTAACTTGTGACTCCTACGTATGTCTAGTACTTCCCATAATTTTTTCAGATTTTATTACTAAGTGCAAGTACCCTTTCAAAAATCGTTTTCCCAACCCTGCCCAGAAAGATAACTGCACAGACACCCAGAAAGTTTTCCCTTAACGAACCTATTTCGACACTTCAGAAAAATCCACCAAAATTCCAGTAAGCCATATACATCTTAATTATCCCTGTCAAATGAGACCTCTTAATTCCTTATGGTTTTGAAACTAAAAATCAAAAACACCAACTGATTTTCAGACATCCAAAATACAGTTTTGACACTTGAACTCCCAAAAATCAAAAGACTACTCTCCTTACCTCCAAAAATGATGAAATTTGATATCCAGATAGTACACATCCTGAATTTAGTTTTAGCCTCAAAAATATTGCAAAAACACGTTTGTATCATTAACTTATGACCCTTGCAACACGACCCAAAATCCTGGACAACATGCAGTTGAGACAGAAACAACCCTAAGTTTAACCAAACCAATACCACGACCCTTAGACCTTATTCAATTCAGGTTTTAACAAGTTTTAAGACATTATACAAACATCCGTTTAACACACACACAAATATACTCATGATATCAAAATTAACGACCACACATGGGGCTTAATGAGACCAAACAATCACCTATGTCTAGTTCCCTTTTAAAATATGATTGTAACGCAAGTTTCATAGGTTATTAGCCCAAACTTTACACGCTTAAACAACCCTTCTTGTTGATACACTCACACCACATGCATACACATCAATTTAGCGCCACACCACTTCACATAAAATCACAAAAACAAGCCCTAATCCATCCCATTAATGACACAACGCAGCCCTAATTCGATTACATTAATGTGTACGCCTCATAATTAAATGTCTAGGGTTTATCAGATTTCATAATCACGTATTACAGATCATATTAGGGTCGAACATATCAGATTTAGGTCGAATAGAAGATAGGTTAAATCAGATCAGTTTGTAAGTCGCTTAGAAAACAGAACATTAGGTCGAATTCTTACATTTTTAGGCATGTAAAGTTATGATTTCATGTGGCCCTTTAACGAGTTTTATAACACATTAACGATTTACAAGATTAACATGTCCAGATTAGCATATAACGATTATATATTAATGTTTTAGATTCGGATTAGCATGCACACAATTAAGGTTTTAGTGTGTTAA
Organism: Artemisia tridentata subsp. tridentata; assembly: GCA_021014915.2. Classification (NCBI taxonomy): domain Eukaryota; kingdom Viridiplantae; phylum Streptophyta; class Magnoliopsida; order Asterales; family Asteraceae; genus Artemisia; species Artemisia tridentata. The sequence continues at coordinate 177,158,124 of CP139509.1, forward strand.
AGATATTCAAATCATACAATCACATGTGTGTCGAATTGGAAGGGAAAAACAAAAAGAATGATGGTGATACCTTGGCTGCTAAACGAGACCAAGAAAAAGGGAACAAGAAACGAATCACAACTCCAACACCACGAATTCAATACCACAGCCACACCCTAATTCCCACGAATTAACACCAACAACAAAACACCTTCGATCTTGGTCTTGAAGAGTAAAAGAAATATAGCAGACTTTGTGTGTGTGTGTGTGTGTTTTTTTTTTTTTTTTTTTTTTTTTTTTTTTTTTTTTTTTTTTTTTTTTTTTCTGGTTTGTCGAATGAAAAGGAGGGGGAGAAAAAGAATGCGTTATAACTAAAGATTAGGGAGAATAACCGGATCAATTGAGGCAAAAAGGGAAGGACCGTGTGTTTTAATAAGGTAGGTTGTAAATGCAAATTGATTGTGTTTTAATGTGTCTGATTATGAGCGTTGATTATGGGCTGAGATAGAGCAAATTTAAAGAGTTCTTATCCCTTAATTATGTGTGTGTCGAAATACATGATGGACCAAAAACGTAGAGAATTAGGAATGATTTAATATGTGTAACAATTTTTTTTTTTTTTTTTTTTGGGGTATATATCATATGTTAACTTTTATTTAAATGAGTATATATTATAACATTTAGTTTAAGTCTAATATTAATCATATTCATAACTTATGAAAAATTCAAATTATGTAGGAATTTAGGAAAACGGATTTTTGGGTTTTACAATTCTTCCCCTCTAAAAAGAAAATTTCGTCCTCGAAATTGGAGTAAATAGGTCAAACGGAAACGTACCAACTCATGAAAAGAAATGAGAATGATTAACACACTCGGATTGACTCTTATAAAAGATTTAATGTACGAAAAAGGTTTTCTAATGACTTGGTCCAGACAATCTAGGATAGCTTCAGGCTCTCCAACAAAACAAATCATAACGAATCTGATCCAAAGAATACGAAACATATATGTAACGGATGATAGTTGTAATTTCTCAAAGAGATACATGCACTGAAACATGATATGAACATGAGACATATACGAAGGAAATGCTAAACGGTATGAATTCTCACCATTTCCATCTAAGGTTCTGAACGAATCAAGGAAGCATACAAACGATCAAATGAAGCTTATATCGATTTGTCGAACGTACCAAATTCCTAATGAAAACGGCAGAATATATGTAATGATAAGAATGAACCTAAGGACTAACGAATCACTGAATAACTCTCCATCATATGCCAAAATGTTTAACTCTTATGTACGGAGATACCCCAAGAATACACAATCTCTGGTCCAAAATTTCAAAGTTCTTCTCCCACAATGGTAAGTGTATTTGTTCAATTGTATATGTCATTGTTGCTAACGATTTCCTTTCTTCAAGACACGGGTTCGACTCCATTCTTGGCTTTTAATAACCAATCTTCCGACCTTATTCCACTAAAAAATGCTCTACACTTCCGTTCATACATAAGTCTGAAACGATTCACTTGCCATTAGCTTGCCATCTTGAGTCTGATTCCTCAAGCCTTCTGCAGATCTTCCCAGAATTATGAAGTAAGATGCGAATCTCAAACACGATCACTGCAGGTGTGCTAACTAACCAAATAATCCCTAGCTTAAAGGTTTCTGCCAACTTGCTAAATGTCTTTCCACCAGAAGGTCTGCTCCAGATCTTAATTCATCATAGTACAACTAAGATGAATAAAGAAGTAAAAACTGTGTGCCTCAGTTAAATAGTTTCCTCAAGTCTTCAACACAAATCATAATACGCCATATAAGAATTGCCTCCAAATCTTAATAACAACCACCACTGCTGCCAACTCTAAGTTATGTGTTGAATAATTCACCTCACACAGTTTAGTTGTCTTGATGCATAAGTAATAACCTTCCCATACTGCATAAGGGTTTTTAAACTCAGTTCTCGTACCAACCAAACTTCTCTCCTCTTCTCATAAGCTTCGTCAACGGTAACGCCAGTCGTGAACATCTTCCACAATTCTTCTGCAAGACTCAAAAGGTTCTAACTTCTGTAACTGTCGTCGGTCTTGGCCATTTGGTAATAGTTTCAATCTTCGCAGGATCCTAATAATACCATCAACTAAGAACGCCACTTGTCCCAACCAATATCACACTTCCAGAATATATAAAGTTTATTCTGACGTAAAGTTTCCAACATAATGCGAAAATGATCCTCATGTTTCCTTTGTCTCTGAATGCACTAAGATGTCATACTATGACAAACTTGTCCAAGTACTCACGAAAGACACGATTCATCAAGTCCATAAAACAGTCGAAGCATTAGCCAATACAATTGGCGTCACTAAACTCATAGTGACCATAACGAGTACGAAAGGTAGTTCTAGGAACATCTCGCTCCTCACATGCAACTGATGATAACCAGATCTTAACTCAGTCTTAGAGAAGACTTCTCATCCTAAAGTTGATCAGATAAGTTGTCGATTCGAGGTAGTGGATAGCGGTTTCTAACTGTAATACGGTCCTACTTCCAGTAATCAATATACCACCTCATGCTACCATCCTTCTTCATCATGAATAAAACTGGAGCACCCCACGAAGATACGCTCAGACGAATAAAACTACTTCCTAGTTCTTGTAGTTGTTCTTTTAATTCTACCAATCCAAATGGTGCCATTCGATACGGAGTTTCAGAATCAGGCAAAACGTCGCTCTACTCAGATAGGAATCAGACTCATTCCACTTACTATTCTCAGGCACTTCTCAAAGACATCCTATGATCCCAATAAGTTCAAGTTATATGATTTAACTATTATCACGTTGGCCAGGCGTCATAATACTTGCATCATATAAATATGCCTTTATTGATATCATATTCTACCTCGAGTCGTGACTAAACAATCTCTCAGTACCAGGTCAAATCAACTTCACACTCCGGTGAAAACCTTGGTAGTTCGTTCAGGGATAACATCGAGAAAACTCATATTGCAAAATGACTCTCAAGGTGAGATCCACTCCACGGTGTACAAAATAGGTGATAGGAAAACTTCACAATCGGGAAAATAATGTGCGAGTTTCCAGGGTAGTAACGATAACAACGGGTTAACCAGTCGAGAATCATGGTAAAAAGAATTAAGGATGCTCAAATTGTCAAAGGTGTACAGTATGACAGTAGTTAGCATCTTGATGCTTAGTCAACTCATCCATACCAGAATAACATCGAAATTAACATTCCAGAGAAAGACAGATCAGCAGAGTGAATCTTATCATTCAGAGGTGAGGGAAACATTCTCATACTCGTGGTTAATCACCACAAGATTTCTTATAGGAATAGGGATGGGTAAGGTGAAATCTAATAGTGTAGGGAAACTTAAATGTGCTTAGCAAAAGCAGGAGAAATCATAGAATGTGTCAAACACATCATGGTCATAAGAATTCTCAGAATGATCTAAGAGGCATCTAAATGATTAACAAACGAATCAGAGGTTAAGGTCGGAATCAGAAAATAAGGCTTATATAGTGTCAGGCATTACTACAGAATTCTCAACGCATTCTAAACTTACTTGGTCACAAATCTTAGGTTGTGCAAAATAATAAGTTTCTAATCTCCGGAAAAAGTGATCTTAAAAGGGCTTAACTAAAAGTAAGGCACGAATCAGAGTGATGCGGAAGCAATGATACTTAAACAAATGTCTTATAGTCTACCCAATCCTCACTGGTTATAACCTAAGTTTATTCAGAGTGGAAATCCTAAGGCAAATTCTCAAAGGTTGTTTCATAAACTCATATAGTGCAAATCTAAGGGTCAAATCTTTCACAGGTCATAAATTAAGGTACTACAGGTCGAAGCCTAAGCTCTAATACCATAATTGTAACACCCCAACCCGAAAAGGGCCTAAGTGTAACCTTATGGTGTCAATCAAAACATATAAACGCAAGCGGAAGATTTCTTATTGAAATACTAAGTAAAGAATTACAAAGACTTCCAAAATATAATCCAAACAATAGTCTAAAAAGAAATACTTATCCAAAGCATAATTATAATCCAACAATGGGGAAACTAATCATGGGTAGGTCCTCTAGCTCCTACTCTCAACGCTCATACCCAGCATCCCGCTTATAACCTGCCGCAGAGAAAAGAAAATGCGGCTGAGCTAACGCTTAGTGAACATATATAAACAAATGAAAGGTAATAAGCGTATAGGAAATGAATAAGCGAATAAATCCAAGAGAACCTACTAAACAAGATGTCAAACAGAATATGGAACATATGAAAGGGATCAAATCATAATAATGAACATAAAGTGGATATCAATATCAAAGGAAATGCCCAAAAAATCATATTACAAATTGTACATGGACTAGCTAGCTCAATGTACCAAATAGTGAAATGGGGTATATTGCACACACTCAAGTCCATTCACAAGTATATATATCTAAACTGAACTAAGTACCTAGGATGCATCCATACGCTCCCTTCAAAACAAAGATACATATGCCAGTTCTAGACTAAACATACATATAATAAACACGGGCCAGGTGCGCTATATATACATCTATATAAACAAATGGGAACGCTGTGGACAAAAACCCACCTCTACAGATAGTGTCAATACCATTGGTGCATCAATGGCAAGGCCATGGACTCCCCGTGACTGGCTACAAATATGGGCAACATAATAGGCATAAAACATCCAATATAATGATGAGGGACAATTATAAATTGTCCAACTAAGATAATAGCTGATTGTACAATAAATTGCACGACCAGGCCTTCGATGATGATCAAAATATATATGGGGTGTTGAGGTTGCGCCAAGCTTGTTCTTAACCTGAAGTAAGAAATACTAAAACACTACGTTAAGTGATTGCGCAGGGGTTGGACCCTGCGAACCACCTCTGGCGTGCGAATAAGTATGTGATATGATGAGTTGGTAGTGAAATGAGAGAGTCTAGTTTGCATACCATTGTTCTTGCCCGTCTAAGCTATTTATAGGGGAGGAAATAGGCCTTAGAGAGCTCTTGCACATAATTCGGAGATCATGGGCGCGTCCCATGATTTGTGGTAACCGCTAGGGCTTTGTGGCCCACGATCTCATCCTTGGTGGGAAAGCCTAAAGGAAGAGGGAACGTGGGTATGGCCAAGTCAATGTGGTTCTCCTTTCTAGTATCCTCGCATGAGGTACCCCGAAGGGCTTAAGGCTTCGATTGGCGGCTTCCCAATTGGTAACCACTTCATAAATGAATGGTTTTACGCCAATGAAACATTTTAGGAGATTGAACTGGGCCTTCGAAGAGAAGGCTTCATACAGGCTCGAAGGGGTGTCCTTCGACCCGTTCGGAGGGTACATCATCTAGTTCCCCAGTCGAAAGTGATATATACATACGAGTATATATTGCTTTCGACTCAAAAATCAGCGTACACCCTACCTTCTTCGTCACAAAATCATACGGAAAAAGGATAAGTGTTTAAACAAACTGCCCAATAAATGCGTTTAATGATCATCTAACTACCGCACCCTAGGCTATAACAACTAGGATTTCGATAACCACAAACATCCTTTCAAAATTTAAAAATTGATTGGAGTCCGTGTATAGATCAAATTATGATTGCACGTGGATGGTTAGGATAAGAACTACGAGGGATATATAAACCCTTCATAATCCTAACCCTATATTACTTTTCCCTTGCGCCCAAAATACACAACACTGTGCTTCTTGCTTCGTTTGAGTTTAAAGGTAATTTTCCCTCCCCAACTCTTTGACTTCTTGCTCTCATTGTTCCAGTTCAAGATGAGTATGGCAGCCAAAAGAATCATCAGGCAACAAAAATGTACCTTATCAAAACAAGCTTTATCGGAGTTTCTTGATGAATACCCCATACCCAAGGAGTTTAGGTTGATGCTTCCAAGAGAAACCCAAAATATCTTTGACGCTCTAGCGGGGTATGTGGGGCTTTATGTTCATGCATTCACACAGTCCAAATTTAGGATTCCAATCCATCCCCTAATCCTAAAGTTTTTACAATATTACCAAGTACATATCTCCAGGCTGAATCCTTTTGGCTTAGCCAAATTGACCACCTATATTGTGATATGCAAGGCTTATATGGTTATGAGCCAACACTGATTGTGCTTAGGGGCTTTATTAATCTTTGTCCTGGTGGTGATTAGATAACCATGGCCAAGAGAAGCGAGCATGATGTGCCTTGCTTAATAACTAAACCCTTTGTCAATATAAGAAATTGGAAATGTATGTTTTTCTATGTACAAAACACAATCATACCTCCCAAATATCCAACCTTGTTGGATAAAGCATTCCGGTTTGACGAGAAACGCTTTTGTTAGCATTTAATTTATAAATGCAAAAGTGATGGTCATTTGTATCATAAGTAACATGTGTGTTGTATAGTTAGTTTAGTTTAACAAGAGTGGGCTTTTGGTAAGTAAACATGTAAGACTTTATGTTTAAGTCAAGTTCTAAACATGTTCTCGTCAACGAATGCTTATGATACATGTAAGACAAGACTTTTGTTTAAGTCAAGTTCTAAACATAAGCCCACTCCAAGTCCATCACAAGCCCTTTAGGGCATCCCACATGGGATATAAATTCACACACTCTCACCACATTAAGTTCTAGTCCTCATAGCAAATGGTGAGAGTGTGTGTAAGTGTGTATATCCATTGTTTGTTTGTTATCTCTTTCAAAGCTAATAAACATTCGGTCCAAACCAATCCATACGATCCATACTTGTATTCCTCTCATCTTTATATTGTTCTTGAGTGTCTCAACATTGTGTTTGTATGATAAAGAGAGGTTTTAATGTTACTAACTAATTATCACACAAGCTACCTAGATTAACCACTAATAAGCCCTAGATCTAGAGAGAGAAAGTTAGAGAGAGAAAGAGAGTGGAAGATTGATCACACAATAATAATGAAAGTTTAGCATACAATCAACCAACCCTCTCCCTGAGGTGCAAGGGGGTATTTATACTTTTACATGAGCATGGGCTTGTAGCCCTAATTATCTTACATAAACATACTTAAATAAATAAACGACACAGCCCATGGGCCTTCTACACGGGTTGGGCCTAATAACAAACCTAAAGGCCAAAACAACCTATTACAATATGATCAATACTTGAATTAATACAAAACGTGTTCCTAACAATCTCCCCCTAAGTATTGGTCATCAAGGTTGTTTGACGTCGTCTTTGCTTCTTGTGGCTTTGACGTCTTCTGAATCTTTGTTCTTTGTTCTTGATTGTGATGTGATATGATATGGTACTGATCTGCCGTTCTCCAATGGTCTCTGCTTCTGGTGTCTTCACGCCTTCTCCATCATGCTCATATATCTTTTGACTTTCGTTCTGCAATTGGTTCTCACATCTTCAATCTTTAACTTGTGAAAGGTTGTAGTGCTTGAACTTTGACTTTTCTTTAACATTTGTTGAACTTTTGTTGTTTCCGAGTCTTTGTGAGAACACATCTTTGGAATATGAGCATGATGGAGTCTTGATGGTGGTTAAACTCCAGGTCTTCAAGCTCCTCCGCAGCAGCAGCAACAACACGAACCAACCGGCACTTACAGGCTCAGACTTTGAGATTGTCAACAGCATAGTGTGAAGACTTTCTCTAATCCTTGCCCAGGCCGTTCTGAACCGGATACCCCCGAAAGGGCTAACACGGACACACCGAAGTGCACCCACGATTCAGTGAGCCGCTGGAGATCACCCCACGACTGTAGACCATTTTGGAACAAAACACTATGCGTAACCCACAAGGAGTTACCGAAGTTACCTGCTGTCAGGGTTGTTTGATGTTATCCTGGCAGGATTTCCATTCTATCACTGAGAATCATAATTGTGAATTCTCTCAAGAATGTTCTCGGCAGATTGCTAAGATCTGCGAAGGACTCTTCTTAATTTTACAACTGCTGCCCATGATGTAGAACAATAGTGTAATACTAAGTGTTCCTAAGAGATCTTTGATGAATCTCATGGCTCTAGACTCGATTAGTGCACATTTTTTTGGTCGTCGGAGGCGTGGAGCAGAGTGCCTCCTTTTCAATATCAACACATCTCGTAGTGAGAGGTCGATAGATGATGATGGGTTCTTCGTGTGAAATGAAACAAGTGTCTTTTGAGAGACACCTGAGTGGCTAGAAGGTTTAGTGCAGTGCGTCATTGGGTCCATGACGTCTTTTGTCTTCAATACCGGTGATGCTCAGTTGATGTGTTTTTTTTAGGTCTATAATAAACTACCAAGTTTTAAATTTATATTTTGCCGAACTAACCTATAGACTCTAAACACTAACGAGCAGTGTACCCGGTCAATGTAGATAGTTTCTAGGTAAGCAAGGGTCGTTCACTAGGAGTGAGATTTCTAATATACTAATTCTAGAGGTATTCGACTCTCCTAAACTAACGTAAAAGGGGGTTCAGCCTGAGAGACTGGCACGGGTTTGGTTTTATTCTAACTAAACTAAGATAAACAAACAATACAAGTATGAAGACACCAAAGATAGGAAGAACGGGTTAGCCAAGTCTAATCCATTTTATAGTTATACATGCTTATGTCTACTTGTTTTAATTCATTCAATTGTTAATCGGCATATCAATTACGAAATTCTGTCACAATTAAGTAACTAGCCCTCGGGGCGGATATGACGAAAGATCATAGTGACTCGTCTAGCATCAATACTAACTTATTGCTTTAAACCATCTAACCTAGTTCGGTATTACACGCTACTAGTCCTATTAGGTTGTAGACACGTTCCGTTTATGCCAAACAATGATTCCTAATAGAGATTCGGGTTAACACGCATATAACTCAACCAAAGCAACCACAATTACAGGTAGTTAAGTCACATCAATTAAAGTTATAAGGATCATAACCTAGTTACATAGACTTCTACTAGTTATAAGCAATAAACGAGTTTTTATCGACAAGAACCCAATCCAATAACAAAGCAAACACATCGACAAAATCATAAAAACTAATAAAACTTCATAAACATGGCTAACACCTAAGGGTGTTAGCCCATAATCTCTGTAACAAAGTACATAAACATAATCATAACGAATAAAGTATGAAACATAATGAATACGATACGCTAACCGAATGATTAAGTAATATAACAATGATTAGAGATGTTCTTCAAGGATGATTAGGTCTTCAATATTGATCTTCTACTGTTTGGAGAGGCTTTGATCGTCTGGGAATGCCCCTAAGGGTTCCCAAAGATGCCCAAATTCATTAATGAGTTCGGTATTTATAGATTCTGAAATCTGGGTCGATACGGCGCATCTATAGAGTTAGATGCGCCACATCTATAAGTAAACGTAGCCTCCAAGTCTGAAACTGACCCAATACGGCGCATCTAAATACCAGATGCGCCTCATCTCCCAATACGGCGCATCTAAGGACTAGATGCGCCGCATCTCCTTCAGATACAGGTAGATCTCCTTTTTCTCTTTCCGTGGCCGCTTGAATCACCTAAAACAGAGTCTGGATGAAGATTTTATGGCCAAAATACGAAAGCATCTTCAAGTGTCGACTTGTAATCTTGACTTCTTCATTAAGCTTCTAATCTTCACTTGATCTCTTAAATTCTTGGTAAGGATTGTATATGGCCGATACGGCGCATCGGATTGGTCCGATGCGGCGTATCAAGGTAACTTCGCGTGGGGTTCAGGATTATAATATTTGCGAATATTCTTCAATATCTTGGATATCTGGTGAAGTCTTGAGATTGATACGCCGCATATCAGGAGCTTCATGCGGCGCATCTGGAGTAAAACAAGTTGGTTCTTCTCATTGACCAAGGTTTCATATGCGGCGCATGGGATAAATCCATGCGGCGCATTCTTCAAAGTCAGGCAATGGTCTTTAATCTCTTCAATTCTGTAGACTTTTCCAATCTTGATCATTTTGCTCCATTTTTAATCCATAATTGCTAAGTTTCACCTAATACTTGTTTTTAACTGAGAATTACAAAAGTAAACGATTAAGTATCAATTCTCATATATAATATAATAAAACAAGTCAAATAAATAGGATAAATGATGATAATAAAATGTACTTATTTGAGTTCATCAAATATCCCCCCACTTGAACATTACTTGTCCTCAAGTAAACCTTAGATTTAATCTTATGAAAATGTATCCTAAAAGATATTAGGATTTATTTTTATATTTAAGCATGTATTCGTTTTTTGTCATAATCACACAACCAAACACTTAACGAATTAGAAGTAAAATAAAATATTTTGATAAAAGCAAATCTAATCGTTTAACTGTCCAGTCGTGACGAATATTCTATCATAAGCTTGGCAAGTATACACATCCCCCCACTAAAGCCAAGGAATAACAAGTCTAAAGCGGTAAAAAGGGTTTTTAGGCTTAAGGGTTAATTATTCTTAATCTCTATCGATTTCAAATTCCAGAAAAGGCGACAAAATCACAAATACATGATCGAATCCACGAACACGATACTTGCAATTGCTCAAATCCTTAACTCGAATAGGCTAAAGATAGGTCCAAACTTTACCAATAATAATATATCAAAAAGGGCGACAAAATCATAAATACATAGCCGAATCCACGACTACGATACTTAAGATTGCTCAAATCCCTAATCTCAATAAATCAAAGGTTTGGTTGGATAAAGAATAATACAGGGTATGGATAATATTTTGGGATATAAATTGGTGTAAAAATGAAAAATAAACAAAACAAATAAATTAAAATCCTAAGTGTGGTTAATCACTATCCCAACCATCCCATGAATAAGACTCATATCATAGAATAACTCACGCTTTAACACTTGAAACACACGATTTAGGTAGACACGAATTATACTCAACAAGATCTTAATCAAAGAATAAACCTTAGTTGGTGTTCCCATAACTGCCAACTCCCATTCAATCCATAGATATAATATACAACAACTAGTGGTGATATCGACCACTTAATACAAAACTTTACATAAGTTGGTTAAATCAAACATCCAACTTTTTCTTTTTTTCTTTTCTATTTTTTTTTTCGAATTTTTTTTTTTTTTTTTTTTTTTTTTTTTTTTTTTTTTTTTTTTTTTTTTTTTTTTTTTTTTTTTAACTTGAAACATAACATAGATGTGTAAAATTTCACCACATCACTATAATGATAATTCTGGATAATTTTTCCATACTTTTCATGACTTCAGAAATAACGGCAATAGTGAAAGTAGTAAACACACGAAAAATAAACTCAAAGAAATACAATATTTACTTTCACTCCAATTGCATTGTGCAATTTCCCGACCTAACCATAGATAATGAATTACGCACGCGAACACAGGTAATGTAAGGAAACACACTTTGCCTAAAGCAATTAACCAACCACGAATTTTAATCTACAGGGTAGGCTAAGGTGTAAGGGTGTAACGAAACATTTTAACAAAGGTGTAAGAAACGAAAGGAATGGCTCTGAGTGTTTTTCTAGGGGTATCTTACTCTAAAAATGAGAGTAAACAAAGGGTTTATACGGGGGTTAACTAACCAGTGTAGTTAGTTAATAACACATAACATTTATAGGCTTTTTGGGTGTAATCCTAGAAATTTACCAAGTTAGACAAGTCACTCCAATTATATCAATAATACTCATTATGGTGGTCTCGAATAGTATACAAGCCAAGTTCTAAAGTTTACAAGTCACCGGCACACTCATAGATTTGTGAATTTTGAAAAGTCACAATTTTTGGAAATAATGTTATGTGTGCAGCTATGTAACTTAGATCTTAAACAAAAAACATGCTAGAAAAATTTTAAATTTAAGCATATTAAGTACATATTAAGCATATTTTTGAAAAATAAGGACAAGTAAACGTTCTAATTCTCCATCCCCCCACTTAAGATAAACAACGTCCTCGTTGTTTGTATTTGAAATTAAAAACAAGAGATAGAAAGAATTAGAACGGAGAACTCCCCTGAGATTTGCTCGGTATGATCTTCCAATGTAAGTGTGCGAGCGTATAAAATGCGGGAGTCCATCAACATCTTCAATATTCCGGACCTGTAAAAATATAGAGACCACAGGAAAAACAAATCTCGAGAAACATCTCATTAATCATCGGTTAGAAAACGATAAAAAAAAAAGAAAAAAAAAAGAACTGTATTCAATTTTGGCAGGTCGATACGCCGTATCTAAAAAGATAGATACGCCGCATTGATGTCAGCAAAACAGTTCGGACTAAAGTATTCCAGATGATTCGATACGCCGTATCCATAGGGGTTGGATACGCCGCATCGAAGGCCTGGGACAGACTCGACAGAAAATTAAATTGACATAAATTAAAAGATAAGCATGGGTTGCCTCCCACGAAGCGCTTGTTTTTGTTTGAGTCACGAGCCTGACTGCACCCTAATTTACTGTGTAATAGGGTGTTTTCCCCCCACTTGAAATCAAGTGCGGGTGATAGTGATGTCCGGATCGTCCATCTTCATTATTACCTGAAAGACAAACAACCAAGAACAGCAGTACAAACAAAAAAAATAAAACCTAAAGTAATGAAAATTAAATAAACACAAAAAAAATAAAAGAGAAAAATATTTTTGGGGTCACAGAAGATCGATGCGCCGTATCCAACAGACAATGGATACGCCGTATACGACACAAGTTAATACGCCGTATCTAACAGACAATAGATGCGCCGTATTATCTTCCTGTAACAGTTTTTTTTTTTATAAAAATTTAAAAGCAATTTTTTTTTTTTTTTTTTTTTTTTTTTTTTTTTTGCCACAGAACGTCAATGCGTCGCATTCACAGACAAGAATGCGCCGTATTGAAACCAGAAAGATGCGCCGTATTCACAGACAAGAATACGCCGTATCTCCCTTCTGAGACAGACACACAGAATATAAACAAACTAACAGGTAAACAAAACAAACACAAACATAAAAATACCAATAAAACTAGTAAAAAGATAAATTCACTCCCCGGCAGCGGCGCCAAAAACTTGATGTGTTTTTTTTAGGTCTATAATAAACTACCAAGTTTTAAATTTATATTTTGCCGAACTAACCTATAGACTCTAAACACTAACGAGCAGTGTACCCGGTCAATGTAGATAGTTTCTAGGTAAGCAAGGGTCGTTCTCTAGGAGTGAGATTTCTAATATACTAATTCTAGAGGTATTCGACTCTCCTAAACTAACGTAAAAGGGGGTTCAGCCTGAGAGACTGGCACGGGTTTGGTTTTATTCTAACTAAACTAAGATAAACAAACAATACAAGTATGAAGACACCAAAGATAGGAAGAACGGGTTAGCCAAGTCTAATCCATTTTATAGTTATACATGCTTATGTCTACTTGTTTTAATTCATTCAATTGTTAATCGGCATATCAATTACGAAATTCTGTCACAATTAAGTAACTAGCCCTCGGGGCGGATATGACGAAAGATCATAGTGACTCGTCTAGCATCAATACTAACTTATTGCTTTAAACCATCTAACCTAGTTCGGTATTACACGCTACTAGTCCTATTAGGTTGTAGACACGTTTCGTTTATGCCAAACAATGATTCCTAATAGAGATTCGGGTTAACACGCATATAACTCAACCAAAGCAACCACAATTACAGGTAGTTAAGTCACATCAATTAAAGTTATAAGGATCATAACCTAGTTACATAGACTTCTACTAGTTATAAGCAATAAACGAGTTTTTATCGACAAGAACCCAATCCAATAACAAAGCAAACACATCGACAAAATCATAAAAACTAATAAAACTTCATAAACATGGCTAACACCTAAGGGTGTTAGCCCATAATCTCTGTAACAAAGTACATAAACATAATCATAACGAATAAAGTATGAAACATAATGAATACGATACGCTAACCGAATGATTAAGTAATATAACAATGATTAGAGATGTTCTTCAAGGATGATTAGGTCTTCAATATTGATCTTCTACTGTTTGGAGAGGCTTTGATCGTCTGGGAATGCCCCTAAGGGTTCCCAAAGATGCCCAAATTCATTAATGAGTTCGGTATTTATAGATTCTGAAATCTGGGTCGATACGGCGCATCTATAGAGTTAGATGCGCCACATCTATAAGTAAACGTAGCCTCCAAGTCTGAAACTGACCCAATACGGCGCATCTAAATACCAGATGCGCCTCATCTCCCAATACGGCGCATCTAAGGACTAGATGCACCGCATCTCCTTCAGATACAGGTAGATCTCCTTTTTCTCTTTCCGTGGCCGCTTGAATCACCTAAAACAGAGTCCGGATGAAGATTTTATGGCCAAAATACGAAAGCATCTTCAAGTGTCGACTTGTAATCTTGACTTCTTCATTAAGCTTCTAATCTTCACTTGATCTCTTGAATTCTTGGTAAGGATTGTATATGGCCGATACGGCGCATCGGATTGGTCCGATGCGGCGTATCAAGGTAACTTCGCGTGGGGTCCAGGATTATAATATTTGCGAATATTCTTCAATATCTTGGATATCTGGTGAAGTCTTGAGATTGATACGCCGCATATCAGGAGCTTCATGCGGCGCATCTGGAGTAAAACAAGTTGGTTCTTCTCGTTGACCAAGGTTTCATATGCGGCGCATGGGATAAATCCATGCGGCGCATTCTTCAAAGTCAGGCAATGGTCTTTAATCTCTTCAATTCTGTAGACTTTTCCAATCTTGATCATTTTGCTCCATTTTTAATCCATAATTGCTAAGTTTCACCTAATGCTTGTTTTTAACTGAGAATTACAAAAGTAAACGATTAAGTATCAATTCTCATATATAATATAATAAAACAAGTCAAATAAATAGGATAAATGATGATAATAAAATGTACTTATTTGAGTTCATCATCAGTCAACCAGTAGATTATGAATCGAACCCGGTGTCTGCCCTAAGGTTGAACAAATGGAGGGCTATTTCTTTTCACCCTTTTCTTTGCTTTTCTTTTTAATTCTTCAACCCCTTCTTTCTCCTTTCATTTCATTTCTCCTTTTTTGTATCATACCTAGGACTTTCTAGTTCTAAACTATGGGAATTATCCTTGGGTAGATCCCTCCGGCTCTGGCAGATCATAGGACGGTTTTTCCTAAACCTTAGTCACCTTATAACTCCATGACTATCCTAATGATGCCATAAACCAAACCATTGAAAATCTCTCAAAGTGTCGATGATTGTAAAAACATTTTATTGACACCATGAGAGTTTTGCGTTTTTCTGAAAGACTCCCCCTTAACATGTGCTCATATATAGTTAAAGTAAATTTGCACATGCCGGGAAGAGTTGGCACTTTTGAATTGATTGATTTTCAATGAACATGATCGTTGCGAGACACGCTTACATCACCAGATGAACTGGCTTGAAATTATTACCCGTCCGGATCACATTCAAGGAAAATCGCTCGAAATCGGTACATTCTACTCAGACACGTCCTTTGCGAGACACGCTTACATCACCTAATAAACTGGCTTAAAATTATTACCCATCCGGGACATGTCCTTTCGACTACTGACTTTTCCTATCGTCAATTCGAGGGTCAATTCTGAGTCGAGCACTTATGAGATTCCAACTTTCCATTACCATATTTTAATCATCACTTATTCTCCCCCTCAAAAATAGCATACTCATGATGTTTTTGAAAAAACTTTATGATTAAAATATGCTGTTTTTGAGTTTTAGGGAAGAATTTCAAGAACTTTTGTTTTTCAGAACAAAGATTATTTTTCAAATACTCCCCCTTGACGAGGGAATACTTGTCCTTATGAGCAGAATGTTTGAAAAACTTAGAAAAACATTCCGGTTTAATTCTACTCATAAGAAAGAAGCTTTCGCTCCTTTGATTAGGATTGAGGCACTGAAGCGTACCTCAGGGTCCTTTCTTTACAGGTACGGGTTGTGCACTGTTATGTGTACACAAACCATAGTCGGTGATGAAAAATGAAGAAATTGTGAAAATGATGAAACAATGAAATGGTACCAATGGTTATTACTCAGGATGACGAAACGTGAGGATGTTAGGGATTCGTGCACGTCCTCCAACGTAACTTTCCAGTCGTCGCATCTGCATCCGGAACTTGATCTTATTGTCAATCCTTTTCACGAACTTCACCGCTTGCTTAGCATCATTCTTGCTCCATTTTATGACTCGTAACCATCCTGTTACCAACCCCTTGCTCCGTTTTTCCAAAATATCCTCAAGTTCAGTTTTGACCATTAGAAGAGTTTCGTCACTGAACTTGCGGAGTTCTTCAAAACCCATGAATCTTGGTGACGATCTATCCCTTGTATAATACACCCCAAATGGTCTATCCCCAAACGTGTATGGCTTCTTGTCAAGATGTCCTTGAGGTTTAAAATCTGGCTTGACGAGATTCAAATGTGTTTGGTAGCTTTCTACCCCAAGATGGACATCCTCAACTCGCGTTCTGATTACTATGCTGCGAGATGTAGATGAGAATTGAGTTGATGATATCGTACTGAAGGCATCCAAGGAGATGTTCATGTTTCCCCTGAACTTTCAGTAGATACATGTCTTCGATATCATTGAGGTTCAGGTAGGGATAGTCAGCTTCACTGAAGGTGTACTCTTGATCATCTGATCTTCTCACAGTAATCTTCTTCAGAAAGTTGTACCCAAACATTGATTCGGTTTCTGCTCTGGTGATTGACAGAATCCTATCCTTGCTCCAAACATTAGTTTTAGTTGCTCTTTTGGTGATCATAAACTTGTAGAACAACCTTCACAGATTTGGCCAATGGTAGACCCCAAGAGCAGCATCTTCATTGTATTCTTGAACTTTGTCGATCCATAGACTGCCAACTTGTTGTTCTAAGCCTTCTATGGCATATGAGGCTGCTAGATATTTGGTAATTGACGTTGCATATCGTTTCTCAGGATTCATGTTTCCATAGATGAGATAGGCTAAATCGTTGTTGAAGAAGTATGCTTTGGGTAACTTGGGATTGTTTGGATGACCAATGAGTGGTAAGGGATGGGTGTAATCATGGAGATGTAATTGTTCTTTTGGATTGGAGGCTTGTGCATCTTCCTAGTTGATGTTTTCTCCCAGAGCTCTTGCAACTTGTTCAATGTTGTATTCAAACTCTAGCTCTGTAGTTGTAACTGTCTTGAACTCTGTGAATCCATCTTGCGAACTCGGATAATGTCAGGTAACCCCAACTTCTGGACTTTAATTGCCTTCTTCAATCATTTTGTAAAGTCCACAATCGATCCTTCAACAGGTTCATCATTGTCATCTTCAGGATATGCATCAACCATCTTCTCAAACCAATCGAACTTTGGAGCTGATGGATTGACCCATTCAGGTAGTGGTACGGCTTTTTCAGTAGCAGATGGAGCATTGACTTTTTGAACTTTTGTTGGAGCAATTGGAACTTCATGATCAGAACTTACATCATCATAAGATTCAGGTTCCTCGAATGTGCCGCCTTCAAAAGGGACGAATACCCGTTGACTTGATTGTTTAGTTGTGCCGAAAGAATGTGCCGTGGAAGCACGGCCAGTTGAAGAAGAATGTCTCCTCATTTTCTTCCCTTGATCCTCTGGATCTTCCCGATGGCGCTTGACTGGTTTATCAGACTTGCACCCTTCTTTTGGAAGACTGGCTTCCTTGTCATCCTCTTTCATGGATTTGAATAGTACTTCTTGAAGTTCTTGTTCTTTTGGATCATCCATGATTTCTTCTAGTAATAACCCTTTGAGGTTAGATCTGGATGGTTTAGGTGGCATTGTTCGAATAGTGATTGGTGTTATCTGCATTATTTTGGCCACCGTTTTTTCCAGATTTCTTTGGACAAATGTGTTGAGAATTCCTTGAAGATTGTCATGAAGATATTGAGTGACCTCTTGAGTAACTTGAGAACTGACTGTCTGCGGGACATGAGTTTTCAAATATTCTTCAGCTGTCTTTTCCAAGTCGAAGTTATTAAACTGGGAAATTTGGTTATCCACCTTCTTTTCTACATTTTTGATCTGTTGTTTTATCTCTGTATGCTCTTGTTCTTCTGCTTTGAATTTCTCTGACACATGCTCTTGAAGTGTGGTAACCTTCTCCTTGAGTTCACTATATTCATTTGTGGATTGACCAACAGATGACGGTTGTGGTGATGGTGATTTGTCATCCTGTTTGTCATCTGACTTATCTTTTTCTTCATCATCCTCTTTATTACATTCATCTCCATCATTTTTACTTTCATCTTCATCACTTTCACTTTCTCCTTCTCCTTCTTCATTGACATCTTCATCTTTATTACTTTCAGATTCCTCAGACCCAGATCCAGATTCATTATCAGACTTTCCTTATTCACTCTCTGATTCACCAAGTGTTTCAGACTTTGTAGGTTCAGACTCCTCCTGTTCTTCCTCAGGAATTGATGTTGTTCCTTCACCTCTTCTTATTTTCTCACGTCTTTTACCATCTTCTTTATGTTTCAATAAGCTTTCTTTTGAGGCTTGCTTCATCTGTTCTCTTTCTTCTTTGTCAGTCAATGGTGGTTCAATTGGTGAAAATTGTATATCTGAAAACTTGATCTGCTTTCCTTTGCCTGGTTTCAATCCTTTGTCTGATTCTGACAATGTAGATTTGAACTTCTCAATATCTTTCTTATTCTTTCCTTTCCCGAGGTCTACATTTTCACCTTCCTCCTCCTCACTTGATTCATCATGAAGTTGCATTGCTGATGAGGCTTTGGGAACCACTTTTCTTTTCTCAACTGTAGTGGCTTTCTTGGATCGAGAAACAGTGGCTCGAGCTGGGATTGATTTACTTTTTCCATTTGGTGATTTTGCCCCTTTGGGTATAAATCCCACCTTTTTGGCTTTCACAGCTTCATCATACTTCAGATATGCCTCAGTATTCATCAGTTCTTCAGTTAACATGGTTGGTGGAATTCGAGCACCTTGTTTCTCTGTGTTGGATTGTTGTGTTTTGATTCTGGTGAGAATGTAGTCCTTATCTTCAGTGTGTAGTTTTCCATGGTTGGGTCGATTGAGTTCAGGATGTATATTCATGAAGCGTGAGATCAGAAGTTTGGTGAATCTGGGAAATGGAACTTTATAATCTTTATTTTGATGAAATTTGTGACTTAGAAAGATCATGTCTTTCCAGATGTATTTGGCGAAGTCTAGATGTTTTAGATTGATAACTCCACAGAAGAATTGAAGATGCTCAAATCGAGGGTGTTCCAGTCCGGTGGATTTTCCAGTGATACAATGGATAATAATTGAGTACAGGGTTAACCATGGTTGTGGAAAGTATTTCCTCTCAACCTTGTAGAGAGATGCGAGTGCTTTTTCTGTCTCATCATAACCCATACGCTGAAGTGTTTTGACCATCTCATCAAAAGTTGGGTCATTCTGAAACTTCTTCATTTTTCCTGTTTCTTCCTTTAGAAGTTCCAGGACATTCCTTAGAGTTTCAACCTTGAATGTGATCTCTATATTATCCAAAGTGACGGTTATGCTTTCTTCGTCTTTGCCAATGACCATAGAATGCCAGAACTGGTTGAGATAAACTTCTGGTACACTTGCAGTGTTTGTCAAAGTAGGTCTGATGAAGTGTCTGTCAAGGATTTCTCCAATAATCTGGCAAGTTTCATGACATTGTAACTTCTTGAAGTCTATTCTCGAGTTCGAATGGCTGATCTTTCGTTCATTCTCTTCTGGACTGATTGGTTTTCGGGTAACAGAAGCTTGAGACATGGTTCGAGACATGATTCACCTGATCGTTACAAACACCAACAACAATACACAGTGGACATAGTATATATGTGTTAGTGAGTGATAAAGTTTTCATGATATTATCCAAAAGATTAGTTCTTATAAATATTTTCACATGCTCAAGTTTGTAAAGATTTTAAGTTTGGGACAAACTTAGAAGATTTAGAAACTTGATAACATTAGAAAATCTTTATAGAAACTAGATAAGTTTGAGAATTTTGAAATGCATAGAAACTCGATCAACATGGTTACTCGATTAGCACAGAACTCAATCAGCATAGAAACTCGATCAATATAGTTACTCGATTAGCATAAAACTCGATTAGCATAGAAGCTCGACTATCATAAGAAACTCAACTAACTGATTATCATAGAAACTCGATCAGCTTAAGATATAAGTCTAATTGGAGAAACTCGACTAGGTGAGAAACTCGACTAGGAGAAACTCGACTAGGGGAGAAACTCGACTAGGAGAAACTCGACTAGGTGAGAAACTCGACTAGGTGAGAAACTCGACTAGGAGAAACTCGACTAGGAGAAACTCGACTAGGTGAGAAACTCGACTAGGTTGACTGTTTTCTCCTAACTCGGAGACAAAGTCGATCAACTTGCACAAACTCGATCAACTTAACAAACTTGAGTAAGAAACTCGATCAAACACATTCAGAAACATGATATTCAAATTTTATGCATATCTGTGTACCAAAACACTTATCATATGATCTAGCATAGAAAACAAGCATACTACAACAATCAAGCAATCACAACACCTTGCTTGTTCATCACAGTCTCACCTATGTGACTTCCTTGAAACCTAAAACATTGAATCAATCCTACTAGGGTTATTGAATCTAATTAAACATGTGCCATGTCTTCATAAACATATATTGAATCTTTTACACAAACACAATTAGATCAAATAACTTCTAACAAGAAACGCCCAAATCGGTTCTATAAACCCTAATTCGCAAATCGTAAAATTTAATCACAGTCGCAAAAACAGAATGATTATATTGCCTAAAGGATTAAATTAAAAACTTACAAATTATCAGAAACTAAAATTCTTTAATTCTTGAGACTCATGCGTTTTTGGCGGGCTGGGAGGATTTTAGAGTGAAAGGGAAAGTGAGTGTGAATAACTGTGTGTGTTGTGTGATTGACTAAGGTCAGACCGTTTGTTTTATTTAAGTTTGTTTGTACTTTTGACAATTGTGGTCCTCAAACTTGTGTCCAAATATATCTCAAGTCCTCAAGCAAATAATATTTCACATTATGACATGTTTAATCCTTTGCTAGAATCCTTGTTCACTTATAGTCCTTTTGATACATCTTTTAACAACATGACACTTTCTGTCTTTTGATTTTTATGATGAAGATATTGATGAAGAAAAGAGAAGGATAAATGTGCAAAAATTTCTCCCCTTCAAAATATGTTCGTGATTTGAAATTAATAAAAATTTGAAAGGATGAGAACATATTTTGATTCGGTTTCACTTTTGCACACTTATAGATTTTTATTTTATTTTATTTATTTTTTATATGGAAAAATGAAAAATCTTTTTGTGTTTTTCAATAATTATTTACAAAGATAGTTTGATGTTTGACTCTTTTTAATTTTGAAGAAGAAAAGTATTTAAATCATCCGGAGTCAAACACCTCATGCCAATTTGGTGAACCAGTTCCACAAATCTTGCATGAGGCAAGGCTTTGGTGAACAAGTCCGCCAATTGGTGTTCAATACCCACAAAGAATAATTCAACAGTACCCATTTCCACATGTTCCTTGATGAAATGATAGTGTAGAGCAATATGCTTGGACTTGGAATGTTGGACCGTGTTGCAGGAAATAGCGATGGCACTCTTGGAATCACAGTACATAGGAATCTTGTTGAAGACGTATCCATAGTCCATCAGCTGAGATCGCATCCAAATGACTTGAGCGCAGCATGCTGACATGGCGACGTATTCCGATTCTGTAGATGACAGTGATGTGCAGTCTTGCTTCTTTGATTGCCAAGAGACGAGCTTGTCACCCAAAAACTGTACTCCCCCTGATGTACTTTTGCGTGTGTCTAAGCACCCTGCATGGTCAGCGTCTGAAAATGCAACAAGTTCAAATATAGAATCCTTTGGATACCAGATCCCCAAATTTATGGTTCCCTTTATGTATCTAAGGATTCTTTTAAAGGCTGACAAATGCCGCTCAGTTGGTCTTGACTGATATCGGGAGCAAAGGTACGTGGCAAATACAACATCCGGTCTGCTAGCTGTGAGATACATGATCGACCCAATCATACTACGATATTTGGTAGGATCAATGGGTGTCCCATGTATGTCAGCATCTAGCTTCGGGGGTGAGGAGGACATAGGGGTGTTATAGGTGTCACAGCTGGTCATACCATGCTTTTTTAGGATTTCCTGAGCATACTTGGACTGACTAAGGAATATACCACGGGATGATTGATGAACTTGCAGTCCTAAGAAGAACTTCAGTTCACCCATCATGGACATCTCAAAGTTATTTTTCATTAGTTTTGCGAAAGCATTTGAGTACTTTTTATGTGTTGATCCAAAAATAATATCATCTACATAAATTTGTACGATGAGAATGTCCTCCCCGTGTTTTTGTATAAACAAAGTCGGGTCCACAGTTCCTTTAGTAAAATGGTTTGCAAGTAAGAAAGTAGATAACTTGTCGTACCAGGCCCTTGGAGCTTGTTTAAGGCCGTAAAGGGCTTTCTTTATCCGATATACGTGATTCGGATGTTCTTGGTCCATGAAGCCTTCTGGTTGAGAAACATACACCTCTTCCCGGAGTTGGCCATTGAGAAATGCAGTCTTCACATCCATTTGGTAAACAGTTATGTTCTTGTGAGCCGCGTAAGCCAGAAACATGCGAACAGCCTCGAGCCTTGCAACTGGAGCAAATGATTCTTCGAAGTCGATTCCTTCTTCTTGGCTGAATCCTTTTGCGACCAGGCGGGACTTGTTACGAATCACAGTACCATCTGCATCTAACTTGTTTTTCCAGATCCACTTCAATACAGCGACATACACCCCATCTGGTCTCTCTACCAGTTCCCAAACTTCTAACCGCTTGAATTGTTCCAATTCCTCTTGCATGGATTCAATCCCGTTGTCATAAGTGAGGGCTTCCTTGGTGTTTTTGGGTTCGGCTTGACAAACGGTGAGTGCATAAATGCAGGTTTCACCGTCTGTATGGAGTCTTTGTCTTGTCATGACTGGGTTTTCTGGATTACCATTGATTTTTACTAAGGGATGGTCCTTTGTCCATTTATGAGTGGATGGATTGTGTTGATAATTATGGTGCAGGTTTGACGGGTCCAAGTTGCGTGTAGAAGATTCTGCAATATCAGGAAAGGTTGGTGCAGGTGAAAATGGATTAAAGAATGCATCTCCGTCATAACCTGATGGTGTGGGTACTTCAGCAGAGTTGTGGGGGGAATCTTCAGCTGTGGGTGTAGAAGTGGAAGGTGTTTGATCTACTGACGATGATGGTTCTGGTTGAGGTGCGTCGTCAGCAACTGCTGTGGAAGTAGTTACAGGTGTATCAGGTGCTTGATTGTTTACTGTTTGAGCAGCGGAATTGGTGGATACAGCAGAGGCACGATTAACTAGAGAGTCATCGAACATAGGAGCAAACAAGTCTTCTATATCCTTTATGTTGAACGGTAATGGTTCAGCTGAAGATTCAGGAAAGTTGAGACGGTTGTGTGCGGGTTCTAAGCTGTTTTGCTCAGAAGCCATTTCCGTGAGCTCATCAAAATTAGCATGGATTGTCTCTTGAATTTCCCGAGTACGGTGATTCGAAATTCTGAATCCTTTCGAATTCTCATAATAGCCAAAAAATACTCCTATGTCTGCTATGGCTTTCAGTTTCCCAAGATCATCACGATCATTCTTTGGATAACAGAGAGCTCCAAAGACATGAAAGTAATTGAAATTTGGTTTTCGACCATGAATAAGCTCATATGGTGTTTTGTCATGGCGTTTGGTGATCATGCATCGGTTCTGGGTATAACAAGCAGTTGATACAGCTTCATCCCATAGGTAGTCTAGTAATTGGGCATTAATCAACATAGTTCTTGCTGCCTCCACTAACGTACGGTTGCGTCTTTCGACTACTCCATTTTATTCAGGGGTGCGAGCAATTGACGTTTGATGAACAATACCATTTTTCTCAGTGAACTCCCGAAGAGTTTGATTCTTGAATTCAGTACCATTGTCTGTTCTGATGATTCTGACGGTGTTACGAACCTGAACTTGAATCATCGTGAGAAAAGTAATGATCATCGAAGGGGCTTGGTCTTTGGTACGAAGAAAGTAGACCCAAGTCCACCTCAAGAAATCATCTACTATTACCAAGATGTACCGTTTCCCATTGATGGTTTGAACATGCATAGGACCACACAAATCCATATGAAGCAGTTGTAGGACATGATCGGTGCTGTGATCAGCTTTTGGAGGAAAATGGGCACGATGACTCTTTCCTTGTTCGCAAGCAGGACACAAGTGATCTTTGGCATATCTGAATTTGGGAAGACCGTCAACCAACTTTTTCTTAGCAAGACCAGTCATCGTCTTGAAGTTCAAATGAGACATCCGTTTGTGCCATAGCCATGCCTTTGTGGGATGTGCCTTTGAAAGTAAGCATATGGGAGAGGAAGCTGTCATGCCTTCGAAGGAAATAGTGTATAGACTAGTGCCGCGTTTCCCTTTCATCAGATCATTTCCTTGAAGATCCCGAATAAAACAAGTTTTCTCTCTAAATGCCACTTCCAAATCACCAT
Organism: Artemisia tridentata subsp. tridentata; assembly: GCA_021014915.2. Lineage (NCBI taxonomy): Eukaryota > Viridiplantae > Streptophyta > Magnoliopsida > Asterales > Asteraceae > Artemisia > Artemisia tridentata. Next base: position 177,182,685 of record CP139509.1, read on the forward strand.
CACAAAATTGTCCAACTGAGAAAAGATTCTGACCTAGGCCTTCAACGTAATAAACCCTGCTAATTTCGATGTTCCCATTTACGTAGTCTCCATAACCCATAATAGCAGCGAAGTGATCATTCCCGAATCTGACCGTTCCAATGAACTTTGCAACAAAGTTTACAAGAAGCTTGAGATTGCCGGTCATATGTCGGGAACAGCCGCTATCAATAATCCAGAGAACAATTTAGATCACCTGCATCACCAGAAGTTGACACAGAGGCAAGTTTGGTAACGGTGGATCCCATTTGGTTAGTAACACATGTATTAAGCATTTTAGGTACCCATTTAAAGCTAGATGTGTTTTGCAACCAATGCTGCCACGTCCAACTAGTCTCAGCCTTTCTCCTAATAAATGCACTTGGTGTTTTGTTTGTCCTAGATGTATCTATGGGTTTGGAAATAGATTTTTCAGAAACTACTAGTGGTGGTTTTCCTAATATGGACTTGGCAGCATTAGTGATCCTGGAGGAAATGCCACTAGATCGTTTCATTTTGCGATTCAACAGAGTTTTAGTAACACATTTCTCATGATTTCCAGATAATATACTAGCATGACAAAATACACAACTTGCATCAACCATAATATCATTCAACGATTTAGCATTCATTACATCATCTATAGAACTAGACTTAGACAAGTTTGATTCTACTTTTGACATATCATGCTTTTTATTCAAACTGCTAACATTAACTACTACTTCTTCAGTCTTAGATAGTCCACTCTTAGGGCGCCAGATTCTAAACTTCCTTTGTCTCTTGGTGTTTCTTGATCTGCTAGCCTTAGAGTTGTTTCCTAGTCCTGTAGAAGTAGAAGTATTCACATTAGTGGTTTGATTTGATGCTTGCTTAGTTGGCTTGTCTACTTTGTACATTCCTGGGGCAATCACAGCTTTTCCTTTTTCTAAAACTCTGAGTTTCTTTTTCAAATCAACAATGATGTGTTGGAGTTCTTGATTTTTTGAATCTAAAATTCTGTTTAACCGGACAGTGTCATTTCTGTTTTGAGAAACTTCATCTATGTCTTTCTCATATTCAAACAGTTGATGTCGCAAGACATCAATTTCATTTTTATTCTGACTTTCTGAAGCATGACTGTTTTGGAATGATAAAGATGTTTTTAGATTTTTGTACTTTAACTCAAACTCAACACTTTGATTTTGACACCATTCCAGTCTTTTGTTAAGTTTGAAAATTTCTTTTTCACATTTATTTTCCACATCAAAGTTGATCTGTCTAAGACTCTCATTCTCTTTTACCAAATTATCAATCTCAATTTACAACATTCCAACATTCACAGCATGATCATCAACAAGCATTGCATGACAAGATTCAAAAATAGAATTCATAATCACAGAAATCACATCATCACACAAAACACGTTCCAAGAGTCGATCAACCTCTTTTTCTAAAGCTTTCTTTTGACACTTTTGTTTTGCAATTTTGTCATCTTTAGCTTTAAAAATACTTATCATTGATCCAACTTCAGTCTGTAGTTCCTGTTCCCACATTGTTGCACAAAGTCTCAGGTGTTTAACATGTGGTAAGAATTGATTATGAAAAATTTCTCTCTTTTCTTTCTCAGCAGGAGAAAATAAAGAAGAGATTTTGATTTCAGAATTAAATTCTATCACTTGTTCCAAAAGTTTAATGTCATCCATAAATGTCTTAAAATATCAAAGAGTTCGACATTGTTGAGGCATTTGTGGATCTACAGTAGCGTTTGGACCATTGATTTGTGTAACAGGAGTGGAAACAGGAGCAACTTCAGAAGAAGGATTTGTTTCAGTTATAGACAGTGTTTGTTCTGGTTTTTTCCTTTGGAGGAACAAAAGATTTACTGATGTGAGGTCTTGCTGAATAATCATATGGTACTCTTGAAAAATCTTTGTCTGACTTTGATCGACTCTCATTCTTATGTTCAAGATATTCAGTTTCTTCATCATTACTAAACACAACAACACGTTGAAAAGTATCATCAAACAGAAATTCTGCATTGTATAACTTAGGATTATCTTTGAGTGCTTTTTGTAAAAAACGTGGTTGGTCACAGCCAATTGCAAATCCAAATCCTTTAGGACTCGGTTTCACAGTTAGTCTTTGAATTTGTGTCATTGAATTACGTGTTTTATATACAACATTCTGAAATTCTTTGAGCTTGGATTCCAAGTCCACAATCTCCTCAAGATATGAGTTAACTCGTTTCCTAGTGGCTTGCTTTTCTTCAAGAAGATCATTTTGAGATGTTGAAAGCTCTGTTTGAGTTTTTAACAGCTCAGAATTCAAGATGTCAATTTGTTTTTTGAATTCAAATTGCTCTTGTTCTTTTTGAGAAAGCAAATCAGCCTTGGAAACAGTTAGCTCACGAACTTGATGCTCTAAATCCTTGACCTGAACGTATGTCTTTTGGAATGCAGCCTCAAAGCCTTTCTCACGTTGTGCTTGTTTTTCATAACTTGAAAGTTGTATTTTATATCACTCATTGTCCTTTGTTAACATTGCAATTTTAGCTTTTAAGTTCTGGTTAATCTCATTGCATTTGTCAATCTGTGACTTTTGTGCATTCAATTGTGATTGGGTGGTCAGCAATAAGGTCATAAGCTCTGGATCTTGATCAGGCATAAGATCATCTTGTTCAAGAGGATCATGATTTTCATCATCAACAGGATCATCAAATGAAACATTGGTGTTATCATCATCGAATGAAACAATAGTGTTTATTTGATCATCTCCTTGAGACGAGAATGATGAATCATTTTGAACAAGATTTTCTTGTGAAGATGAAGATGCAGATGGTGAAGCAATCTCATGAATAAGGCATTCTGATTCAAGTACCTGAGATAAGCCATCGGTATCATATACCGGGTCTGTCTCGTTCACATTCATCTCCTGCATGTTGGCCATTAGCATCACTGCAGCATTGGCCTCCAAGTCTTCCATCTCATCATCGGAGTAAGCATTGGCCATAAAGCTTTGCTCGTTCTGAGTCAACATTCCTTCAGCTTTTTCATCCTTGAGAGCCATCAGAAGAGCTTCTTTATGAAATGCACTTCCCATTGTTCAAGGCTTAGGGCATGCATTAGCCATGTGCCCATTTCCACCACAATTGTAGCAAGTGATTGACGTGTTAACAATGCCTCTTTTTCCACTGCCAACATTTTGAACTCCCCTCTGTGCATTCCCCATATTGTTTCTACTTCCCCCTGCTGTGTTGAACCTCTGTCCCCCTGAGTTAAACCTTGTACCATAATTTCCCATGTTTCCTGACCCAATTCTACCAGAAGACCGATTCTGAATCTCAACTCGTCCATCATTAACGACTGCTTGGTTCCTGGTGTTTGATGACGAACGAAGATGGTTGTTTGACTTGTTAGAGAATTTTTTGAATGCTTTTGCAATTAATGCAAATCCTTCATTGAGAGAGTTGAACACATCGTCTTCTTCATCATAATCAGCATTGGAATAGAACATGGAATCGGTATTGTTGTATGGGACCAGTTGGTTATCAGAATTTTGAGATGGTGCTTCATAAGGAACAATTTGATTGTTTGGTTGTGGTTGGAAACTTGGTTGAGAAGGTTGTGGAACAAATTCTTGGTTTGATGGTGGAAAGTATGATTGAGCTATCAAAGCAAGAGAGTTTAGATTTGGTGCCTGTGAATAACCTCCTCTTGCTGCAATGTCCTTGTCTACCTCAGTTTGATGTTGCTTGAGATAATCATACAAAAGCCCATATGAAACTTGATTAATCTTTTTGGCTTGCCTCACGAATGTCACATACTTCTGCCAGTCTGGTCCAAGACATCCTAGAAATTTGGAGTTGATAGAAATCTTTGGTAGAGGTATGTTATGACGTTCCAGATCATTGACAACATTGGTGAAGCGATGATAGTATGTGATGCGTGGTTTTGTAACCTTACAACAGGTTTTACCTCTCGAGGGATCTCAAGAGGCTTACAACCCCACCAGGCAGTGTACCTGACCGATGTAGTATAGTGTAGTGGTAAGTACGGGGGATTGATCGTTCTCCACAGGGAATAGTGTTCGTTAGGTGTGAAAGGCTACTCTAATTAGGTCTAAGGGTTGAGGAAGATTCTTTTTTATGTTTTTATATTTTTTTATGAAAGCAAGTAAAATCTCGGTTTTGAAGGAGTGGGCGGAATTAGTTGCTAGTCAACTAACCCAAATTACTACGAATGCAATAAAATTAAATAACTGAAAATAAAATGTGGTGAGAAACTTATGTGTAGAGAAATGTGTTTACTTAGATTTCCTTACTCCCTAACTATCTTTTACCGGTTAATTAGTGTGTATTAGTTGCGTGGATGACGGGTGTATTCCTTAATACCATTCGTGGGGTGGCGTACTTACTTCCCCAACTCTACAAGCTCCTACTTCACTCCTATGTCGAGCCGGCTAGGAAGCTCCTAACATGGGATCACTAGAATTCGCTTGTGCATTAAATACAACCATAAAAACCTTTAGTACGCATTTGGTTCATGTTTCTTAAGACGTTCAAGCAAGTTACCGAATAGGAAGTTAGCCAGTTTTCTTAAGCCTAACATAGATAAACAATCATCCAATACAACTAATAACACACTAACAACCAATAATCAATAGCTAGGTTTCATTAGATCTAAGCAAACACAAGATAAAATTAGCCTAACATGTTAAACAAAAGACAAGAATAAGATAGAATCAAACAACACATAGACATATTGAATGATTAATTGATAACTTATCTTTCAATGAAACATGGAAGATCTCAAGGCAAAAAGCCCTGAAAAAGTAGCTAAAATCGTCTTAGGGTTTTCTCCCAAAATTCCACACACTAAGCTCTCCCTTAATGACAAAAAATTAGAAAACTATATATAGATTTTTGGATCTGACGGCGTCACCTTATGGAGTGTGACGCCGTCACCTCGCCGCTTTTAGGGTTCCCGGATGACCTTCTTGACGCCGTCCCTCTTTAGCTCTTCAAAAATCCATTCTGGCTTATCAAGGCTTGACGCCGTCGAACCATGAACGTGACGCCGTCCCCTTATGATTTAAGCCGTGACGCCCTTGATCAAGTTAAAGCGTGACGCCGTCAGAATTCACATGCTATTTTCACTGGCCCGTCATGAGTAAATTTCACGTCCAACTTTTCTTGCCAAGGCATGACGCCGTCCAGAGTAAAGTCTGACGCCGTCAAGAGTAACTTTTAGCCGATTTTTGAGACTTTGCCGTTTTCTTCACTTTAATGCTCCAAAAACGTCCAAAATGCCTCCTTTTCCAGATTTCTCCTCAAAAGTACCTAAAATGACAAAAGGAACGATTTAGGGCAATATTTGATCAAATAAATACGATTTAAGGCTTAAATGACCCCTTAAAAGCGGTACACTTTTCGCTTCATCAAATACCCTTACACTTGAGATTTGCTTGTCCTCAAGCAAATGCGCTTTTATTCTAATCAAAATACAAGTTAAGGGTCATTTAATGCTAATATAAAAGTAATTACAACAAATAATCGTTCCACTTCAATCATAATAAGCATGGAGATTACATACTAGCACCTCACAAGTAGTGTTTAGATACTCACATCTCTCAAGTGTCATCAAAATAAATCTCATAAATGAAAACGGATAATATCTCTCACTACCTGTCATAGCAAATAGATTACCATAGGCTTGGGAAAGGATCGAAAACCTCCTCCACTAGGCGTAAGCACCTAAGATAAACTATCAAAGAGGGCTTTTAAATGGGTTATAACGTTAGGTGTAGGGAAAAGGAAAACACGGTTTTGTTGGATAAAGGATATTTTACTGGTGGCGAGTTAAAGATCTTGATCAATTACATGTACTATACAATGTTGCTAAGCCAAGACTAGACTCGATCTTAAGCTAGAAATGAAATAACAAAATAACAAAAATATAAAACAAACATAAAATGAAACGGGATGGTAGTCCGTATGTTTTTTCTATTTTTCATTTTCTCATTTTTTTTTTTTTTTTTTTTTTTTTTTTTTTTTTTTTTTTTTTTTTTTTGCATACACTTTTACCCTACCATCCAAAATAATACATCAAAGGGGCATTGCATTCCCCTTACACTTGAATTTTTACATAACTTTACAAATACTAATCTAATGACTTGAATTAAGATAATTGAAAAACTTGGAGTACTTTTAAAATATTTAGCACATATGGGGGTAATAAATGATGTTCTTCCCCATTACTCCATTATACTAGTACTTTACCCATGAGTCCCAATCGTCCCAAAACAATATGTACAAGGATATGACTCGACTTAGCAACCATGTAACCAACTAGATAATTAACTTGGGTTTAAACAAATGTTGTCACAATAATGCACTAAAAATGAGTGCATACAAGGTAGGCTAAGGCGATTTGGGTGTACATTTTAGTGGGGTGTAAACAAATTCTTCCTTTAAGTAAAATGCTTAAAGGTCGAAACGAAAAGATAGGCTCTGAGGGGTGTACTAGGGGTATCGTGTACTAAAAATGAGTACAACGCAAAGGGTGTGGGAGAATTACTTGACCAATGTAGCCAATGTAATTATAACAAAAACACAGGTGTAAAACAATGGGTTAATCCTAATGCCTCTTATCATGTAGTAAATCTAACTACACGAATGTAGTCTCACTTGTGGCCTCGGAATGGTCCTAACGCAAGTTCTAGAATCTAAGTGCTACCGGTATACACATCATAGCATAAATGCTTTTCCTACCAATTCTAGGGGCGAACCTCACATATTTGGGGGTGGAAAATTTTTTAGTGGTACGGTTTTTGTGCTAGTCATATAACTCCTATCCATGAGACGCTCATTAAGATCCAAGTTTCACTCCTATATGTTGTAAAAAATTTTAAATTTGGCACTAAAATTACCCTAACAAGTATTTATCTTAGTTTTATTACACATCTACTATTAAACAAACAAAAATCAAGCGCAATTGTATTCTCTAAAATCGTACTTTTACCCCCCCTTACACTTAAGATGAACATTGTCCCCAATGTTCAAATAACAAGATGTAAAAGCATAAAGTAAAAGAATGAAATCAAATACTCCCCTGATTCGCTCGGTGGATAATGAAATTACACGGTTAAATCTTCCTCCAAAGTAATGTAGAAGCTCCAAGACTAATGCATCGCCATAAGCTTGATTCCACATACATTTCCTTGTCCAAAATAACCTGTTAAACCTGAGAAAACAAACACGAAAACCTGCATAACATCGGCGGGAAAAAATCTATATATAAGGATATAATGCTTGTGGAATGATAATTTTGCAGATTCCTGGAGATTATAAGTTGGAGATTTTAATAAAAACTTTTTTTAAAAACAAAACTTTCAAAAATTTCTGGAAATTAAATCTGACGCCGTCAGGTTATAACCCCTGACGCCGTCAGAAATGACCTGACAAAAATTTTCATTTTACGTTTCCGGAAAATTTCTGGAAAAACCTTTACCTTACTTCCTGGAAATCCTGCAAAACATCATTATGACTCGATACAAGCATTTGACTCAAACAAATACGAATATGTATGCTAATTTATTATTATTATGATTCATGTTCATTTGTGTTCTAACAAACCGATTTAGATTTCCCTTACACTTATCTTTTGCAAAATACCTTTAAATGTAGTTAAGACGAAGTTAAAAACAACATAAAGCATTTTCACAATTTAGTTTTGAACATGAATCAATAATGATAAAAATTAAGCACACATACGGAAACAAATAAAATCAAACAAACAAATAAATAAACACACAAAGCAAATAAATAAAGCTTGGGTTGCCTCCCAAGAAGCGCTTTTCTTTATTAACGAGTCTTGTAGCTAGACTCAAAGTCACGCTACCCTATGTAAGTGAGCTCGTCATCAAGGACGTCTTTAGGGTTAAGCTTGGATTGAAGTTTCCTATTGGTTCGCTTAGTACGATATATCTTTTCAAACTTCTCTCCATCCGGGTCATACAACGTCATCTTAATATGCCATGACCCATCTCCATCTTTGGGTGGTTTATCCCAATTCCACTTATGATCATCTTCCTCACAAATCCACTTATTCATTCCTAGGTTAATTGGCAAAACTCCTAGGAAATCAATCATCTTTCTAAAAACTAGAGGGTCTTCAAATGGATCCAATTCGGTGTCCCTAGCCAAGAGTTGCTCCACCGAATGCGTTCGGTTAACAAAGTCCTCTTCTAGGTAAAATGGGCGTTGGGGTCCTATGAAGTCTCTATCAATCCAAGGTCCATATCTAGATGGTCTCCTATTTGATTCTAGCCAATGTGGTGTTGGTTCCTCACTAGTATCATAGGCATGTTTCTTAACATCATAGACTGACCAAGTATCTCCTTCTCCCACCGCTATCTTAGATTCCTTACAATCAATCATCGCACTAGCGGTCGCCAAAAATCCTCTACCTATCAACAAGGAGCATGTAGGGTCGCTAACCATATCAAGGACGTGGAAATCGGCTAAAATGGTTAGTTTTCCAATGTGCACTAACACGTCCTTAACTACTCCAACCGGGTAAGCAACACTTCCATCCGCTAAGCCTATTATCACCTCGGTTTCTTCAAGTTTTCCAAGTTTTAGAGAGGTGTAGAGAGGTAACGGAAGTAGGTTAAGGCTTGATCCAAGATCGGCTAATGTGTCATAAGCCTCTGAATTACCGATCTTGCAAGGTAGAACAAATAAGCCTGGATCATCTAACTTCTTAGGTAGCTTGTTTTGAACAAAGGCGGTCCCTTTTTCGCCTAACATGAGCTTCTTCTCATCCAACTCATCATCAACCGGACTTTCAAGGTGGAGCTCCTTGAATTCTTCGTCAAGGTTTTGAGTGGGAGGTGTTTCAACTATGTTGTTGACCAATTTGGATGTCATAACTTCTTGGTCATTTGGAACGACTTGGGTTTGTTTGAAACACGTGCTCATGGAATTGACCGAATAATATTGTGGACAAGAACTAGGGGACGAAACCGATGAAATAGCGTTGACAATTAGTTTCGGGTTCTTGACCGTGTTGCTAGGGAGTGCTCCCATTTCTCGGTCATTGAGGGCTTTCAACAAGGTGTCAATCTTATCGGTCATCTCGCTTTGTTTTTGTTTGAAGTCGGCTTCAAACTTGGCTAAACGAGCTTCTTGAGATGCCATAAATTGAGACATCAATCCTTCAAAGTTATCGGTACTACCATTGCCGGAAGGATTGTTGTTGAAAGTACGGTTCGAGTTGGAACCGCTTGATTGGAAACGATTAGGTGGGTTGGAAGAATTGGTTTGTTGTGTGTTTTGGTTTTGTTTCCACCTAAGGTTCGGGTGATTTTTCCATGAGGGGTTGTATGTATCACCGTAATGGTTTGGCTCGGGTTTGAAAGTGTACCACTTGTCTCCCGCTCCGTCGGTACGCGAGGATGCGTAGTCCACAAAAGCTTGTTCGGGGAGTTCCATGCAATCACGAGTGTCGTGGGGACCACTACATAATTCACATGAAGAAGTGATTTTGTTCACTTGGCTTGAAGGTTTAGGAGCCTCGTAGAATTTCATGAGAAACTTGACTTGGTCTTCAAGTTCTATGATCCTACGGTCGGAAGTGCTTGAATTGTTCGAGGGCAAAGATATTGCCTTGACCGTTTTATTCAAATCACGAGGATCACTCCAACTTTCGTTGTCATAAAGAGCAAGATCCTCTAGGAGAGCCCATGATTGTTCCGCACTTAGATCACGTAGCTTGCCACCGGCCGATTGGTCAATGGTTTGCCTCGTGGGGAGATTGATATGGTCATAGAAGATTTGGACTTGAAGCCAAAGTTCTATGCCATGGTGAGGGACTTTTTGGAGTAAGTCCTTGAATCGAGTCCATGCCTCGTAGAGAGTTTCGCCTTGACGTTGTTGGAACATCAAGATATCATTCCTTAGCTTGGTAGTTCTTCCCGGTGGGAAAAACTGAGCAAGGAAACGAGTGGTGAGATCATCCCAAGAGGTGATGGATCCTGCGGGTTGACGTTCTAGCCACTGACTAGCTTGGTCCCGCAAAGAGAATTGGAAGAGACGCAATCGGGTCGTCTCTCGAGTGGCAACATCAAGGTCTATAGAATCAACGATTTTAAGAAAGTCCTTGAGATGTTGATTAGGATCTTCAGAACGAAGTCCATGGAATGCGCATCCGCTTTGCACCAACCGGATGGTGTCGGATCGCAAGGGTGTGATATTGGCTCCTTGAGTGAGCTCAATGGTGTTTCGATAGCCATGGTGGCTAGGACGGGAATACTCTCCTAAAGTACGGGCTCTAGGAGGTGGTTGTGGTTGTTGTGGTGGTGGGTTGTGGTTAAGGATATTACCATCTTCCATGATGTCGGATGGTATGGTTACGAACAAAGACACGAAGAAAATAGATAGACTAAAGAAAACCTAGAAAAATAAAATAAAAATCTCACTAGAAAGGAATCTAGTGAGTAGACCTAATAGAAATAAAAATTCAACCTAAACAATAACTATTCCCCGGCAGCGGCGCCAAAAACTTGATGCGTGGTTTTGTAACCTTACAACAGGTTTTACCTCTCGAGGGATCTCAAGAGGCTTACAACCCCACCAGGCAGTGTACCTGACCGATGTAGTATAGTGTAGTGGTAAGTACGGGGGATTGATCGTTCTCCACAGGGAATAGTGTTCGTTAGGTGTGAAAGGCTACTCTAATTAAGTCTAAGGGTTGAGGAAGATTCTTTTTTATGTTTTTATATTTTTTTATGAAAGCAAGTAAAATCTCGGTTTTGAAGGAGTGGGCGGAATTAGTTGCTAGTCAACTAACCCAAATTACTACGAATGCAATAAAATTAAATAACTGAAAATAAAATGTGGTGAGAAACTTATGTGTAGAGAAATGTGTTTACTTAGATTTCCTTACTCCCTAACTATCTTTTACCGGTTAATTAGTGTGTATTAGTTGCGTGGATGACGGGTGTATTCCTTAATACCATTCGTGGGGTGGCGTACTTACTTCCCCAACTCTACAAGCTCCTACTTCACTCCTATGTCGAGCCGGCTAGGAAGCTCCTAACATGGGATCACTAGAATTCGCTTGTGCATTAAATACAACCATAAAAACCTTTAGTACGCATTTGGTTCATGTTTCTTAAGACGTTCAAGCAAGTTACCGAATAGGAAGTTAGCCAGTTTTCTTAAGCCTAACATAGATAAACAATCATCCAATACAACTAATAACACACTAACAACCAATAATCAATAGCTAGGTTTCATTAGATCTAAGCAAACACAAGATAAAATTAGCCTAACATGTTAAACAAAAGACAAGAATAAGATAGAATCAAACAACACATAGACATATTGAATGATTAATTGATAACTTATCTTTCAATGAAACATGGAAGATCTCAAGGCAAAAAGCCCTGAAAAAGTAGCTAAAATCGTCTTAGGGTTTTCTCCCAAAATTCCACACACTAAGCTCTCCCTTAATGACAAAAAATTAGAAAACTATATATAGATTTTTGGATCTGACGGCGTCACCTTATGGAGTGTGACGCCGTCACCTCGCCGCTTTTAGGGTTCCCGGATGACCTTCTTGACGCCGTCCCTCTTTAGCTCTTCAAAAATCCATTCTGGCTTATCAAGGCTTGACGCCGTCGAACCATGAACGTGACGCCGTCCCCTTATGATTTAAGCCGTGACGCCCTTGATCAAGTTAAAGCGTGACGCCGTCAGAATTCACATGCTATTTTCACTGGCCCGTCATGAGTAAATTTCACGTCCAACTTTTCTTGCCAAGGCATGACGCCGTCCAGAGTAAAGTCTGACGCCGTCAAGAGTAACTTTTAGCCGATTTTTGAGACTTTGCCGTTTTCTTCACTTTAATGCTCCAAAAACGTCCAAAATGCCTCCTTTTCCAGATTTCTCCTCAAAAGTACCTAAAATGACAAAAGGAACGATTTAGGGCAATATTTGATCAAATAAATACGATTTAAGGCTTAAATGACCCCTTAAAAGCGGTACACTTTTCGCTTCATCAGTATGATTCTAAGGATTCCCCTGGTTCAATCATGAAGTTATTGTATTCCATGTAAAGCTTAGATTCCAGATCCTCTTGGTTCAATTCTGTGCCTTCCATCAAAAGATGTACATGCTCCCACATGTCCTTGGCTATTTTCTGAGCATCAATACTCCTGAAGATTGGGTTAGGAATTCCCTGGAGTATGTAAGCCATGGCCATCTCATTAGCTTCTTGCTGTAAAGTTTGTTCATTGGTATATTGAGCTACTGGAACGGGAGTTGTGGATGCTTCACGTGGAGGTATAGCAGTTGGATCACCCGGAACCACTGTTGAAGGAACTGGATAAGGTCCTTCCATGATGACCTTTTTGAGATATGGACCATGAGGTTTTCTTAGTTCAACAAATCTAATAAACCGACTAGACCATTGCACATAGTTTCCTGGTGTCAGCATTGGTGGAGTTTCAAACGATCCTGCTTCATGTCTAGATTGCTGACTACTGATAGCTTCACACATCTTTGTAAACCAGTGAGGTTCTCGTGATGAAGGTTGGTAGTTTTGCATCTGAGGTTGTGGCATGAATTGTTGCTGAGGTGCTGTTTGTTGAGGGAAAAACTGATGTTGTTGCACAAAAGCATGTTGCTGTTGATATTGAGGATGAAATTGTTGTTGTTGCTGATGATATTGTTGTTGTTGATGATGTTGTTGTTGTGGATGTTGTTGTAGTTGATAATAGAAATAGGGATTGTATGGTGGTTGAGACATTGTGAAGTAACTTGTTATGATTTAAGGATCTTTAAAGGATAATAACGGTTGTTGTTGAAGATTAGAATAATTAACCGTGGAAAACGTGAAGAGAAGATGAGGATTTTACGTAGAAACTCGATGTCAAGAAACTCGATGTTAAGAAACTCGATGTCAAGAAACTCGATTAGTCAAGAAACTCGATGTCAAGAAACTCGATGTCAAGAAACTCGATGCCAAGAAACTCGATGTCAAGAAACTCGATGCCAAGAAACTCGATCACCTCAGAAACTCAATCAAGGAAACTCGACTATATCATCTAACTCGATGAATAGCCATAAACTAGATCAATGATGCTCGACTAGATCAGATACTCGATCAACTCTCAGAATCTCGATCAATGAACAGTAACAAATCAGATGAACAGTACGTGAACAGTAACTTATCGGATTTTTTTTAATTTTTTCTTAGATCTAATCTTTTAACAACCTAAATTACCCCTAGGCGATCTCTACAAGTGGTATCAATCGCCATACAACAAGGTAGGAGGTTTGTGTGTTCGGTTCTTGTTCCAAAAATGCCCACTGTCGCGTTTTTGATCTTCAAAAAATGTGACTTTTGGTGTTTTCCTTGGATTCGTACGCTCATATCAAGGTTGAAGGTTGTGTTTGTTAGTGATTAAACGAGTTGGTAAGTGAAGCTCACATAGTTCTTTGGTCGACTCTTACATTTAAAGCTTGGAATTTTTTTTGGTGTTCTTCGTGTTTAGATCGACCACAATTAAAGAAGATTGTGTAAAACTTATTTTTGGACATTCATGATTGCTTTCTTGCGTGCAATTCTAGTAAAGAATTATTGATATGAGTTGGTGAAAGTTGGTGAGATATCACAGTGGATAAAGTCAGTGGATAAGGTACAAAAAGTCAAGAGTTGGTAAGAGTTGGTAGGCTTTCAAAATTGGTGGCTTTCGAAATTGGTTTTCGCAATTCATCAAGGTTTCGCAATTCTCTACCTTTTCGCAATTCATCAAGTTTTCACAATTCACTAGCTTTTCTCAATTCATCAAGTTTTCGCAATTCAGATCAGTTTTCGCAATTCAAAATAGTTTTCGCAATTCAAAAGAGTTTTCGCAATTCAAAAGCTTTCGCAATTTCCGTAATTTTTCGCAATTGGCTCAGTTTTTCGCAATTAGGGCAGCTTGTTTAAGTTTCAAAATTGGCAAAATCTGTCCCTCGCAATTCATTTAAACGATTTCAAAGTTAAATAACTTTTACAGATTTGACTCGAACGTAATTTCTTCAACTCCAAAAGTGAACTCGGTATTTTTTCACTTGTATAAGTGTGCAAAATACTTCGACAATCATATATCTACTTTCTTGTATAAGACTGTTAGATTTTTTATATAAATTACAAATTTATATAAATTAGATAAATTCTATCTAAATCGAAATTTTGCCATAATTCTTATAAATTTTGGCATAAACTGAAGTTTCTATAGAAATTGTCATTTTATCTAAATTGTAATTTACATAACTTTTGTCTAATTTGTGACCTTTGGACTTTGTCTAAATTATAGTCAAATCAAATTTTATAACTTTATTTAATTTGTTTCGGTTATATAAATTGTAACTTCAACAATCATCAACAACAACCAAGTTTAACCTTCAACAACAACTCCTATTTTGTTGAAACGATCCTCCATCAACTTAATCATACAAAACATCAACGATGACTACTCAACAAGACATTCATGCCGCCGGTGCAGAAAACCGTCCTCCAATGCTAGAAAAAGGTGGTTATCTTCCATGGACGAGTCGTATGCTTCGATACATGAAAATCAAGCCTCAGGGTCAAGGAAGACTCTTGATTAACTCCATCGAGAAGGGTCCATTCAAGCCTCGTCGGATTCTAGTAACAGCTGGAAATCCAAATGCAACACCTCCCACTCCAGACACCTTTCAGGAACAAAAGGAAGCTGACTACACACCAGAAGATTGGAAGCAAATTGAAGCTGATGACTTGGCAATGCATTTAATCCAACTTGGTTTACCACGAGAAATATTTTGTGCTGTAGACAATTGTGAAACTACCTTTGACATGTGGGCACGAGTTAGACGGCTTTGTCATGGCACAGAAATCGGTAAACAAGACATCGAAAACAAGCTTCTAACTGAATGGGAGAAGTTCACATCAACTCCAGCTGAACCCATTGAATCTTACTATACAAGGTTTTGCACTCTCATGAATGAGTTGATTAGAAACACGTTGACACCAGCTCAAATTGTTCAAAATATCAAGTTCCTCAACAACCTACCCGAGGAATGGGGACGATATGTCACTATTGTCAACCAAACAAAGAACCTTCACGAGGTGAATTATGATCAGCTTTATGATTTCCTAAAGCAAAACCAGGAGGAGGCAAATGAAGTAAGAAAAGAGAAGTTAGCAAAACAACATGACCCTCTAGCACTCATTGTCCAAACACCTACACCTGCAACAGTAAATACACAACCCGCTTCATCTTCCACCCAACACTTCATGCAACAACAATATACTCCACAATCATCATTCTATCCACAACAACAACATGTCATCCCACAACAACAATACCCGCAACACCAAGAATCCGATTTTAATGATCAGGATGAGTCAACTGCTGCTTTGACTCAAGCATTTGCTTACCTAACAAAAGCATTCCAAGGGTGTTGGTCATATGGCAAGGAACTGTCCCGACAAGCCGAATAAGAGAGATCCAGCTTATCTGCAGAAAGCATTAATGTTGGCAAACAAGGAAACGGCTGGGTTACAGTTGAGTGCAGAAGAGAATGACTTCATGGCTCTTATGGATGATACGGAAGATCTTGAGGACATCGATGCAAACTGCATTTTCATGGCAAATCTCCAGGAGGCTAAGTACGACACAGATTCTGAAATACCTCCTATGTATGATACCAATGCAGTCTCTAAGGTACCCCCATACGCTACATGTCACAATAATGAAATATTTGATATGTTGACTCATGATGAACGGCATCCTGCGACTCAAGAATCCACTTATGACACATACATTGACACGCCAAGTTGAAGTAATACAAATATGGCAACTCTAGATATGGATCTTAATGAAGACTTTGAGTCCCAGCCTGTTGAGAATGATGAGGAAGCACGCGTGTTTTTTGAATCATTATTGCATAATTGTAGTGTTGAAATTGAGAACGTTAAAAAGGTCAATCGCGATGTTAAGGCCGCGAATGAAAAATTGACCGCTGAGCTTGAGAGATATAAGGTCAATGAAAGAGCTTTTGATTTTCATAACAAACGACAGTCAGAACTTGAAATTGGTTTAAGAGATTCTGTTTTAAGAGAAGAACATTTGCAAATCAAATTTGACACACTTGATGTTAATTTGAACATGAAAATAAAATCCTTAAACAAGGAAATTTCTGAATTAACCAACCAACTTTCTAAACTGAAATCAACTTGTTCTGATCTTGAAAAAGAAAAGAAAGAGTTGCATGCAAGGTTTTCAAAATGTGAAAATGATCTTCTTGATGAAATCATTGACCAACAAGAAACCATCAAAAAGTTGGAAGAGTTGCTTGTAAAAACGGGTCAGTCTGCACAAACAATTAATTTGCTTATTAACGATCCAAACCCGATTTTACGTACAATAAAGAAAATGGCTATCGGTTGTGAAAACCCTTATATTCTCAAGAAAGCTCAGCAACATCAGAATGTGTTATATAATGGTAGTGTGATAAATGATAAACATGATCCTCCCGAGGTTCGTGATTCTTATGAAACGATTGAGCTTTCCAAAGAGAGTCATGTTAAAATGAGACAAAAGAACCCAGAAATTAAACCAATTGATTATAACAAGCTTAATACAGATTCTGGCGTTCATCTTGTTCAAAAAGAGTCACCAATGTTTTTCAAAAGACCAGTGGCTGTCGCAAAACGAAAAGTTGTTTCAAATCACCTTTCTAACATCGAACAAATGGCCTCTAAGACCACTTGCAACACAAGTGAAGCTAGACTATATTTGGTCGGTCTTAAACAGGGAATTGAAACACTTCAAGGTATTGTGGCATCCAAAATAAATGGTAACTACAATGTCTGGTCGTCAAGTTTTCATACCGAACAGATAAAGATGTTTGAAACAGAAATCAATCCTCATATCGCTTCAATTTATGCGATAGTTCAAAATGTGGAAAATAATCTTTTGAAAGAATCAGCTGAATTTATCAAGGACCACAAATCCCTGGTAAAGGAAGCGAATGAAAACATTGAACACATCAAAGTTTTGGAAAAACATAATGACATCCTCTCTGAAGTAGCTCTATCGACCGAAATTATGTCCATTATTTATCAAACATATTATGTGGAAGATGATGAAAGACTCCAAGCTGAGACTTCTAAATTGTTGTAAAATATGAAAAGGCACTTGCCAAGATTGAAAAACAAAATGTCACATATTTTAAACAACTGGATCGGAAAAAGGAAGAATGCAAGTATGACAAATTGTCGTATGAGCGTTCCTACCACAACATGCAAAAACAAATTGATTTTTTGAAGTCTCGACTTGAAAGTCAAAAAGGGAAGGGTGAGGAAACTAAGAGTATAACACCATCAACCCCTTGCCTAATGAGAAAGGCAATGAGAAAGCTGTTGTCCAAACATCGAATGTAATAGCGCCTGGCCTTTATAAGATTAGTCCCACTACTGCGTCTGCCTCTACATCTAAAACATATAGGGCGATAGACAAAAGTAATAAAGATAATCCAAACGAGATTAGGAATGCTACAACAACATCTCAGGACAACAACATAAATTCTAATGAGTGTGCCTTACCTTCTACAGGATTAGAAAGCAACTCTAGGAGCAGACGAAAGCCTAGGAGCAATTCTAGGAACACTAGAGTATCGCCTGTCTCTGAGAGTGAATGCAAGAAAGTAGAAGAACACCCTAGGAATTTATCGCTGTCAAATAAGAAACATATGTCATCTGGATGTAATGTTAAGACTCCTGTTTCTAGTGCATGTAATGACTCTATTTGTTTAATGTACACGAAATCTTTGTCTGAAAATGCTTGTGATGATATTGTTTCTGATACTGTGAATGTGAATGATATGCCTGAACAGAAAAAGGTTCCTTCAGTAAATAGGGCTAAGTCTAGATATATTCGAAGACTTATTGCAAAAGCTAGGAAAACCACTAGTAGCCTATTGCCTAAGGACCATCTTAAGTTTTGTGCATGGAAACCAACGGTTAGAATGTTTACATTTAAGAATGGCAAATTAGAAATTGTTCCCAATGAAAATATGTAAACCTTCTCTAATTGTGATTCACCTGTTACTTCTAACCCCATGGAACCAAATGTTAAACGGTTTCCATATACAAAATCATCTGTTCTTTGCAGGTCATTGAAATTTGTCTTTAGATCGTCGACTCGGGTTGCTCCAAGCACATGACCGGGAATCTGAAGCTGCTGATCAACTTTGTATGGCAGTTCATGGGGACTGTATGGTTTGGGAATGATCATGTTGCAGCTATTCTGGGTTATGGTGATCTTCTGTTTGGAAATTACTTGATCACTCGGGTTTACTATGTTGAAGGGTTGGGACACAACTTGTTTTCAGTTGGGCAGTTTTGTGATGCGGATTTAGAGGTTGCATTTAGGAGAAACACTTGTTTTGTTAGGAATTTGGTGGGGGATGATCTCTTAATTGGGGATCGTTACACCAATCTCTATGCAATAGACATAAACCAAATGGCCTCTTCATCACCAATTTGTCTCATGACTAGGGCAAGCGAAACAAAGTCCTGGTTGTGGCATAGACGTTTGTCCCATCTTAACTTTGACACCATAAACAAACTTGCCAAAGACAACATCGTCAATGGTCTCCCAAAATTCAAATACACCAAAGAACACTTATGTCCATCCTGTGAGCAAGGAAAGAGCAAAAGAGCAACATATAAACCTAAACCCGTACCCAGTTCGGTGGATAAGTTACATTTGTTGCATATGGACTTATGTGGCCCAATGAGAGTTGCAAGCATAAATGGGAAGAAGTATATTCTTGTAATCGTCGATGACTATTCAAGATATACATGGGTAAAGTTTCTGAGGTCTAAAGACGAAACACCCGACATCATCATCACCTTTCTGAAACGCATTCAAGTCTTACTTCAAGCTCCAGTAAGGATAGTAAGAACTGATAATGGCACAAAATTCACAAATCAGGAGCTAAGAGCATATTCTGAAGAATCTGGTCTTACTCACCAGACATCAGCTGTTAGAACTCCACAGCAGAATGGGGTAGTTGAAAGAAGAAATCGAACTCTTGTGGAGGCTGCTCGCACAATTCTGATTTATTCTAGTGCACCGTTATTCTTATGGGCTGATGCTGTTGCCACTGCTTGTTTCACTCAAAACCGATCCCTAGTTCATCCAAGATTCAATAAAACCCCGTATGAACTAGTAAACAACAGAAAACCGGATATTTCTTATCTTCATGTATTTGGCGCTCTATGCTATCCAACGAATGACAGGGAAGATCTGGGGAAGTTGAAAGCTAAGGGTGATATTGGAATCTTCATTGGTTATTCGGAAAACTCGAGGGCATTCAGGGTGTATAACAGGAGAACGAAAAAGATCATAGAGACGATGAATGTGAAGTTTGATGAAATTTCACAAATGGCTTCTGAGAGACTTGCTCTAGAACCCGCGGTTAACCCGATGACTTGTGGACATATCAGTTCAGGACTCGCACCTAAGGAGCTCAATCAATTCATAACGAACAACCCACAAATCAGGAACTGGATAACTTCGTCGAGTTTATGTATGATGAATACTATGGTGGCGCTTCGACAAATGCATCTAACCAACGTTCCGCTGCACCCGCTCACAATCAACCACCACCACCACCACCACCAAATCAAGATGCATCCACAACATTCGAATGACGCACAATCCTCACGTCATCAACATCTACTCCAGCAACTCCAGTAATTGAAATTGTTCTAACAAGAATTGATGAGCAAGAACAAAATAATGCGGTGTTAGACGAAGAACCATTCGAAAACCCGTTTGGAACGGAATCTGCTGAAGCATCTTCTAGATTACATGAACCATTTAACACGCATTCGTCCAGTCCAAGGTACCCTTCAACATTACAGTGGACAAAAGACCATCCGATAAAACAGGTTATTGGTGAACCTTCAAGGCCAATTCATACGAGAAAACAACTAAACACCGATTGTGACATGTGCATCTATGTCTGCTCAGTCAGTCTCAAAGAACCTAAGAACATTCGGGAAGCAATGGCAGATAATGCATGGATTGAAGCGATGCAGGAAGAACTTCTTCAATATCAGTTACATGACACCTGGGATTTAGTTCCAAGACCAATTGACAAACTCGTCATTGATCTTAAGTGGTTATGGAAAAAAGTGATGAAGAGATGACTGTAATTCGCAACAAAGCTTGACTCGTGGCAAAGGGATTTAGACAGGAAGAGGGGATTGATTTTGAAGAGTCATTCGCGCCAGTTGCAAGGCTTGAAGCAGTCAGGATTTTCTAAGCATATGCCGCTCACAAGAACATCACAGTTTATCAGATGGACATCAAGACCGCTTTCTTGAATGGAACTCTGAAAGAAGAAGTGTATGTGAGTCAGCCAGACGGATTCGTGGACAAAGATCATCCAGAATACGTCTACAAGCTAAAGAAAGCAATCTATGGTTTGAAACAAGCCCCACGGGCGTGGTATGACGAATTATCATCTTTCCTACTTCATAATAATTTCACCAAAGGAAAAATTGATCCGACCTTGTTTACCAGAAAATTCAAAAATGACATTTTGATTGTTCAGATTTATGTGGAAGACATAATTTTTGGGTCCACTAATCCGACACATTCAAAACATTTTGCAAATCTCATGAAAAACAAATTTGAAATGTCTATGATGGGAGAATTAAAATTCTTTCTGGGTTTACAAATTCATCAATCCCCACGTGGTATTTTTCTAAATCAAGCTAAATATACAATTGAGATTTTGAAAAAACATGGAATGGATAATTGTGACTCTGTTGGTACTCCAATGGTCACTTCACCCAAAATAGGCGCTGACCTATATGGAAAACCAATGGACCCGAAGAAATATCAGAGCATGATTGGTTCTCTCATGTACCTAACTGCTAGTCGACCTGATATACATTTTGCTGTTTGTTTATTAGCACGGTTTCAGGCAAAGCCTACCGAACTTCACCTCCAAGAGGTTAAACGGATCTTTCGGTACCTACGAAGAACCATCAACATGGGACTTTGGTATCCGAAGGATTTGGAGTTTACTCTGATAGCATTTTCAGATGCAGATCACGCCGGTTGCCAAGTTACAGCAAAGAGTACATCAGGCGGAGCACAATTTTTGGGAGAAAAGCTAGTAGGATGGTCATCAAGGAAACAAGATTGCACTGCACTATCAACCGCAGAAGCCAAGTATGTGTCTCGATCTGCGTGTTGTGCCCAAGTTCTATGGATGAGGATACAACTCACAGATTATGGTTTCTCTTTCGACCGCATTCCTTTGTATTGTGACTCAAAAAGTGCCATAGCCATCTCATGCAATCCAGTGCAACACTCGAAGACCAAGCATATTAGAGTCCGCTATCACTTCATAAAAGAACACGTAGAAGAGGGTACTGTTGAATTATTTTTCGTGAAGACTGAATACCAACTCGCCGATCTATTTACTAAAGCCCTCCCAAAAGAGCGGTTTGACAACTTAGTTCGTCGAATTGGAATGCGAAGCCTAACTCCCGAAGAGTTAGAAAGTCTTCTCGAATCTTCTTGAGTTATCTCAAAAAGCTTCGCTGTAAATATTTTTGAAAAACAAAACAAAAATTTTTAAAAACCAACAAAAACAAAATATAAAAATAGAAAAGATTCAAAAATACAAAAACAATAGAAAAACAAAAATACCAAAAATATTCTTCTCACGACATGTCTCTCGTATAATCAATATTCTGTACGTATCTAGAAATGTCATTCAACAATGATACGGGCATGTACAGATGCTTGAGCGAGAGTTCATTTAAATTTTTTCTAAAACATGTCGTTTCTCAAAATTTTCTTCACTAAGGCTTTCGTATATTTCAGTACAGAACCCGTGCTTTATCGTAAAATCTTTTATTGTAGCTCGGGTATGTCAACTCGAAAAGATTTCATATAAAGGCTACATTGATGACTTCTGATTATTTCCGATCAGGACTCGTAATGTTAATGGCAAAAAGCAAATCCTTGAGCACATGATCAAGATTTTTCAAAATCTTTCTCATAAATTGTGTGCTCAAGATAACTCCCTCTAGACCCTTAAAACTGATTTTAAACTACAATGTTTAAACACATGCGTTTTTTAAAGGGGGAGTACAAAAAGAAAAATGTTCCGATTTTCATGCTAAAATCAGTCCGTCTCTAAAAAAAGTTTCATTTTAATCAACTGATTTAAGAAATATCACTTCATGCTATTTTTGAGGGGGAGATTAGGTATAAGGGGGAGAGGACGTGATTAAAATGTGATCTAAGACCGTGGATTGAATCTCGAGACTCAGTTTTAACCCTCGAATCGACGAAACTAAATGTCCGTTATCGAAAAGACTTGTCCTGGACGGGTAATAATTTCAAGCTGGTTATCCAGTGATGTAAATGTGTCTCGCAAAGGACTTGTCTGAGTAGAATGTACCAATTCGAGAGATGATCTTTTGATATGACCAGGACGGGTAATAACTTCAAGCTAGTCTAACTAGTAATGTAAACGTGTCTCGCAATGGTCATATTAATTGAAAATCGACCATTTCAAAATGTACGAACTCTACCCAACATGTGCAAATTTATCCTAAAAATGCATGAGCACATGTGAAGGGGGAGTATTTCAAAAACACAAAACTCTCAATGTGTTATCTAAATGTGTTTACTCATAAACACTTTGAGAGACTTTCATAAATGGTTTTATTGCATGTGATCGTTAATCTAGGATAATCATGGAGTAATAAGGTGATTATGGTTAGGTTATGTCCAATGATCCGCCAGAGTCGGAGGGATCTACCCAAGGACAATTCCAATAGATTAGAATTAGAAGTCCTTAGGAATAATTGAAAAAAGGAGCAAAATGAGAAAGGAGAAAGAAGGGGTTGAAGAATTAAAAAGAAAAGTTTAATGAAAGGGTGAAAAGAAATAGCCCACCATGAAAACTTAGGTCAGAAACCGGGTCAATACATCTGCTATCGGTACTCACTAAGGTTATACTGATATTGAAGACAAGACGTCATGGACCCAGTGACGCATTGCACCACCCCTCCTAGCCACTCAGATATCTCTTAAAAGATATTTGTTTCATTTCTCACGGAGAACACTGCATAATCTATCGGCCTCTCACTCCGAGATGTGTTGATATTGAAAAGGTGGCACTCTGCTCCATG
The DNA here is from genome assembly GCA_021014915.2 of Artemisia tridentata subsp. tridentata. Lineage (NCBI taxonomy): Eukaryota > Viridiplantae > Streptophyta > Magnoliopsida > Asterales > Asteraceae > Artemisia > Artemisia tridentata. Next base: position 177,205,952 of record CP139509.1, read on the forward strand.
CCTCCGAAGACTAAATCAAAACGCACATTATAGAGTCTAGAGACATGAGATTCATCAAAGATCTCTTAGGAACACTTCCAATGCAATACTCTTGTGTTCATCAAAAAGGATACAAGTTGTATGAGTCTTAATGAGATCTAAGGATCTTGCCTTATATCATGATGGTTACGTGCTTCAAATGGTCTACAGTCTTGAAGTGATACTTCGGTATACTTCAGAGGCTCTCAACGGCCTTGGTAAAGATTAGAGAAAGTTTTCACACTATGCTGTTAACAATCTCGAAATCTGAACCTATAAGCGCTGGATGATTTATTGCTAACTGTTTTATGCAGGTACTAATGAAATTCCATTCTCCATCATCATCTACATCGACGACGCATCTAGACAGAAGAAGTAGATCAAGGCAAGAACGACCAAAAGACGATTCTTTAAAGATCACATTGCATGAAGGAACAATGAATGAAGACTATTATACATCAACACACAAAGTTCAAGACAATGAAGTCAAAAGACCAATCACGGGAGCATCATTGAAATGACCATCCCTTAGGGGGAGATTGTTAGCATTTAATTTATAAATGCAAAAGTGATGGTCATTTGTATCATAAGTAACATGTGTGTTGTATACTTAGTTTAGTTTAACAAGAGTGGGCTTTTGGTAAGTAAACATGTAAGACTTTATGTTTAAGTCAAGTTCTAAACATAAGCCCACTCCAAGTCCATCACAAGCCCTTTAGGGCGTCCCACATGGGATATAAATTCACACACTCTCACCACATTAAGTTCTAGTCCTCATAGCAAAAGTTGAGAGTGTGTGTAAGTGTGTATATCCATTGTTTGTTTGTTATCTCTTTCAAAGCTAATAAACATTTGGTCCAAACCAATCCATACGATCCATACTTGTATTCCTCTCATCTTTATATTGTTCTTGAGTGTCTCGACATTGTGTTTGTGTGATAAAGAGAGGTTTCGATCTCTACAGCTTTGATGACCCTTTGCTATACTTCATAAGAAGCAATCCCCTTTACCAGCGTCTTGCACACCACCCATTTGATGTTCAAACATTTCCTGAGCCGATTCTGTACATGGCGGGCATTGTTGATCGTTGGGAAGGCTCTCCGTTGAAACCTGAGATAATATGTGAAAGAGAAAGTATGTATATTCCCATTTAAATAAAGTAAATAACTTATCCGCTGATATTTATCTTTTCTCTTTTGTTGTTGTAGGAATGGCATTCAGAAATTTCGTTATGGTTCGTGGTGCCAAGGAGGTCAGTTTCATCCCCCAAGATCCAAAGAATGTGAGCCACAAAGTAGGCTCTCCATCGATGTCAGTCAACAATAACGATGTAGACGCTCAACCAACTAAGCCTTTATCAATAGTCCCACCTATCAATCCCGTCAACATTGGCGAGACTCCGCAACTTGTAAAGAATGTAGCAGCTTCTGATGATCCCCTTTCCGAGGGTGATCAGGTGACGATCGTAGGGTCTTCCGGTATTTTAGAAAAAATGAAGAATAGGAAAGGGACAAGTGCTAAGTCCGTGAAAGCTCCTTTGAAAAGGAAATTATCCCTGCCAACCCCTCCGACAAGAACGGTGAAACCAAAAAGTTCCCATGTTAAGACCTTTGTACCTACCACCCTAGAGATCCCCGAAGATGATACTCATGGTAAGTTAAAATCTTCCATGCATAATGAACCTTATTCATCATATAGTTGATTGTCCTATCTTTCACAGGTCTGCCTAACATAAAGGAGCTTCCGAATGCCTTTGCGTGTCACCAGTTGGTTGAAAAGATGACACCTGCCAGTTGGAGAGGGATTTTGGATAACATGTCCATGGAGGAGCTTTGTAACTTTCATGCCAAGAGTTATACTAGACAAGCTGTTTTAGACAATCATCTCAATTCTCGAACAAGGGACCTGGTTCGGACAGTGGTAGCCGCGAGAGAGAAGATGGATACCATCTTAGCCAAAGAAAAGAATAGGGATCATGAGTATCCTGAGTTGGAAGCCAAGTGTAATGAAGCAATGGGGGATTTTGAGAAGAATCCTATTGTCCAAGACATGCGAGCAAAAATTGATAGTCTCAAAGGACAATTGAGGGAAACTCAAGCAGAATGTGGCAGATTGAGGATGGAGGAGGCTAAAGTATCCGGCTATAGAGCGCAAATTACTACACTTGAGTCCAAATGTGCAGGTCTCGAAGCCGAAAGGGATAGGTTGGGTGAGCAGGAGATCAAGCTTTGTGAGGAGATGGATGGACTAAAACTCCAATGCAAGAGCTTAAAGAAAGACAGAGCCGAGGTCATCTCAAAGGTTGTTCCTTACGTAGCAATGGAGTTATACCACAACGATGAGGTGGGGGAGATCATTGGGAAGCTGGTGAACGCGGCCATTTTCTATGGTACATGTACGACGTTGGAAGAAATTGCCAAGACCAAGAAGCCTGTGGTCTTGCCGGAGGTACCTTACTACCGCCCAACGTCTGAGCAAGAGTATAATGATGCTGGCAACGTGTACACTTCAGCGGAGTACCCCTTTCTCACAGAAGCAACCAAGGATCCCCTGGCACCAATAGAAGTTCTCCTCTCAAAAAAGCCTCGAAAAATTCAGCCTTCATCTCCAACCAGGAAGACTGCATCTGCCAAACCTCTATCTATACCACATTAAGAGGATCCAATGTCCCCAATGGATGCTTGAAGACTGCCATATTTGCAGGAAATTGGCCCCAAGGGTGGTATGTACCCTTTGAATAATTTCTCATGATGCTTAATAGACATGTGCCTATGTTTTAAACAATTTATCTTTGTTTCTTTCTGGGCTTCGACCCATGTTTCAGACAATTGCTTGGGTAATTTTTGTTGGCTTTGACCATGTTTAGTCTTATTAATGCCAGTTAGGGTACAATGTCTCGCTTTGAATGTCATGCTTTTCTTCTCTTACGCTTATAATAAACGTACACATACAACCTAAGGCTATAACCTTATTGTGTGTATTTTGGACCAAGATTTTTAGCAATCGTATAATTTGACTGCGACAGAGGGTCGCGACCCACTCTGTCTTTATCCTTAAGATACAAAGGGCTTAGAATACCCTAAGACTTTATAGGAAAGTTAATGTGAATTGTAATGGATGTTATTTGCATACAAGACATGTGTCCTGATTCATCCTTTGACATTGAAACTTGTAAAGTACTTGGCTGAACAAATCTTTGTTGTAAAGAACGAAACAAGAGATTTGAGGGAAATGTGTTATATCATTAATTGGGTAGGGAGAATTACATCATTTTAAGAAATGAACACTAAGACACCTACCATTAATGCTTCTTTCCCCAAGTGAGAAGAATGCGTTACATGAATTTGAAAAAACAAGCTAAGTGTTTTAAAAGTAGTAAGTCTTATATGTAAAACTTACGAAGATTGGTACCATTTCAAGTCCTATCCATGACCTCTCCCTTAAGCGTTGCGAGCTTGTAGGCTCCGTTGCCGTAGGCTTCCGATATGACGTAGGGTCCTTCCCATGTGGGCCCTAGCTTTCCTTCATACTCAGCCTTGCTTGCACTGTTTAACCGAAGGACATATTCACCCAGCTTGAATGTGAAGGGTCGAACTCGGTTGTTGTAGTACTTTTCAAACTTTTGTTTGTAGATAGCCTCTCTTATTGAGGCTATTTCCCTTCGTTCTTCGAGTAGATCAAGGTTTTCCCGAAGCCTTTCTTCATTTGTTTGTGCCTCAAAGTTCACAATTCGCTTTGTTTCAATGCTTATTTCGGAGGGTATAACAGCCTCCGTTCCATAAGTAAGGCTAAAAGGAGTTTCCCCGTGGCTTGACTTGGGATGCGTCCTATGTGCCCACAAACTTGGGGTAGTTCGTCTACCCACCCATGATGACTTCGTCCTAACCACTTCTCGATTCCATTAACAATGTCCCTATTGGTGACTTCAACTTGCCTGTTACCCTGATGATGGTACACAAAAGTGAATGACTGTTTGTCTTTAGGCCTTCGCAGAAGATCGGGAACACCCCTTCGGCGAATTGCTTACCGTTGTCAGAGATGATGATGTGAGGAACCCCAAATCGACAGATTATGTGTTCCCACATGAAGTTTTCCATATGCCTTCCTGTTACCGATGCCAAAGGCTTGGCTTCAACCCATTTGTTGAAGTAATCTATGGCTACGACCAAGAATTTACCCCTCTTGGAGCTACTGGTAGGGGTCCGACTATATTGATTCCCCACTGGCAGAAAGGTCATGCTGAAGTGACAGAGGTCATGTCTTGCTTGGGCAGTCTTGGGACTTTGGAGTGGATTTGACATGCTTCACACTTTTGTGTTATCTCCGTTGCGTCCCTGTGCATGGATGGCCAGTAATATCCAAGCTTCATTATTTTCGAGACAATAGAGCGAGGGCCTGCGTGCAATCCGTAGGATCCTTCATGTACCTCGAAGATGATGTTCGAAGCTTGCTTTGGCCCCACACAATGAAGCCATGGAAATATGATTGTAACGCAAGTTTCATAGGTTATTAGCCCAAACTTTACACGCTTAAACAGCCCTTCTTGTCGATACACTCACACCACATGCATACACATCAATTTAACGCCACACCACTTCACATAAAATCACAAAAACAGGCCCTAATCCATCCCATTAATGACACAATGCAGCCCTAATTCGAGTACATTATTGTGTACGCCTCATAATTAAATGTCTAGGGTTTATCAGATTTCATAATCACGTATTACAGATCATATTAGGGTCGAACATATCAGATTTAGGTCGAATAGAAGATGGGTCAAATCAGATTAGTTTGTAGGCCGCTTAGAAAATATAGCATTAGGTCGAATTCTTACATTTTTAGGCTTGTAAAGTTATGATTTCATGTGGCCCTTTAACGAGTTTTATAACACATTAACGATTTACAAGATTAACATGTCCAAATTAGCATATAACGATTATATATTAATGTTTTAGATTCGGATTAGCATGCACACGATTAAGGTTTTAGTGTGTTAAAGATATTCAGATCATACAATCACATGTGTGTCGAATTGGAAGGGAAAAACAAAAAGAATGATGGTGATACCTTGGCTGCTAAACGAGACCAAGAAAAAGGGAACAAGAAACGAATCACAACTCCAACACCACGAATTCAATACCACAGCCACACCCTAATTCCCATGAATTAACACCAACAACAAAACACCTTCGATCTTGGTCTTGAAGAGTAAAGAAATATAGCAGACTTTGTGTGTGTGTGTGTGTGTGTGTGTGTTTTTTTTTTTTTTTTTTTTTTTTTTTTTTTTTTTTTCTGGTTTGTTGAATGAAAATGAGGGGGAGAAAAAGAATGCGTTATACCTAAAGATTAGGGAGAATAACCAGATCAATTGAGTCAAAAAGGGAAGGAGCGTGTGTTTTAATAAGGTAGGTTGTAAATGCAAATTGATTGTGTTTTAATGTGTCTGATTATGAGCGTTGATTATGGGCTGAGATAGAGAAAATTTAAAGAGTTCTTATCCCTTAAATATGTGTGTGTCGAAATACATGATGGACCAAAAACGTAGAGAATTAGGAAAGATTTAATATGTGTAACAATTTTTATTTATTTATTTATTTTTTTAAGGTATATATCATAGGTTAACTTTTGTTTAAATGAGTATATATTATAACATTTAGTTTAGGTCTAATATTAATCATATTCATAACTTAGGAAAAATTCAAATTATGTAGGAACTTAGGAAAACAGATTTTCGGGTTTTACAGTTGTCATAGCAGAGAGTGCTTCTCTGGGAGGAGTACGATCGTTGTGAAGCTCTATTCTATGTTGGTCTCACCTTGCTTGAGGAAGAGTTTTACTAAAATGGAGACGAACTGGAATAACATTCGATCTTGTTTATGGATTGAGTGAAAAAATGCTCTTTTTTTCTAGCAGCTGTGGAAAAGCCTATAGTATAGTATTGAAATAAATATCTTTTTAACAAACTTATGATACTTGAGGGTTAGTTATGTAACTTTTCTAAGTGTTATTTTACTAATGCTAACTTTTGTCTAGCTTTGTAGTGTTTTGTTTGTGCAGGGTTGATTGTGTAAGTTGGTGATATATAAGCTCTCTAACGAGCTAGGGTTTCTCTTTCAGTTTCTCACACACAAGTTTTCACCTACAAGTTTCTTTCTCTCTCAATATAGTTGATCATCATCATCTGGGTTTTTTTTGTGTAGTTTGGGTATTTGTTTAGTTTAGATTAAGATCTACTTGATCTTGATAGTTGTTTCTGGTTTAGTTTGATTGTTTAGGTTTCTGGGTTTGGTTTAGTGAGTGAGTCTTTGTAGACAGCACCTTATAGAGAGACTGTCATCTTTTCTTTTGTATTGTAAGGCAAGCACCTGTTTAGGGACTTGTCAAATGTGTTTATTGTTATAATAAAGATCACCAAGGGGAGGTTGGTTGGGTGATTAGTTAATTTTGTTGTTTTGGTACCATTTTTACATGGTATTAGAGCTTTGGGCTTTGATCGGTTTGCTTCTTGGTGATTCTTGGTTAGGGTTTCGGTTGATTCAACATCCCTGTTGATGAATCTTGGTGGGTTTTGGTTTAATTGCAAGTTGGTGTTCTCAATTGAATATTTAGGGTTTTTTCTTGAAACCCTAGATTTTGGGGATTCTTGATTCTGTTACGATTCAGAGTTTTTTTATAGCAATTAATTGGGTTTCTGACAACTAATTATGCTCTTGGTAGGTTTTTCTTTGAAACCCTAATTTGACATTTGGGGTTTTTCATTTCTGGTGGATCTGTGGTTCGATTGGATTGGTTCTTGGTGGCAATAACTCTATACTAAGTGAATATAGGGTTATTGCTCTGTCTTCCGCTGCTTTTGACTCTATAAAGCACTGTAAGTTGATTTCTTCTTTAAGAGACCTTTGTCTTAGTAAGAGTGGGTGCAAACGGACAGGCTAACATCTTGACCTGCCAACATTGATTGGTACGGAATCCTGCTCTGGTCTGTCCCAGTCTGCTCTGCTGGACATTTGGATACTCTTGGGTGTGAGTTTTGTATGATTAGTTTTCTTTTTCAATCTGTTGTGTCTGGGTCGAAGGAGGATAGGATTTGGGCAGTCTTGGAAGTTGAGAGTGATTGGTTTCTTGGTAGTTTGGTATTTCTGTTATCTGTTCGTTTGGTTTATCTGTTTGGTGGTTGTTTGTTTATTGTTTGGTTGTTAGTTTTTTGTTTTTGCTTGTTTAGTTGTTTATCTGTTTGTTTCTTGCTTGTTCATTATGGCTGTTATGATTAGTAGTTTAGATCAGAGTAACCCTCTGCATCTGCATCATAATGATTCTAATTATGCATCTGTTGTGAGTATTAAACTGTCTGGTGTTGAGAATTATAGGGTGTGGGATAGTGCTATTAAACTTGCTATGCAAATTAAAAATAAGATGGGTTTTCTTGATGGTACTTGTCTTAGGTCTGCTTATGCTGCTAGTCCCTTGTTAGAGGCTCAGTGGGATAGGTGTAATGCAGCAGTTCTAAATTGGATTCTTAGTTCTTTGTCTCAAGATGTGTATCTTGGTCATGTTTTTTCTGATAATGCTGCTACTGTGTGGAAAGACTTAAAAGACACCTATGATAGAATTGATGGTTCTGTGGTATTCAATTTGATGCAAAAGATTAATACATTTAAACAAGGTGGTTTGCCTGTTTCTGAATATTTTCATAAGTTGAATTCTCTTTGGAGAGAATTTGACATTCTTACTAAACTACCTGATTGTGTTTGTGAGGCTAGGACAGAATTGAATGATCATGTTAAGTTATTGAAGTTGATGCAATTCTTGATGGGTCTTGATGACATTTATCAGCCCATTAGGAGTAGCATCTTGACCAGGGAAGTCCTTCCTGAGGTTAAAGATGCTTTTGTCATCATTTCTAGGGAAGAATCCCATAGAGGGATTCCTACCATTTATGTGAAATCTGAGAAGCCTCAGGTATCTGCTTTTGTGTCTAGACCCAATGTGAATAATGTTAATAGAAGAAATTCTAATAATAATTGGTCTGGTAATAAATCTAATAATAATAATTCTAATAATAATAGAGGGAATTATGATAGTTTGTTGTGCAAACACTGTGGTTTGAAAGGACATACCATTGAAAGATGTTTTGAATTAATTGGCTATCCCCCTGGTTTTAAAAGGAACCCTAATTTGAAGCCTGCAACTGGTTTTAATAATAATAGAAATAATAATGTTGAGGCTAAGGGTTTGTCTGGGTCTAATGGTGATGGGAAGAATAGTGGAACATTGTCTTTTACTAATGAACAAGTCATGAAGTTGACAAATCTTTTGAATGATAAGACTGAACTGCTGCTAATGCCACTATGGCAGGTAGTGCTTCATGTTCTTTCTTTAACTGTAATGTTTTCTTTAACCAACACTTTTATAAGTTTTTATGTGCTAATATAAAAGTGGGTGGAGTCAATTATCATCTGGGTTGGATAATTAACTCAGGTGCTAACCAACATATGACTAATAACACACATAAGATGTTTGGTGTTGTTGATATATCTGATTTAAAACTTACTGTTGGTCATCCTAATGGTACCTTGGCTAAAATAACATATGTTGGAAACTTAAGATTGAATAATAATGTGGTTTTGTTTGATGTGTTAGTTGTGCCTGAGTATTCTGTGAGTTTATTGTCTGTTCATAAGATGATTAAAGATAGTAAGCTTACTGTTGGTTTTTATGGAACTACCTGCTATATTCAGGATTTGAAAAGGGAGAGTGTTCTGGGGACCGGTAGTGAGTTTGGTGGATTGTACATTTTTTATAAGGATCCTACTTGTCTTGCTGTGACTAATCAGAGTGAGTTTTGTGTGTATCATGTGTCTAAAGAGGTCTGGCATAATAGGTTGGGCCATCCTGCTAATCAGGTTTTAAAATTGTTAAAAGGTTCTTTAAATCTTACAAATGTCAATCATGAAATTTCTTGTGAAGTTTGCCATAAGGCTAAACAAAGCAGGGATTCTTTTCCTTTAAGTGAAAACAAGTCCACTATTTTTGGGCGACTAATACATCTTGATGTATGGGGGCCTTATAAAGTGATTAGTAGGGAGGGTTTTAGATATTTTTTGACCATTGTTGATGATTATAGCAGATCTATTTGGGTGTATATGCTTAAAACCAAAGATGAAGTGTTTGGTATGTTTGTAAAATTTTACAATCTTGTTTTAACTCAGTTTGATAAAAAGGTCAAGGTTATAAGGTCTGACAATTGTACTGAATTTGTGAATAATAAAATGTCTGACTTTATTAATACTATGTGAATAATACATCAGACTACTTATGCATATACACCACAACAGAATGGTATAGCTAAAAGGAAACATAGACATCTTTTGAATGTTGCCAGAAGTCTTATGTTTCAGGGAGGGATTCCTCTTGTTTTTTGGTCTGAATGTGTTTTAACTGCTACATATTTGATTAACAGGCTTTCTTCCTCTGTTTTGAATGGTAAGTCACCTTTTTCTTTGGTGTATAATAAGGAACCTAGTTTGTCTCATTTGAGGAGTTTTGGATGTTTGTGTTTTGCTACTATTTTAAAAGGGTCTGATAAATTTTCTTCTAAGTCTGAAAAATGTGTTCTAATTGGTTATGCTAGTGGTAAAAAGGCATATAAGTTGCTGAGTCTTGAAAATAGGTTTGTTTTGTATTCAAGAGATGTGAAATTTTATGAAACTGTTTTCCCTTTTAAAATGAGTCAAAATCTGTCTTCTGAGTCTGAGTCTGAAGTTACAACTTTAAATTTTTTTGATTATGTTGAAAATGAGTCTAAAACCTCATCTGAAACTTCTCTATCCAATATGATTCATGAAGAAATACATCTGAAACTCCTGCTCATAATCCCAATGATGATTTTCATGAAGTAAATACATCTGTTGGTAGAGAAGGTAGGAAACATCAACCAGATGGGGTTGTGGATACTTCTGATCTGGGTAACCTAGAACAGATACAACATTCTGTATCTGATAGTATTCCACAGCAACCTGGAAATGATGTTACTTTTGCCACTCCCTTAGATGACAATTACAATTCTGGGAGAAGTTTTGATCCTGATTTTGAGGTTCCTGTTTTTCAAAATGTGTTTGATAATGAAACAGAGAAAGGGAGTCATAGAAGGTCTAGTAGACCTTCTAAGTTACCTACCAAATTGAATGATTATGTGTTAGATTCTAAACTTAGGTATGGTCTTAATAAGTATGCTAATCATTGTCTGTTAAGTGCTGAGAATTATTGTTTTGTCTCTAATTTAAATAAAACTGCTGAACCTACTTCTTATGAGGAGGCTAGTAAAGATGTTAATTAGTTAAATGCTATGAATGAGGAAATGCATGCTTTACATAAAAATGATACTTGGGAGGTAGTTGAGTTACCAATTGGTAGAAAACCAATTGGTAGCAAATGGGTTTTAAAAATCAAGTATAAGTCCACAGGGGAAGTGGAGAGATATAAGGCTAGGTTAGTGACTAAAGGGTTTGGTAAAAAAGAAGGTATAGATTATTAGGAGAGCTTTAGTCCTGTGGTTAAAATGGGTACTGTACGATGTTTGTTAAGTCTTGCAGTTCAAAAGGATTGGAATATTTTTTCAAATGGATGTTAATAATGCTTTTTTATATGGGGATCTTAAGGAGGAAGTGTATATGCTTCCTCCACCTGGGTATTTCAAAAAAGGTAGTAACAAAGTGTGTAAGTTGAAAAAGTCTTTGTATGGGCTTAAACAAGCTCCCAGATAATGGAATCAAAAGTTGTCTGAAGCTTTGTTTGAGGCTGGTTTTGAACAATCTAAAAATGATCATTCTCTGTTTATCAAGAAAAAGAATAACACTGTTTTATTCTTATTAGTATATGTTGATGATCTTGTTATTACTGGTAATTGTGAAAAAGAACTTGAGCAGTTTAAAAAGTTTTTAAGTAACAAGTTTAAAATCAAAGACTTAGGTGAGCTAAAGTACTTTCTTGGTATTGAGGTCTTAAAAACTAAAATTGGTCTATGCTTAAATCAAAGAAAATATTGTCTTGAGTTGTTGCATGATTTTGGGTTACTTGCATGTAGGCCTGTGTTAACACATTTGCCTGAGAATATTGTTTTAGCTCATAAAGAAACTGATGATGATAAGTATCTAAAGAATTTTACTGCTTATCAGAAGTTAGTTGGTAAATTGATTTACCTTACTATGACTAGACCTGATATTTCTTATGCTGTTCATTGTCTTAGTCAACATATGCATGCTCCTTTGAAATCTCATTATGATCTTGGTTTAATAGTTCTTAAGTATTTGAAACTTGCTCCTGGTAATGGTATTGGGTTTAATAAAACTCAAGGTGGTTTTAGAGTCACTGCTTTTTCAGATTCAGATTGGGCTAAATGTCCTATTACTAGGAAATCTGTTTCTGGATATTGTGTTTTTGTGAATGATAACTTGGTGTCTTGGAAGAGTAAGAAGCAAGCTACTCTGTCCAAGTCATCTGCTGAAGCCGAGTACAGGTTCATGGCCTCTGCAACTTGTGAGGTTATGTGGACTTTGAAAGTGATGACTGATCTGGGTGAAACTGGGTTGATTCCAGTTGAGTTGTTTTGTGATAACAGGTCTGCTGTTCAAAGAGCAGCTAATCCTGTTATGCATGAGAAAACCAATCATTTTGACATTGATGTGCATTTGGTTAGAGAGAAAGTTGCTTCTGGGCTTATTAAAACTATGAATGTTGAGTCAAAAGAGGAAACTGCTGATATTTTGATTAAAGCACTTGGCTCTTGGTATGTGCTTAAACACATACCTTTTCTATACCAAAAACCGGACCCAAATAGACCAAAAACTAACCAATTATGCCAAATATTTCGTGTTTTTGTGTTTATGATTGTGCAGGGATGGATATCAAAAAAGGACAAGAAAAATCAAGATAAAATGGAAAACCGAGCACGAGATATGGAATTGATATTTATAGCCGATGCCGGGATGCAAAAAGTCAAAGTCAACCCTTGAAGAATCATCAAAAGTCAAGATCAGCCTTGGATTTATTTTTGAAGATTTGGCAAGATCAGTCCCTCAGAATTCAGCAATTACATAAATGGTCCCTTGAAATTGAATCTTAAAATTCTTAATCCTTTACACCACTATACCCGGATTTATTTATAAATCTAAATCTAATCCAACCCAAATCCATTCACTAAATCAAAAGCCCACAAAATATTACCCAAGGCCCAACCCTTTTCCATACTTAAACCCGATCTACCCACGCTTGTATTATAACCCGGATAAAAACCCGGTCAAATAACTATTAAACACCGGTCAAATAAAAAAAAAAAAAAAACCCACACATTAACCCGCGCCCCATTTCATCTTTTACCCAAAAATCCCAGTTACTATGAACCCTAAAATTAACCACGCCAAATTCACTGAGATTAAGGGTACAATTGGAACATCATCTGACATCTCTGACATGGCAGAGGATATGACACACGGATTGCCAGAGTGTACGATTGGAGCTATCTCATTAGCTGCTACACATCATCAAAATGATCCTACGGTTGAGATTGATGCTTGGAGAGCAAGGGTTGATCCAAGGGCCTGGATTGCGTGAAGGGAGACCCCAGAAGGTTCTGCTGAGGTGTATATATACCCCACCTCACTCACGAAGAAAATGTTAGCTAGTTAGATTTTAATTAGGTTTATTAGGTTTAGGAGTAGATTAAGGTAGCTTATTTTGTTATCACTGCTTATTGTATTTACTTATTCATTTTCAGAAATATTGTACTCGAATTTCAGTTGCTATTAAAAGTCAAATTTTAGTCAAAATTGCTATTCAATTGTTTATTGTTCTGATTTAGAGTTGAATCTAGTAATTTCTGCTTTATAGATTTTAGAATTGAGTATTGAATTCGGTTTGCTAAATGTTTTCACTTAAGTCTCATTTTTCACTTGAAATAGTCAAATTGTCAACATCTGGGTCAAACTGCTTATTTGTGTTAGTAAGAACTTTAATTCTCTTGAATCTGGTCAGTAGGTGTTAATTTGAGTTAGAAGGTTACTTAGTTGGGAATCACAGCTTATTGAGAATAATTGGTAGGACAATTATCCAAACAGCCCTTTTGTTATAAGTATTTGGAATTGAGTTGACTTTTGGGTCAAAATGGGTGGATTTCGGTTTACTATTCATATGCAGTTTTTGAATTTTGATGGTAGCTTAAATTAGGTTAAACATAGTAGAATTTAGTAGCACTTAATAGGATTCTGATTCATTATAAGTTTTTAGACTTTAGGAGTAGTTGTGGGAACTAGCTAACCCAAATAAGCTCAAAATTAGCTGAGCTTATTTGGTCAACCACTTTTGCCTTTTCTAAGCTCATAGGATTAGAATTCATAGGCCAAGATTAGTTGCATAGGTCCTAAGACCAGGTTTCTGCCTTATCATTTACTGATCTGCTGCGTAACTTTTGTCCCAAACTTGTTTCTCTCAGCCTATTGCTAGTTCATTATTTGCTAAATCAGTTAGCTTCTTTGCATGATTTTTGGATTTAGAGATAGCTGATAGTAGTGTCTTCATAAGTAACATCTGGTATCTTACTTTAGAAGCTTATTAATAGCTTAATTTCAGCCTGCAAAATCAGTACTGGACTCTGATCTGAATCTGCATATCTTTTGTCCCCCCATCCTCATCTGAACTAGTGCTCATTTCAATAAGCAAATAAGCTTATAATTTAGGCATCTTGGGTTTTAGAGTAGTATTCCATATAAGCTGTCTAGCTGTGCTTCTGGATTCCTCAATTAAGGCCTGGTTCTGCTTAAAAATAAGCTGCAAGTTGGTCCCAAATCTGTCATTTTAATAAGCTGTGCAGCTGGATTAGAGCTTATTCCTTGGGCTTATTTGGATTTTCTGAGTTAATTTATGCTTAATATAGTCCTGTGCATGATCCCTGTACTTCTTATAAATTTTGGACTTGTATTGCTTATTTTTGGCTTATTCATAAGTGCTTATTTGGACTGTTCAGCTTATTTAGACCTATTTAGCTTCTGATTTTATTTTTCCTAGCTTAATCATTTAATTTTAGAATTACTCAAAAATTTTCAGATTTTTCCAAGTTGTTTTACTATTTTTAAATCATTTAAATAGTTTTAATTAGTTTTTAATTCATAAAAAATTATTAAAAAGTCAAAAAAATATTTTTCTTTTTCCAAAAATTTTCTTTTATCAGATTTAATATAGGAAAATTATTTTTATATTTTTAGGTTTTAAATTTTAGAAATTCACTTTTTATTTACGTTTTTAAAATTCGTCGCGTAACGTTTTTTTTAATTCAAATTTTCGTTTTTAAGTTCGTATGCTTAGTTTAATTGTTTCATTAGCTTAATTAGTTGTTTACTTTTATTATTTCATTGTTAGTAGTGTAATCCAAAATCAATCACTCTTTTTCTCATTCACTACACGAATCACGTCCCGGGAACACCAATTCCATTCGATCTTCATCGGGACTACGACTCGGGTTAACACATATTTCTTTGTGTGTTTTCCTTGAACTATAATTGAACAAATCAATTTTTGGCGCCGCTGCCGAGGATCGAACCCGTAGCTTTCTGAGTAGTGTTGGCAATCTAACTTGTAAATGACAATGATTTCATTTTTACGCTTAGTTTGGGGACTCGTGAAAAATCAGGAACGACGAATTTTATCCGTATGGTCACTTCTTCATGAGTCGTGTTTCCTACTCGAAGACCCTAAAAATTATCGATAGATAATGATTGTCGACAAAGCCGTCGCATGAATAATAAGAAAATTACAAAAATAGAATAAAAGGAAAAATGGGGAGTTTTTAGAACTTAAGATTTCTTAATCTCTTTTGAAAATTTTGCTACTTCTCAAAGTTAGTAAAAAGAGCTTGGAAATTTTCGGTTTCAAAAACGTGTTTTTATAACATTGCATGAAGACATTGCAATAGTTTAGTCTGGGGGATTTTGGTATGTGCTCAAACACATACCTTTATTTGACCAAAACCGGACTTAAAAAGACCAAAAACATATTAGAAATGCCAAATATATGCTTGTTTTTGTGTTTTTAAATGTGCAGGTAACGGATATGAGAAAAGGACAAAAAAGAAAGACAAAATAGACAAATCCGAGCACGGGAATGGAAAGAGCACGAAAAAATGAGTCCGGGGGTGCTTTCTTTACTTTTTGAACCGGGCCATAACTGCCTTTAAATGACAGGTCAAATTGTATTTTGAACCTTTTTATTAATATAAAGCTGAACTGTCAAGACAAGGGTTAAAAGAATATTTAATACAAAGAATTCTGAAACCATTGCCTAGCTCAGCTGGCAATTGCGTTTCACTCTCACACGAGAGGCCCGGTTTCGAATCCGGCTGGAGATAAAAGTGAGTATTAATACTCCTGCCACGTGGCACTACCTGAGTGGTCCACGTGGCACCCGACCCGAACCAGTTACCGACCCGACTTGACCCGTTGACCGGCGTTGACCGGTGACACGTGGCGGCCCCGCCGCCGAACTAATGATTGGTACGAGGTTTTTGCAGGTACGGCGCCGACAATTTTGACTGACAGGTGTCTGAACGAGGTACGAGGTGGCAGGCGGCTTACCAATCAGAGGCTGACACGTGTCCACTGTGACGCTGTCAGTACGAGGTGGCAGAGCTGACATGGCAGTACGAGGTGGCAGAGTAGCTGTTTTAGTGACCAATGGGAGCATGACACGTGGCGCCAATGACGAGCTCATAATGAGCTATCTGGAAGGGTCTAGAGCAATGTATCTGGACGCTATTGAGTCCAGATTCATCCATCAGCAGCTATAAAAGGGGACACGAGTTATCAATAGAGGAGGACTCCGCACAATTTTATTCATTAGCAGTAGCAGTTTTTTTATGTTTTTTAGCTTAAATAGGATTAATATGTTTTAGCTTCTTTACTAGTGCTTATTTGTAAAACTTTTCTAGCTTATTAATGAAGATGTTTATTACTTAGTGCTTATTCTATTCTTCTCATCTCTTTATTTTGTTTTCTTTTTCTTTCATCTAAAAATCTATTTTAGCTTAATAGATTATTATAGCTTATTTAGATCTAGTTTCTTTAATAAATACTCTTTTACTGCTTTGTTTTAAATGCTTTAATAAACTTAGATCTACTATTTGTTTTACAAATTATTTTATAAAAAAACCAAAAATATTCGGTTTTTATTAGTTTTTCTTTTATTAAAAGCTATCAATTAGATCATCACTCTAGATCTACAATTTTTAGTTTAAAAAGTTTTTCATTTTATTAGTTTTTAGCTTATTAATTTTAAAAGTTTGTAGTTTTCTCAACCAATAAGCTCTTCCATAGCTTAATTGGTCATTATTATTGCTTATTCCTAATAAAGTTTCGATTTTTTTTCTTTGTCTCTCACTCATCTCATCATAAGGCGAGGAGCTTATGGGTTTTATAAGCTTATTTACTAACTAAAGTTTGTAGCTTTCTTTGTTTCTATTAATCTAAATAGTGAATAAAGTTTATAACTTTATTGATTATTTGGATAAATACAAGCTAATAAAGGAATAAACTTTGGGGTTTGATAAGTTTATAAAATCGGATGGTTTATCATTCTCGTCGCGTTAGATCGAGTTCTATTTTCTTACCTTTTTCACTTTTAATTAATTTACTTTAAATACTTAGTGTAGAAATATGCTTATTAATGTTGGATTATTTGGTATTGTTAGCTTAGTTAATATGTGTAGTGAGTAGATTTTTATATACTTGTTGAGTAGATTATTCCGTGAATTAAGTGTGGTTTTAAAAATTATAAAATATATTGGTTAGTAATTTTAAGTTACTTAGATTGAAATTTTGGTTATTTGAGCGGGCAAAAGCCGTGAAAATAATTGGGTTTTAATTTAGATATTGATATCTCTTTATGAAATTGTTTTCAAAATAAACCAACGTTGTGAGAAAATGATTATTTATAAAAGATATTAATTCATCAATAGAGGACTTAATTGAAATAATAAACCACACTTAAGGATCGTAATAATTTGCTTAACAAGTATATCTCTTTATTATAAATTTCTTATTTTGCTTGCTTAGTATAATCTAGTTTATCTTTTTTTTAGTTGTTATCTTTTATCGTTAACTTTAGATTATTTCCTTGCTACTAGTTTTTAGATTAGATTGCGTTTTAGGTTATTTGTGCTTTATGATTGTTATTCTAGTTTAAAAATCACAATTCTCACTCTTTTTCTCATTCACTACACGAATCACGTTCCGGGAACACAAATTCCATTCGATCTTCGTCGGGACAAACGACTCGGGTTTTGCATATTTCTTGTGCAATTCCTTGGACTATAATTGACACGAATCAATTTTTGGCGCCGCTGCCGGGGAAGGTTGAAGTGAGTGCGTGATTCCGTTTATCGATTCGTGTTTTGAAGACCCTTCCTCGTGGAGTTATCATTTCCATTTGTAAATATTTTTATCTAAAATTCCAAAAAGATTTTCTCTTCGAAATTTATTTTCCTTTTTTCTTTGTGATTTTCCATGTTTCTAAAATTTAAAAATCTAAAAATATTCTTCTCAATCCTCTTATACGTTTGATTCTTTATCTCTTACCCTCTATCCGTTTAATTCTTCTTCTCTATGTCTTCATCATACCATTACGGTTGTCAATGGTGTGGGGGTCCTCATAATGGTGGGAATTGTCCCGGTTGTAGCATGGTGGAATCAGGAAACGGGTTTGTCTATGACCAAAATCCTTATTCTTACCATGAAACAACCGACTTTTTCAACCAGCCCCCACAACATCAGATGGAGACATACTCTTGTGAGTCTTGCGGAAATAGTCCTCACCCGGGTTATGATTGTCAAACAGGGAACATGTTTGTCTATGAACAAGTTCCGTGCAATCAAAACTTCGGGAATGATTATTATCCATATGATTCACCGAATCAATCACAGCAACAATATTGTTGTGAGTACTGTGGAGGCCCTCACTTTGGCTCTGATTGTCAAACAAGTAACCAGTTTGTCTATGAACATGGTCCTTGTGACAATTACGACTATTCTTATAATAACCCACTTCCACAGTACCCAATGTTTGAAAAAGCTAAACAAGAACTTCTCGTTGCTATGCTTGATACACTAAAAGAACTTAAGGCTTTACGTACCCCAGAAGAACCTCATCAGAAAACTTATGGAGAACTGCTAGCTGAAGAACAAGCAGCTAGAGTAAGTTCCAATTATCGTCAAACCTTCGTTTACGATGACGATGATGATGATGAGGATTCTATGTGGGGAGTTTGTGAAAATTCGTCAGAAATCACTCCCGTCCTACCTTCTAAGGAACCAGAGGACTCTCTGAAAATGGGGGACGAGCATCTCGACACTATTCTGCAACGGAATCAGACAAAGTTGAGAACCTCGTTCCAATCCCAAGTGAGTCCGAGGAAATATCCGACGATGAAAGTGATTCTCAATCTTATGGAGATTCCCTTGACGTTTCCGAGATTACTTCCGGAATTTTCTCTAACCCTCTTTTTGAATTCAATGATGAGTATACTTCTTGCAAAGTTAATCCTCTTTTCGATGGAGGGTTAGAGGACGTTGAGGGCGAGGAGGATCTTCTTTCTAATCTTGATGAGCCCATACCGGAACTCACAGATTCTCCTCGTATTCTTAAATCTCTTCATGAGGAGTTCTCAGAAGAACTCACTCATATCATACCTCCGCCGGAGTATGATTACTTTGCTATTGATGAAGATCCTGACCCGGGGGGAGATGTACTCTATCATGAGAGTTTACTTGTCGATGATATCCTCCCGACCCTCCCGCCCGAGGTCTTTGTTGATTATAACCATAAAAGCTTCAATGTTAATATTCAAGATCAGAAAAATGGTAATCTTAAGGAGGATGAATGGATTCCCATTCTGATTATGATCTTTCTTCCTTTCTTCACCTACCCGGTGACTTCTCCTATCTTTCACTCCTTCGGGAGTGAAGATACCATCTTTGACCCCGGCATCTCTCCTTCTTTTAAGCCGTGGGTATCTCATCGGAGTGGAACTTTCGTATGCTTCAATGTTTATCCAAACATCTTGAACGAAAGTCCGATTGAGATTATCTCTTCCACTTGCTCCCCCAAGGACAAATAAATTCGGGGTCGAGTCAAGCTCATGTGACTCGGTTACCAAAAACAA
Organism: Artemisia tridentata subsp. tridentata; assembly: GCA_021014915.2. Lineage (NCBI taxonomy): Eukaryota > Viridiplantae > Streptophyta > Magnoliopsida > Asterales > Asteraceae > Artemisia > Artemisia tridentata. Next base: position 177,225,174 of record CP139509.1, read on the forward strand.
GCGCTTCGTGGGAGGCACCCCATGCTTATCCATCTATCTTCTATCTCTTTTCTAATAAAACATGAGGAGGGATCCCCTCTTCCGTATCTTGTGCCTCGTTGTTTTCTGTGGTATGTCCAGGAATGCCCGATGATGAAGACTCTCGTGCTCGTAGTTTCCTTCACGCTACTCGAGTTTCATCATTCGCTGCTTATCCGATATCCTAAAAGTCTTATCGTTTTACATCTATCTTTTGGCATAATTAATAAACGGCCTTAGATTTTTGTAGGAGAACCCTTACCTTTAAGACATTGAGGACAATGTCTCGTTTTAGTCTGGGGGGGTAATCTGTCGATTTGATTTTTGCCTTGCATTTTTGCCGTTTTCTCATGCAACCCCGTTTTTCCTCCAAAATTGAAAAAATCCAAAAAATGAGAAAAATTTTAAAATTTTTGCAAAAATATAATAAATTTTGACATTTTTGTTGATTTTCCGCTGGAGAGAGTAGGAATAAAATTCTGACTTGATCGGGCGTGTTGAGCCCTAGCTTGTTCCCTTAACCGTTTATAATCTATAAGCTCGTGCTAGTCTTTTACACAAGGAGCTAGAAAACGCGAATCCTTTTTAAGAGTTTGCAAGTTCCCGTATTTGACTTTATATATGCATGGCTTGATTATTTGGCTAAGCATTCGCGGATCTTATTATTTAAGATTTTAAATTTGCGAAGAACGAGAAATGATAGAGTTGTTTATAAGTTAGATTGCTAAACGTGGAGTAGTTGGATCTCTTTAGAGCTCATCAAAGTTACTTGTGGCTTTTTGTTCCCATAAGCTTGTTTCACCTTAAAAATAGAAATCTAGGAATAATTAAAGCTATTTTAGTTTTGGCGATAATTAGTTTTTATTTCTTCCTTAGAGGATCCTTGCTTATGAAAGTTGGGTACACATCAAGGTACTGCCAGTGTTACGGTGTAATAGACTATTCCATCTTGCCGGCTCGCAACCGATGTTGGGATTGTTATAAAAGCCGTAGGACTCGGGATTTGGCAAAATATATAATGAATAATGAATAATAATAATAATCCAAAGCCATAAAAAGTTTTCTACATCTTGCCGGTTCGCAGCCGATGTTGTAGACTTCTAATAAAGGCAGAGGAAAAATTCCAAGGTCACAATAGACTATCACATCTTGCTGGTTCGCAGCCGATGTTGTGATTGTTATAAAGGGCCAAGGATCAATAATAATATGTGCATAATAATGTTAATAATGCCAAATTTCGACTCCGAGGTATCCTAATAAAGGCTTCTGTCTCTGGACTCGTAGATGAGTTGTTTCGGTCGCAAATAAAAGGGATATCCTCAAAATCGTGTTAAATCAGAGACCTTGATGTGGACCTCATTTTTGTATGCAACGGTTTTCGAGGGAAGGTTTGGAAACTACTTAGCGTCTAAACTAGGTATCTTTATCGGACTAAGAAATTATCGAAATGAGAATTCGAAGAAATTAATTTCTCACCAAAAATAAAATAAATAGAGGAAAATAGGAATTTGGGAACAAGAGGTAATACACAATTAGCTTTTATGAGTAGTGTTGGCAATCTAACTTGTAAATAACAATGATTTCGTTTTTAAGCTTAGTTTGGGGACTCGTGAAAAATCAGGAACGACGAATTTTATCCGTATGGTCACTTCTTCATGAGTCGTGTTTCCTACTCGAAGACCCTAAAAATTATCGATAGATAATGATTGTCGACAAAGCCGTCACATGCATAATAAGAAAAATACAAAAATAGAATAAAAGGAAAAATGGGGAGTTTTTAGAATTTAAGATTTTTTTATCTCTTTTAAAAATTTTGCTACTTCTCGAAGTTAGTAAAAAGAGATTGGAAATTTTCGGTTTCAAAAACGTGTTTTTATAACATTGCATGAGGACATTGCAATAGCTTAGTCTGGGGGAATTTGGTATGTGCTTAAACACATACCTTTTCTATACCAAAAACCGGACCCAAATAGACCAAAAACTAACCAATTATGCCAAATATTTCGTATTTTTGTGTTTATGATTGTGCAGGGATGGATATCGAAAAAGGACAAGAAAAATCAAGATAAAATGGAAAACCAAGCACGAGATATGGAATTGATATTTATAGCCGATGCCGGGATGCAAAAAGTCAAAGTCAACCCTTGAAGAATCATCAAAAGTCAAGATCAGCCTTGGATTTATTTTTGAAGATTTGGCATGATCAGTCCCTCAGAATTCAGCAATTACATAAATGGTCCCTTGAAATTGAATCTTAAAATTCTTAATCCTTTACACCACTATACCCGGATTTATTTATAAATCTAAATCTAATCCAACCCAAATCCATTCACTAAATCAAAAGCCCACAAAATATTACCCAAGGCCCAACCCTTTTCCATACTTAAACCCGATCTACCCACGCTTGTATTATAACCCGGATAAAAACCCGGTCAAATAACTATTAAACACCGGTCAAAAAAAAAAAACCCACACATTAACCCGCGCCCCATTTCATCTTTTACCCAAAAATCCCAGTTACTATGAACCCTAAAATTAACCACGCCAAATTCACTGAGATTAAGGGTACAATTGGAACATCATCTGACATCTCTGACATGGCAGAGGATATGACACACGGATTGCCAGAGTGTACGATTGGAGCTATCTCATTGGCTGCTACACATCATCAAAATGATCCTACGGTTGAGATTGATGCTTGGAGAGCAAGGGTTGATCCAAGGGCCTGGATTGCGTGAAGGGAGACCCCAGAAGGTTCTGCTGAGGTGTATATATACCCCACCTCACTCACGAAGAAAATGTTAGCTAGTTAGATTTTAATTAGGTTTATTAGGTTTAGGAGTAGATTAAGGTAGCTTATTTTGTTATCACTGCTTATTGTATTTACTTATTCATTTTCAGAAATATTGTACTCGAATTTCAGTTGCTATTAAAAGTCAAATTTTAGTCAAAATTGCTATTCAATTGTTTATTGTTCTGATTTAGAGTTGAATCTAGTAATTTCTGCTTTATAGATTTTAGAATTGAGTATTGAATTCGGTTTGCTAAATGTTTTCACTTAAGTCTCATTTTTCACTTGAAATAGTCAAATTGTCAACATCGGGGTCAAACTGCTTATTTGTGTTAGTAAGAACTTTAATTCTCTTGAATCTGGTCAGTAGGTGTTAATTTGAGTTAGAAGGTTACTTAGTTGGGAATCACAGCTTATTGAGAATAATTGGTAGGACAATTATCCAAACAGCCCTTTTGTTATAAGTATTTGGAATTGAGTTGACTTTTGGGTCAAAATGGGTGGATTTCGGTTTACTATTCATATGCAGTTTTTGAATTTTGATGGTAGCTTAAATTAGGTTAAACATAGTAGAATTTAGTAGCACTTAATAGGATTCTGATTCATTATAAGTTTTTAGACTTTAGGAGTAGTTGTGGGAACTAGCTAACCCAAATAAGCTCAAAATTAGCTGAGCTTATTTGGTCAGCCACTTTTGCCTTTTCTAAGCTCATAGGATTAGAATTCATAGGCCAAGATTAGTTGCATAGGTCCTAAGACCAGGTTTCTGCCTTATCATTTACTGATCTGCTGCGTAACTTTTGTCCCAAACTTGTTTCTCTCAGCCTATTGCTAGTTCATTATTTGCTAAATCAGTTAGCTTCTTTGCATGATTTTTGGATTTAGAGATAGCTGATCGTAGTGTCTTCATAAGTAACATCTGGTATCTTACTTTAGAAGCTTATTAATAGCTTAATTTCAGCCTGCAAAATCAGTACTGGACTTGATCTGAATCTGCATATCTTTTGTCCCCCCATCCTCATCTGAACTAGTGCTCATTTCAATAAGCAAATAAGCTTATAATTTAGGCATCTTGGGTTTTAGAGTAGTATTCCATATAAGCTGTCTAGCTGTGCTTCTGGATTCCTCAATTAAGGCCTGGTTCTGCTTAAAAATAAGCTGCAAGTTGGTCCCAAATCTGTCATTTTAATAAGCTGTGCAGCTGGATTAGAGCTTATTCCTTGGGCTTATTTGGATTTTCTGAGTTAATTTATGCTTAATATAGTCCTGTGCATGATCCCTGTACTTCTTATAAATTTTGGACTTGTATTGCTTATTTTTGGCTTATTCATAAGTGCTTATTTGGACTGTTCAGCTTATTTAGACCTATTTAGCTTCTGATTTTATTTTTCCTAGCTTAATCATTTAATTTTAGAATTACTCAAAAATTTTCAGATTTTTCCAAGTTGTTTTACTATTTTTAAATCATTTAAATAGTTTTAATTAGTTTTTAATTCATAAAAAATTATTAAAAAGTCAAAAAAATATTTTTCTTTTTCCAAAAATTTTCTTTTATCAGATTTAATATAGGAAAATTATTTTTATATTTTTAGGTTTTAAATTTTAGAAATTCACTTTTTATTTACGTTTTTAAAATTCGTCGCGTAACGTTTTTTTTAATTCAAATTTTCGTTTTTAAGTTCGTATGCTTAGTTTAATTGTTTCATTAGCTTAATTAGTTGTTTACTTTTATTATTTCATTGTTAGTAGTGTAATCCAAAATCAATCACTCTTTTTCTCATTCACTACACGAATCACGTCCCGGGAACACAAATTCTATTCGATCTTCATCGGGACTACGACTCGGGTTAACACATATTTCTTTGTGTGTTTTCCTTGAACTATAATTGAACAAATCAGCTCTGTTCAACATGCTTATTTGGTTAGAAAACTGGGCATGGTTAATCTGTTTGTGTCATAAGTTTGAGGGAGGGTATTGAAATAAATATCTCTTTGACAAACTTATGATACTTGAGGGTTAGTTATGTAACTTTTCTTAGTGTTATTTTACTAATGCTAACTTTTGTCCAGCTTTGTAGTGTTTTGTTTGTGCAGGGTTGATTGTGTAAGTTGGTGCTATATAAGCTCTCTAACGAGCTAGGGTTTCTCATTCAGTTTCTCACACACAAGTTTTCACCTACAAGTTTCTTTCTCTCTCAATATAGCTGATCATCATCATCTGGGTTTTTTGTGTAGTTTGGGTATTTGTTTAGTTTAGATTAAGATCTACTTGATATTGATAGCTGTTTCTGGTTTAGTTTGATTGTTTAGGTTTCTGGGTTTGGTTTAGTGAGTGAGTCTTTGTAGACAGCACCTTATAGAGGGACTGTCATCTTTTCTTTTGTATTGTAAGGCAAGCACCTGTTTAGGGACTTGTCAACTGTGTTTATTGTTATAATAAAGATCACCAAGAGGAGGTTGGTATGGTGATTAGTTAATTGTGTTGTTTTGGTACCATTTTTACATATAGGCCTGGAATCGTTGGCAACTCAATAAATTTGGGTAATGGACTTCTCTGATGAAGTAGGCGTCAATCAATTCTTTCTCTTGGAAACGACTAAAAAAAGCAGGGCTTGTCCGGGACAAGGGATGCAGGTATGAAAGATCATATAATAATCCAGAAATTGAAATAGAAAAGAAAAAAGGAGGTTTGTGATGATTTTCGGAATCGACTGGATTGGAGGAATCCGAAGCCACGAGGATCTTCAATGTGAGGGTGATGAACTCCTTTTTGTTCGGTCATAGGTTGGTCATTTAGTTCATAACTACTCGTATAGGAATATGGTTTATAGAATGTTAGTAGTTAAAGCTTACAACTCTTCTTTTTGTCGTAATTTGACCTCTTGCTCCACCTTTCAGTCTTCTATGAAGAGAAAGTGCTTCTCCAATTACTCAAGATATCTTTTTTCAATTGAGGAACAAAACAATATCATTTCACTCCATTTTTAGAATAGTACATCAAAATGGGCAAGTAATTCTTCTAATCCAACACTTTCAACTTCAAGTCTTGTCCTTACCTTTGTCTATTCCGCTTGAACCTACAAAACATGTCAACTATAACCCGTAAGCATAAACGTGTAATAAGTAAATGGCATAACCACTATAATGCATAATCCATTACCATGAATATCATAATCCTTAGTTAGATAAACAACTAACTAAGCTATAACAAGTATAGACAAGCAAACTATAACAACAATCGTCTAACATAAGTTAGACCTATAACGTACCTTAGCTAGTCGATTGACTAACTAAACTATAAATGATTATTATAGATAAGTTAAAAATAGAAGGTAACTTATCAGATTGGTAAAATTGGATCGGTAGCCGATCCACTGATCCCATACACAATTCCACTCTCTTATATGCAACCTTACAATTCAAACTATCTTAGAGTGATCATGCACGTTTATGTACATGCTGCTCTAACTTATTACGAACTAACTTGCAATCTTAACGGGCCTTGATTAAAAATATAACAAACTACTATACGGAACAATTTTGACAACTCAAACTTACCATTGTTAACATTATCATTGTGTTCTTAAGTTAAAACTCGAGGGAAAGGAAAGAAAAATGTATGCTTTTGTTTGTTGCAGTAAAACCGAATTGTAAGACTGATTGAAACTGGATCTAATTTAATACGGATCAGCTCACGTCTAAACTCGTTTGAAGCTATTTTTTTCTATAATTTGTGAACAAAAAACCAATTGTCCTTTACTCTAATCGGTTTGGATGGAACTGCCTGAATAAACGAACGAACACCCCTGCCGAGTTTTCTAGTCCAAATAACTAAAGAACATCAGCCAAGAAATAAAGTTATTGATTAAGATAAAATGGTAGTGCAGAACTGCAGATGGTCATGACTCGAGAGATGACCAAATGTAGAAACTCTGAAAAGGTTCAAACATTTGTATTACCACGGCACCACCATCATGGTCACTGTTATATATATATACACTTATACTGTGTGGGTTTCTTTTGCAAATATTGTGATGACACTTAGATATGCTAAAAATTCTATGCTACGTTGTATATTAGTGTACAAGCTTGCATATATTCATGCTAACGTTTTTACGAGCACATATACATGTTTGTAACTTTGTATGAAATTTAAACTGATTCATACAATTTTTATAAATATAACTGATTCAAACAAATTAAGCTGAGAAAATAAATTTCAAAATTGTATATATAGTCTAATTCTCCGAAAGTGGAAAACCAATTCCATGTCGAGTTGTAGGAAATACACCAAACAACGCGCTGCATAACACTCCAACGCCTATTGGTAATATCGATAGCAACTCAGCTATAGTCTCAGATGGCTCCGGATAGAAACAATTTACCACATTCTTGTCAGACATTGCTAGGGTTGCAAAAACTCCCATCGACAAAAACGCATGAAATACATCAATGAATCTCACCTTATACTCTCTAGCCTTCTCGGGTGGAACTTTTATTGAGCCATCAATTACCCACAAACCCGAGAATGTGGCCATACCATACGTAACCTTTCCTTCATTATCACGAAAACTATCCGTAAAAGACAACACAAAGCAAGATATTCCACAAATAGAAAGGAGAATTGATGTTAAGATTTGGCTAAGTTGGGATCGGCATTTGCCTTCATGGGTAAAAATCGGGACAAGGGTTTGGAAAGCTAAGACCGAGCCTGTTGGAAGAAGGTTGGATAGACGAGCCGTGAGCTTGAATACATTTGTGAATGCCTTTTGCGAAACTGTTTTTTTACGTACATTTTCTAACAAAGGTTGGTTTAGTGCACCACCTAATCCGTTTTCGGCTATTATATCCATGATCTCGACTATTGATCTCCTTCATATAAGAACATCACCAATTAAGTTGATAACTGTTACATATAATCACTAATAAAGTGTAGCTATGGAAGATAAAGATTTGATAAGATTTTGGGTTAAAAAATCAGCCACTGAGACGAAAAATGAGGATCAAGCGTTATTTGTTTCTTTGACTGTTTCTATTGCAATAAGGCTGTGATATATAAAACTTTGCATTTAAGTGACATAACATAAAAAACGTCTGAACATAAATATAGTTTGTAAAAGATGAGCATTTAAGATTTTATTATTCGCTTTTCTAATTTCATATTATTTGCATCTAAAGCATATTTAGGGCACTCCTATGGATTTGGGTGGCCCGGTGCGAAAATACGAATGATGCCCCTTAAATCACGAAAATCTCAACTATTATGAAAAATTCAAAACATATTATAATTAGACATGTATAAATATTAATGAATATATACTAAATTGGAGGCCCCCTCACATAATGTCTAAAAAGGGCTATAAAAATTCTAAGTTAGACATGTATAAATATACTTACACATGTATAAATACTAATGGATATACTAAATCGGAGACCCCCTTACAAACTGTGACCTTGTACGGTTGCCCCACCTGCACATGCTAATCGCCGCTACTGAGCATATTGTTAACTACTCCCTCCGTCCCACATTAAATGTTCTGTTTTGACTTTTGCAGTCTTTGTTTTTCAACTTTCACTATAAATATTTTTGTTTGTGTTATGTAATACTTGATGAAAATTAAACCAAAGAAAATACATTTAAAACTCAATCTATTCATATATTTTGCATCAAATATTATATAATACAAAATAAAATAGTTAAGGTCAAAGTAGAAAAAGATTGACTACAAAAAATCAAACATGACATTTAATATGGGACAGTGGGAGTATTACTCTAGTAATTAATTTTAACTTTTAAGTATGCCACAAAACAAGCTATCATTTTTATGGTGATATATTTTGATTAAAAATGAAAAAGCATCAATATTAAGTTCAATTTACGTATAATATCGTTTATTCAGACCACAATATTATCTGTTTTGTCTGCTACCTTCTCACGGCTTTGTTTTTGTAGCTATCATGAGAAGATTTCCGACAGGTCACCCAAACCAATACTATTACTTTCACAAGAGCACGCTTTACTATACAATTCTTAAGGACTCCATCCGCATTAAACTACAAAACGCGTTGTCTAGTAAGGTTAATATATTACTTATGTCCCAAGCATCTCCCTTGTTTGTTAGCCGATGTGTGGAGATGTTGGGGACGCAAGTAATATCTTGGCCTTACTAGACACAACACGTAATGTGGTCTATTGCAGGTGGAGTTTTTAGAAACTGTGCAGTTAAGCGTGCTCATGTGAAAGTAGTCCTGGTTTGGGTGATTTACCAAGAAGTCTTCAAATGAGGGTTACAAATGTAAAGCAGTGAGCTTGCGGGCAAAATGAACAATATTATGGTGTGAGTAGGCGGGATGTTATAATTTAATCTAATATTGTTGGAAAAAGTTACGCTAGAAGATAAGTTAAAGTTGTATATGATATATATCATATGGTATAGATGGTGATTTATGTTTTATGCAAAACTATTAATTTCATATTATGTTTTTCCATAACTGGCTACTTGGCTATGTGTAATTAAGCCGAATCCATGCTGAAACATAACAAGCTGGAGCTTGACCCTTATAGCCAAAACTTGAGTTGATCTCCATTGAGGCTTCTAGGGTGTTGAGCTAAGCTCATATATTATGCTTTAATTTTGGGAGATGATATGTACATCCTTTATTTTGATGTTTGATGTGCATTATAGTGTTATACGTTGTGTTAAATAACTTGTATAAACTGATGTATGTATCAAAAGAGAAGGTGTAAATATCCCTCCCCTCTAATATTTAACTTATTGTGTTAGCATAATACCATAGTTTTAATCAAACACTGTGCATAAAAGTTTTTTGAATTGTAAAAAAGAGCTGCAGTAGAATGTAATTTTTAAATGGCAATTTGCTAAAGTCTTTTAAACACCTCCGTTTTAAATCTAAACCTCAAGGCGCAAACTTAACTTAAAACAGGCTACTTATATTGAGCCCATCATGAAATTAGGCCAGCATCATTGGGCCAGACCTAAACTCATCCACTTCGCTAACAATTCACATTAGTACTTCGGCAGGAGTCTGGTTCGTAACGTGGCTGATCATCCTGTCAGACCAGCTACTAATCATCGCCTTGGTATGATGTTAATTATCTCATGAACTACCTAAATCAGATGCGAGCCACTCTTCAGCCAGGTACTACAGGGTATTAGCGGTAATACCATGTGTCAGTTTTGGCCTATAATTCCTTAGCCAGGATTGTTACAATATCTATATATAAGGTATTCATAATGTCAAATAAATAGTTTACGAATAAGGGCGACCTTAAATATTTTGACATCTTTTGTTGATCGTGTATAGTATCCCCGGACCCAGCACACTGGGCCGGTCACGCGTATAACGTGAACCGTGGCAGAGCCAATACACATTATAGACTCTAGTCTTGCCAAGCCAGGACAAGAACGTACCCCGGTCTCCCCAGACCGGGACGGAGCACACCCTCGGCCGCGGTCAAGCCACCGAAAGCCAGATCTTGTGGGATTGTGTCGCCCACTTGATCTGACATTTACCTACTAAGGTATGGCGCAACCTGACTCTGCTCTGACACTCACCTACCCGGAAAGGTGTTAGTCCGTACGCAGATTCCCGATGCAGCTACAGTAAGTATATGGGTAGTATAAATACCCCCATCTCATTTATTACTCAACTAACTACATTTACTTTCACCTAGTCCGAACGTACACTATCTCTCTCAAACAATATACTTACTCTCACACCGGAGGCCAACCGCGGAACCCCCCTTCCGCGGTAAGTCTAACGGTGTTGCTTTTATTAGCAGCTCACGAAGTACTTAGCGCAAGATCTATACCCGCCAAGAGCTAGTTTAACCTAGGTCTGGAGGTGTGCCCAAGATTTGTACTAACAAGTTGGCTCCATCCGTGTAACCAGTTACACAACTGCGTTCTTAAAAAAAAACTTTACCATGAGCAACCAAACAAAAAACCCCTCCCCGTCCCAAGAGCCTTCCACAGTACGGAACACTCATGAGAAGGGGAAGGGGAAAGAAGGAGAGCACCATTCTGACTCTCTACCGGATGAGGCAATAAGGGCGTTCTGCGACAAGCACTACCACCAACTATTGCCCTTAATGACTGAAAAAGTCCATGCGGAGAAGATGGGACAATTAAAAACCCGTCTCAACTTCGACGACGAGTCACAAGAGGATTCATACTCCCGGGATCCATCCCGATATGTTGAATCAAGAGACAGGAGAAAGCGGAAGACGAGCCCCGGTGCGCGGCCTGAACCTTCTGAAAGCTCCTACTCTCGGAGCGTGTTCTCCAGACTTAGTAAAGAACCCGAAGATAACGAGGAAAGGGCCAAACACCCCAGGTCGGCCGTTTTCACCCGTTTAGGGGAGAGAAGAAAAGGTGTTAAGTCACGCTTGGGAGAGAAAAAACCGGACGTGTTTTCTCGGCTTAAATCCAAAAGCCACGCTCGAAAGGAGCGTAGAGGTTAAGCTAGATGCTACAGGCAAGACGGACGACCCCTTGTGGAAGGAAGTCCGGATAGTCCGAAAAGAAGCCCAAGCCCGACCTACAGCCGCACTCCCCGCTCAAGGGAGAAAGGTGGCGGGTCAGGATCAGCTGGCTTCGGTTCCAGAAGACGAAGAGACCGAACCCCGGAGGGAAATGGAGACTATGACGGAGGATATTGGGAAGCCGGGTCTGAGAAGAACAAAGGGAACGCGGACGATCTTTATCGCTCGTACGATATCGATGACAAGGATCCTTTCACGCAAAGGCTCAGAAACTTCGAATTCCCAAAGAGGACCCGAATGCCCTCCAATGTAAAAACTTATGACGTAACAGGAGACCCGGAAGACCACCTGAAAAATTTTCTGTACCGCAGCCAAAGTCGAACGATGGGCTATGCCCACTTGGTGTCACATGTTTAACTCCACCCTGATGGGCCATGCTCGAATGTGGTTCAATGAATTGCTGGCAGAAAGCATAGATAGCTTCGAAGACCTCCGCAGAAGTTTCTTATCCTACTTCCTCCAGCAGAAGAAGTACACCACAGATCCGGTGGAACTCCACCTTATCAAGCAAAAAGAAGGAGAATCCACAGCAAAATTCGTCGACCGCTTCTAAGCAGAAAGTATGCATGTGAAGGGCGCCCCCGAATGCATGAAGGTTTCGGGATTCATACACGGGATTAACAATCCAGAGCTAATCAGGAGGCTCAATGATAAAATCCCCAAGACGGTCGACGAAATGTGGAAGGTTACTACGGCCTTCATCCGTGGAGAAACGGTCGCGGCAAATGTGTCAAGGAAAAAACAAGACCGCTCTTCGTGGAAATCTCACGAAGGGGGGTCCCGGGCATCCCACAACCAGAGTTTTGAAAGGAAAACAGAATTCAAAGGGCATTCAAGGGCGGACCGGAGAAAGAGTGACCGCTTCACACCTCTAACAAAAACACCGAAGGAAATTCTAGCAATGGACGCTGTAAAATTCACAGCTCCACCGCCTATGGCAAGCCTGGTGGAATCAAGAAACAAAGACAAGTATTGTGAATTCCACAGAGAAAAAGGACATCATACGGATGAATGTTTCCAATTGAAAAGGCAGATTGAGGACGTGGTTAGGTCCGGCTAGTTGGCACATACGCGGTTAGGTCCTCTCAATACAATGGTATAATCGGCCGGCCGGGGATAAGACAACTTAAAATGATCCATTCCACGGCCCACAGAATGATCAAATTCCCCACCCAGGGCGGAGTGGTCACGTTATATAGTGACAAAATCATCCCGGTAGAGTGCCAAATGGTCGCGGAACCCCAGCCGCAACAAGATCCTGAGGAAACCCCGGCAAAGGATGGGATTCAAGTAGCAATACACCCAGAATTTCCGGATCAGACAGTCACCATCGGAGGAAGCTTGACAGATCCGGGAAAGAAGGATCTGTGTGAATTACTAAAGAGCAATCTGGATATCTTTGCCTGGCAACCATCCGACATGACCGGAGTACCACGGAGCGTGGCAGAACACTAACTCAACATCCGGGAAGGGTATGCCCCGGTAAGGCAAAAGAAACGCGGGCAGGCTCCGGAGCGGAACAAAGCAATTAATGAGGATGTTGCAAAATTAGTCAAAGCCGGTATTATGAGAGAAGTCCACTACCATGATTGGCTGTCAAACCCGGTCCTGGTCAAGAAGAGTGACAGAAGCTGGAGAATGTGTGTAGATTTCAAGGATCTAAACAAAGCATGTCCGAAAGATTGTTACCCTCTTCCGGAGATCGACTGGAAAGTCGAGTCGCTCTGCGGATACACCTTCAAGTGCTTCTTGGACGCATACAAAGGATGCCACCAGATTCAGATGGCCGCATGTTAGGAATATAAATATTCAGATGAAGGCTCGGTCACCCCGAGCAGCTATTTAGCATCTACATAGCTCGTAGGCTTATTTATATTAGCTTAGCAATATTAGTATTAGTATTATTAGTTTAGTCGTATTTATATTTGTGGAGTGGGTCGGGGCTTTCCCCACTGTCAGCTCACTCCACAGCCTACTAGGGGCATAATATTAGTAAGTATAAATACCCCTTCCCACACTTGGGAATGGTTGGATCTCTTGTCACAAAACACACACTAATCTAATAGATCTCAAGTTTTCTCTCAAGGGTTTCCCACTCTCTCTCTAGTTCATCTCATCTCTCTAACCATGGATCTAATCTTCCATGAACCAAGACCACCCGAATCATCCACACAATCAAGATGGTTATTTCTTACAATTGGTATCAAGAGCCATGGTTAGGTTCGGTTGATTGTGTGTGCTTGGATTCTTGTGTTATATTTTTGTTGATTCGAATACTAGTTCGTGGTCTGTATCCAGTTTTTGTTATTTCCTTGTGTCCGAATATTTAATCAAAGATGGTCCATGTGTTCTTGTTGTTCATTTGATTTAATCTTGGGCCCAAAGTAACCCACTGTTATATCATGAAATTTTTCCATGTGATGTGTCAACTAACAGATCAATTCGTCAACTAACACCATCTTAAATTTTGATCTTCAAATCCATTCGTCTTGGGCTTCAACTGTTTTAAGAGGTGGTTATGTTTTTTTTTTTGTTTTTTGTTCGTACAGTCAACTCACAAGAACATGTGAGATTTCAAGAACATTTGAGTCACTTGTTATGGTTGTAACGGGTGTTCTTACTAGTGGTTTTTTTTTTGTGCTTAGTGCTATTTCTTGCTTGTGGTTTATCATTGTTTTGGTTGATGTGGTTCGAACAGACAAGAAATAATTGAATGGTGGTGTTCATGGTTGCTGTTTGTGTGGACTCCTTTGTGTGGATTGTTCTTGGATGCGGTTTGTGTAAAAGTGTGGTTTTTGTGGATTGTTCTTGGATGAGGTTTGTGTCATGTTTGGACAGTAGCTGCAAAAAGAGATAAAAGACAAAATTGGGTGATAGTGACAGCTTTGACTGGTCAAAGATGCGGTTTGTCTGTATGTTTATTGATGCGGTTTGTCTCCATGTTCATGGATGCGGTTTGTCTCCATGTTCATCGATGCTGTTTGTCTATCTGTTCATCGATGCGGTTTGTTTCTATGTTCATCGATGTGGTTTGTCTATTTATTTATCGATGCGGTTTGTCTATCTGTTCATCGATGCAGTTTATCTATCTGTTCATCGATGTGGTTTGTCTATCTGTTCATCGATGCGGTTTGTCTACCATTTCATCGATGCGGTTTGTCTGTCACTCGGTCAAACGGTCAAACGGTCAAATTTGGTCAACAAGTTATCAAACATCAAAATGAAACGATAAAGAAGAAGATGAAGCAGTCATTGACCTCAACCACTACAGATTCCCCAGCATCAAGAACATACCAGAATTCAAGACGAAACAAGAAATTATTCATATCAAACACAAATTTTACAACAACAAGAAAATCAGTCTCATAAGCACAACATGTTCACAACTAATTCAAAAAGATATTACAATCAACAACAATACATCCTCTAACTTCCACCTTACTCGTGATTCAACAACCACTAACCTATTCGGATCGAAACCTACCGTGACCCACCAAAGAGTCTTGAAATCTTAACTTGCCTTCTGGACTCGATGTGTGTTGACACTCACATCAAGGGAACGATGTGGGTATTCCTGCCTTTGCGTTGATTCGATTTAATTGGGCTCAGGTTGATTGGTGCTCAATTGATAATTAATTATGACGGTGAAAGATGAGTGTTAATCGGATTGTGTTGATGACCGTGTATTCTTTGGTCTGATTTTGAGTAAACAAAGATGGGAGGCGGATATGTTTTTAGGGGTTGTATTCGACTGCTTATTGATGTGAAAAGAGTGGCGAGTATTTTTTTTGGATTAGGGATTATTTGTGATTGTGTTGGTGTGGCTGCGTCAAGTGTGAAAGGGTGATTAGGGTTTGATTATTGAAAGATATATTAGGTTGAATTGGGTATAACCGCTTTTATGATGGATCGAATTGTGGTTATTGGAATGGACTGGGTTCACTGCTTTTGTTGGGCCATGTATGTTTATACAAGGATGACTTTGGTGTGATTATGGCTTGGGCTAAGATCAAAGTTGTTCACAAGAGACGAATCTGTTATGAGAATTGGACTGTGATAAAGTGTATCTCTAAGTGGGATTCGAAATCTGTCAATAGGCCTATGATCATGAACTAAGTAGTGTTAAGTTGTTATCTTTGAGCCAAACCCTTTTCAAATAATTTGTGGCTTGATTTCGGCCAACAATCTTGATCGAGCTTCAAGATTCCGAGATCATCAATTATTTTGGGTGGTGATATTTTTGGGTTTGTGAATGTCATCGGGATTACAGAGGTGTGGATTTGTCAGCATTGTCCTTTTGGTACCTGCGATTTGAGTGAGCCTGCGAGTTGATCTTTACGATTTGAGTTACAGTTGACTAATTGCAATTTGGCTAATTGTGAGTTGTCAAGTTGCTATTTGACTTGTTGCGATTTGACTGATTGTGATTTGACCAGTTGCGGTTTGACGTTGCGAGTTTCCACTTGCGATTTGACTTATTGCAATTTGGTTGATTGCGATTTGACTTGTTGCGATTAGACAAACTGCGATTTGACTTGTTGCGATGTGATCAAGTTGAGATTTGACTTCTTTGACTTGAATTGTGAAGATTAGTAGTGCAACTCACTCTTAGATGTTCTTGTTGATTTCACAGTTTCTCTTGGTGATTTTAGAAAATCCCGCGAAAGATTCGATTTCTCGGTTTAAATCACAAGAGCTGTAAAATCCCGTGAAATTAATTTTGAACAAGTAGGATGGACATGGATTTTGACATAATAAATCTTACGGGGTTTGACTATTTTTTTTGGGGATATGTTTGTGCTTCAAGATCGGCAGGAATTGGGAAGTTATGGTAACTTAATTGGTTTGTTAATTCACGGGTTGGTGTACTTAGTGTCACGAACATCTCGGGGTGGATGGATGCACGATGTTTGATGACCCTTGCTCGAGCATATTTAGGGTGATTAGACTTGGATGTTCAAGAAGTGGATATATACAAAAAGGATGGAAGGTTGGGTATATATCACTACCTATATTTAAAGGAGTTACGTTGTTGTGCTCAATATAGGTTCTAAATCACAAATTTGGATGATTAGACTTGGATCTTCAAGAAATGGATATATACAATAAAGGATGGAAGGTTGGGTATATATCACTACCTATATTTAAAGGAGTTACGTTGTTGTGCTCAATATAGGTTCTACATCACAAATTAAGTGCAAGTATAAGTCGCGAACTTGTCCTTTATCAAGCTTCATCAAGTGATTGTTGTTTCTCAAGCTTCTAATGGGATTGTAGTACAAGATCTTCTCAAGAGGTAGTCAGACTTAAAGACAAGAGGTGATTTGTTTAGAGACGTGTTTTAACCTTTTACTCCCTTTAAAGTTATACGCATTTCATTAAGCGGTTTTGGCATATTACGAGCTTAAGTGAATTATTAATCTGCTAAACCATTGATGAGGAGGAAAGCAAGGGGTTACTACAAGAGAGTCTTAATCACCATCTTCGTTGCAGTAGTTTCATTTGTCTCTTTCCATGTTTTGTGCCTGTCAAATTCACGATCATCACAGACTCTTAACTTTGGCAAAAAGGTCATTACATGCCCTTTTTGAGGGGGAGAATTAGGCGTGTTTCCTAGCAGTTCCGTCTCCAACGATGTGAATTGTGAATTTTAGCGGCTCCGGTTACAGCGGGTTAGATCGTATCGGTTCAGTCTCCAGCGGTTTGAATCTTAGCAGTTCCGGTTTCAGCGGGTCAGATCGTAGCAATTCAGGATTCAGTGATTCAGTCTCCAGCAGTTTGAATATTAGCGGTTCCAGTTTCAGTGGTTTAGCTTTCAGTGGTTTGGGTCTTAGCAATTTGCCTAAGATTTCAGCAGTTTGATACTTACTGTTGTGCAGTTTGTTCTTGAATTTACTTCTCAGATGAATCTCAAGAACTGTAAAATCCTGTACACAGTACGACATCTATTCCATGCACTGCACCTGATAACATCCAAGTAGCTGGGTCAGACAGCTTAGTTTGATTAGACTGACTATGAGTCATGGGCACTGCTAAGAATTAGCGCATGTTTCTTCTCCTTTGACTATTCAACCGCACAAAATGATCACGAAGTTAATTTGGTATTCTTTATTTGAGATTGAAGTTGAATTTCACGAAGGCGTCTACTTATTTTGTCTTGAAATCGGGGATGGTTGGATGCATGATTTCAATGATAACTTGCTCGTGCTTAAGATATAAGTTGAAGACTTGGGTTATCTAGTTACCAGCAGTCGGGGTAACTATCACTTAAGAGTTATTGGAGTACTCAGTGTCACACGTCAATGACGATGTCGATAATCGCAAGAGGTGTTAATGTCTCATACTTTGGTTGGGTATTGAGCACTTAGAGATTTGCTTGGAGCATCAATTCTCTACACCGTTCTTCCAACATTAATGCAAGCTTAAGTAACAAATTTGGGGACTACTACTTCAGTTTTCAACATTGGTATATCGGGTTTCCTTCATCAAGTGGTCACAAATTGTTGTTTGTGTACGAGGTTGGTTAGTTGGACAAAGGTTTTAAAAGTTGTGATGTGATCTGTAATTCTCACAAGATATTCTTAACCCAAACTGATGCTCTCCAAAATCAAATCAGTCATGCCACATTCAATCTGTTACTATCTCACGGTTTCTTCTTGATTTTGTAAAATCCCGCGAAAGAACTTATTTCTCGGTTTAAATCATAGATTTGTAAAATCCCGTGATGATGGACTATGCACTCTTGACCATGATCGGGTTAAAACCATTATCAAAGTTCAGCTATAACATCACAAATGGCTGGATCGAGGCATTTAATCGACAAGATGTGACTACGGGGTTAGTTCAGTATTATTTATTTGAGGCTGAAGTGAAATTTCATGGGTGCGTGTACTTAGTATCTGAAGATATCGGGGAGGTTGGATGAAGATTCTTCGAGATCCTTGTTCGAGCTTTCAACATTTAGAATGACGAGGATTTGGATATCTAGTTATTTTTTTCTTTTGCAAAATAACTATCACTTTAAGGAGTCACGTTGTAGTGCTCAGTGTTACACGAAGTTGTGGATATCCAAGAGGTGATGTACGTCTTATACTTGATGGTTGGTTGGTTGAAGAGTATAGAGTACTTAGGGATTCGATGTTGCACGAAGTCTTTACACCGCTCTTTGTCACGCATTAGTACAAGTTTAAGTCACAAGTTCGGGTTATATTACTTCAGTATCAAGTTCATCATATTGGGTTTTACTCCATCAGTGGTCACGACATCAAGCCGATAGAATGATAATGGGGTTGGTATGGAGTTAGACGAGAGAAGTAATAAAGAGAGAGTTATGACGTCTGTACAAGTCAGTGCAGGCCTCGCTCTTCAACATTATGACGTCTGTACAAGTCAGTGCAGGCCTCGCTCTTCAACATAATGACGTCTGAATACCTCAGTTCAGGCCTCGCTCTTCAACATTATGACGTCTGTACACATCAGTGCAGGCCTCGCTCTTCATCATTATGACGTCTGAATACATCAGTTCAGGCCTCGTTCTTCAAAGAAAAGAAAAGTGTACGCTTGAGTGCACTTTATCTTCAAAAGAAGAGGAGTCTTCTTATTTTATGGCCATTCTCATCAACAAGTTTTATGCTCTTTCCATGCTTATTCAGTCTTCAAGTGGATCGGCGCATATTGGAGTATATTTTTATTCACGTATTCAACCAAAAAATTGCAGTTGACAGGCATATGCAATTTTTGAGGGGGGGGGGGAAGAGTGAATAAACAACATGTCAGTCTTCAAGAACCGTCAAGCGGAGTTACTTATCGTTGATGGTATTCATATTCACTAGTTCAATCATCAAAAATTGCAGTTGGCAGGCATATGCAATTTTTGAGGGGGGGGGGGGGGGAAAGGGTGAATATTAATCTACATGTTGATTGATGATTGAGAAATGGTCATACGACTCCTGAATACGTCAGTTCAGGAGTCGTGCAAACCATGGTTCTCCAACACATCTTCTTCCTCTATCAAGGTGTTGAAGAACATGGTCATGGAATGCTAATCGACATCGTCTCACGGGCTGGTACAATCAGCAACAAAGGGTTTCTAGTCAATGCTTCATGTACACGTCATTACGCTGCATGTACACATCATGATGATGATTCCGATTAATCGTAACCATCAGGGGAGAGAGAATGTGTACATCAAGGACGCACAACAGGTTCACGTGATCAGGGCTTAATATCCAAGGATGGATACATACTATAGATGATCAGTGGTTCAACTTGTTACTTTGGTGTTATACTAAAGACTGAAGAAGGTCGAGTCGTCAGTCTATTCTACATTCTCTGTTGGGTGTTATCATCTCATGTGTATGCTGCGGGCTGATGGGTTATATGTAAGGTTACTGGAAGGCATTTGGTGAGATGAAGATGGTTGGTATTCTGTTCCTCCAAATTGGGCAATCTTGAAGAAGGTCGAGTCTACAGTCTTCTCTACATCCAAAAATGTTGTGCTCTTTTCTTACAACTTGATATTTAACTTAATCCCATGACAGTTCTTGTTTGATGAGTTGTGGAGTTAAGTTAGGTTCAAGTTGTTCTGTAGTTTAAGGTTAGGTCCAACTTGATTTTAACCTAATCTCATGACAGTTCTTGTTTGATGAGTTTTGAGGTTAAGCTGAAATCAAGTTGTTACTGGGCTTAAATTTGTGGTTAAGCTTAACCTCATGACAGTTCTTGTTTGATGAGTTGTGGGGTTAAGCTAGATTTCAGTTGAGGCTCAACTTAAACTATCGAAAAGATGCCTAAGGTTTTTTACGGAGTTACTCAAGGACGGGAGTGTTAGAAGACTAAAGACGGCATGCATTTGGTTATCAAAAGACTTCTTCATATTATGGGCGTTCATCCAAAGTCTTCTTCCTATTATGGGTGTTCATCAGAAAGGTTGTCAGATTGGGGGAGAGCACTAATTAGGGGAGAGTGAAAAGCCAGAATCAATCCCTGATTAAAAGTGCTCACATTACTCTTCAGCAAGTTAAATGATGGAAGCGGAAAAGATTTAGGATGCTGAGGAGTAATGGTTTTTGATTCGTATCCTTGTATATATTTTGCTTCTTTCATTCTTTTTCATATCTTATACCATTTTGTAAATAGATATATAGAATTCCTGCTAATTGTAAATAGAGAAACGTGAAATCAGAGAAAACCATAAAAATTAAAAAATTAGAAAAGACCAAAAATAGTTTCACCTAGGCATGTCTTCTGTTTATCGATAACATTTACGGACTTGGAAATGTCATTCAATAATGGCACGGGTCTTTAAATGAAGCTCGAGCATAAGTTAAAATGGATGGTTAAAACATGTCTAAATGGCTTGCTATTACTTTAGATAGCAACCCGCGCTTCAAAATGGGGAAAGCACGTCGCCAAAAAGACGGCTGTTCCTCCAACTGGGTGATGTTCACTTGGGCATGGATTACTTTATATCCATGTTTCTTCGATCTGATGTACGTTTCAGTGCATCATTTCTTGAAAAAGAAGAGAAATCTTCTTTGTATGCAAATAGTTTTCATTCTGTGATTCTTCTGAAAATTATTTGTGAGACACTTGGTGGATATGTGTTGTATGAAATTTGTTTATACTTGGATTATGCATAAAATTTGTCACTCAATCAACGACTACAAATCTTTAACTAGGTCATTGATTGAGGGGGAGAGTGAATTCAAATTTTATATCATCAAACGGGTTTCTTGATTAATTCATGATTCTTAGAAAAGGTTTTGCAGTTAATGGGGTATTAGTTGAAGAGGAAATTGCTTAAATATATCAAATGACCAAGTGTGTTAGTTGCTAGAAAGTTTAGGACATTATGTGCAACTTGCTTATAGTATCCTAGCTTCATATAACTAGAAGGTTCATTTGTATCTCTTTGGAATCCTCGTTTAATCCCCTAGATACATTAAAACTCAAAATCTGAAAGAAGTTAGAAAACCCGATGCGTTTGATGTTCCTGAATGCTCCACTGAAATTTGTATGATCTAAGTGAATGAGTCTCAAATGTTGCTTGTCTCTGCTGCTTAATTGTTGTTGATATTGTGCATATGTTCTCAGGAATCGCTTAGGTATATTGCTATCATATTAGAATCATGTTCCTAAGTTCCTGAGTTGAATATTGATATCTGTGTGAATTGCCATGTGCATGATTGGTATTTTCTTTTCTTGCTAGATAGTGGTTTGACGTAGTTCCTGATTGTGGTTTGATTATAAGATGAACTTGGTATTATAATGTGGCAAGCTGCTGAAGGGTAGCTATTTAGGAATAGTGTATCTGTATGTATGTATATCTGTGTTGATATTCTTATGCAGATTCCATAGCCAAAATGAATGTACCAGTTCCCATTCTAACCATTTGATCAGACGTTCAAACTCTATTGATTGGCTCGGAATTCACCACGACAACAACATCGGCAGCAACAACAACAACAACACCGTCATCACCACCACCACCTTCAGTGAAACAAAGCAATATTTGTTCCGATCTCGCCAAGTGGGGATCTACAATACTTGGACGTTCTTGTTGGTGGATGGATAATCGATGTTGACCAATGACTCCTTCAGAGAAGCGGATGATCACATCATCTGTGCAAAAAGGTCAATATCATTCGTGTCATTAACAATATCTTGTGCAAAATGAGCAGTGAATCTCCCTCTTAGATTAAGGGGGAGCAAAGTATGTTTCATCATCAGAACATGTTAAACCTGACCACATTTTCTCCCATGTTTTCTAAATTATTTAAATCAATTGGGATCACAAATCTCAAAAGGTTTGAAATTTTTGATCGGGGGAGAGAATGTGATTTAAATATGAAATCTGATAAAATGTGATGTTTTGAACGTAAAAGTAAGCTCTCCCGTAAGTGCTAAACTCTTTTGTATACCAATGCACTTATTGAGGGGGAGCAAAGAATTTGGCATAACATGAGAATCGTGACTCAGACTTAACAAATGAATTGACGAAACATATACTGTCATGAATCGAAAGGACATATCCTGGCCGGGTAATAATTTCAAGCTAGTCTAACTAGTGATGTAAGCGTGTCTCGAAAAGGATGTGTCTGTGTAGAGTGTACCGTTTCGAGAAACTTTCTATGGACTTGACCAGGACGGGTAATAATTTCAAGCTGGTCTAACCAGTGATGTAAGCGTGTCTCGAATCGATCAGGTTCACTGAAAGTTGATCAATTCAATAAGTGCGAGCTTCACCTGACATGTGCAAATTTATAAAACAATTATTCGAGCACATGTTGAGGGGGAACATTTGAAAAATATTAAACTCTCAAGTGTTTGCAAAAATGTGTTTCAGAATCATGAACACTTTGAGAGATTTTTCAAAAATTTGGTTTATGGCAATCGTGGAAGAATACCAAAGACCGACCATTGTATTTCATATAATGGAGTTATAAGGATGGTAAGGTTAGGTACAAGTTCCCACGATCCCGCCAGAGCCGGAGGGATCTACCCAGGGACAATCCACTAGTTAGTGTAGAAGTCCTTAGGTATGATTAAAAAAGGAGAAAAGTGAATAAGGGAAGAGTGTCGACTGAGATGGAGCTAGTACTGGAACTAACCCAACAAGGTACTAGTAAGGAAGTCTCGGTAAGCACTGAAGGGGTTGAAGAATGAAAAAGAAATGTATAGGTAAAGGGTGAAAAGAAAGAAGCCCTCCTTACAACTTAGGCAGAAACCGGGTCAATACATATGCTGTCAGAATCACTTAGTTGATTGCTGAAATTGAAGACAAAGTATCATGGACCCAGTGATACGCTGCACAACCCTCCCTAGCCACTCAAGGTTCCTCAAAGGATTCTTGTTTCAAT
>CP139509.1:177248509-177505202 GCA_021014915.2 Artemisia tridentata subsp. tridentata
ATATATATATATAATATATATATATTATCAATCGATCCGGATTATATATATATATATATATATATATATATATATATATATATATATATCATTTGGTGATTCGAAACTCAATTGACAAGGGAGTAGTGAACACAAGAAAAAGCATTCGAAAACATCAAATCGAAAAAACAATTTGACTCATATGTTAAATACGACTCTTTCTTGTTGTTCATATGTGATTCAAAATACAATACTAATGATTCTTTTAATGATTCAATAATATGATTATGATTCACAAAACCAGATTATAATGTTTACTAATCTCATTTGATTCATTTAATCGGATATGATCCATAATGTAAAAATAAGAAAAAAAACAACCACTTTATTGTAAGATCTACTTTTTAAAAAAAGATTTACGAAAAACAACACACACGTTATTCTAAATAGTTATAATTCAAAAATTAATTGAAAAGAGATTAGTAAAAAGAAGGCATTCGTAAAGATCAAAAAGAAAATAATAGTTTGAATCATATATTATATATGACTCTTTCTTAGTTCATGTTTATATAAATCATTATAATTTGAATTAACAAATGGGATAATGTTTGATTCACTAAAATACAGATTCATGGAACTGGAAAGTAAAATGAAATGTATTAGTCCAAAAGAAATAAAACGGTCGATCATGTGGAAGGTAGTGATAATCCGAATTAAAGTCATTAATTGTTTTAGAATGATTCAATTACTATCTTACCCTTTTCATCTTAATAAATAATTTATGTAATCCATTAAGATTAAAAGAATCAAATGGTCATTATTGCTTCTCAACCTTCTCAATCTAAAAACCTTCTCAATGGAACCGGATTCTATATATATATATATATAATATATATATATATATATATATATATATATATATATCCGATATCTAAAAACCGATATCTCACCACGAAAACCGCTATTTCAAATATTGGACCTTGAACGATACGAGATTTTTGACCGAGATAACAACATAGGAGATGATATTCACGACCTCAAGTTTTGCTCTGAAAACTCCGTTCGTAATCATGTCAAGCAAGGTTTTACCACAAGTCCACCTTAGCATTCTCAGTTCCGCCACCTCGGCCCTGTTAGCATGGGCCTTAGAGATAGGCCAACACTCATACCCGTACAACATAGCAGGTCTAATCGCCACCTTATAAAATTTTCCCTTTAGCTTTAAGGGGACGTTCCTGTCACAAAGGACTCTCGACGCCGCCCTCCATCTCGCCCATCCGGCTCTAATCCGGTGGGTTACGTCCTCATCTATCCTCCTTGATTTGTGAATCATCGATCCCAGATATCGAAAAGACTCCTTGGGTGGCAGGATCTGGTCCCCGAGACAAATATCCCTTTCTTCGTGGTGGCCTGACTCGACCCTCCCAAAATCACATCTCATGTATTCAGTCTTCTCTCTGCTCACTCGAAGACCATTGTCCTCTAGAGCCTCCCTCCAGTGCTCAAGTCTGCTTATCATTAAACTGCTTATTATTCATTACTGCTTATCATATGCTTATTTGTGTTTGATTTGTCTTCTATATGCTTATTAGTAGCAGATCTACTGTTTTGTGGGCTTATTTCATAGTGTCATATCTATTTGTGCTTAATAGTGATTTTGTTGTCATAATAGCCAATAAGCTTAGCTTATTGGCTAAGTGCTTATTTCCTTCAAATTTTTGCTTAAAAAACCTTCAAATACACCTATGATTAATCTGTTTTCAATAAAACTTAAGTTTTATAGCTCAAATCAGTTTAAAAAGGCAAAATAGTTTGATTAAGGGGTGTTTGGAAACAGGTTTTAGAATCAGTAAAAAGGTGTGTTCATGAGTTTTGGTCATTTGTCCAATTTGATTTAGCTCTAATTCAGTCTCATAACTTGAATTTAAGTTGTTTCAAGCTTTTCTATATAGATTTGTAGGTTTTAGATTAGTTTTCAAGTTTTCAAGGTTTAAAACTAATAGTTTTAGTTTTTTTGATAAGATCATGATAAGTCCTTTTAGTTGTTAGTTTTTTTGAGTCAAAATCAGTGTATTATGCTTGTTTACATGTTCTGATTAAGTGTCACATGGTTTGAGTCTTATTTTTCCTTTTTTAGTCTCATCAGTTTCAAAAAGCAAAAAAAAAAAGTGTTCTGAGTAGGCTTTTTATAAGCATAATTTCTAAGCTTATTTCTAATTGAAAGTGTGTGATAATCATTTTACAAGTTCTTTTGTTATTGCTTAATGCTGTTTTATAGGGTTTAGCTTAATTCACAGCTTATTAATTGCTTATTTGTAGCTTAGAAAGTAGTGCATCAGATCTATATACTAGTGTATCAGTTTCAGTTTGTCTCAGTTTGTCTGAACAGCCTTCTTCTCAGCTGATTATTAAGCACTAAATAAGCTCATAATTGTTTGATTTTAGTTATATAAGCCCTTTAGTCTATAAGATTTATCTGTTTTTAGTTTTTGTGAAATAGCTTTTAGGTTTAAGTGCTTATTTTATGGCTTAAAAAGTGCCCAGTAGGCTGTTTGGTATAGCAGTTTGGCCTTAGTAGCTTATTTTTTATTCTGAGCTTATTGCTTGTTTAGAACAGCTTATTTAGTTTAAAACTGCTTATTAGGTTAGAATTTAGGATTTAGAAGCTTTTTAGGATTACATACAAGCTTATAGAAGCTTGTGTGTACTTATTAGATAGGCTTAGTTAGCTTTTAAGAACTTTGTAACTGTTTGCTTATTTTCATTGTTCCAGCTTATTTCTTTAGTTTTAAAAATATTGTTTTCACAAAAGTTTTTCATTTTTAGCTTATTTATAAGTTTCAATAAAAAATTTTGCAAAAAACAACAAAAAGTGGGAAGCCAAGGGTGAGCCTGAGGCTCGAACCCCTGACCTCAACCAGTCTCAACCACTTTATCACACACACCACTACCACTGCGCCCTTGGGTCTTTTCCGTTAAGGGTTGCAGTGGTTATTCATTTAACCATTTTTTTTTTCATTTGAGCTTATTTTTCATTTTGCTTATTAACAGCTTATCTAAATAAGCTGTCAACTTAATTTTTGATTTTTAGGTTTTCTTAGGCCCGTTTTAGTCCCCGTAAGAGCCCGGTTTTAGTCTAAATTGCGTTTTTGCTTATTTGAGCTTTACTTACTCATTTTATATGCTTATTAGTTACTTTTTAGTTTATTTTTTCTATTTTTATATATAATCCCAAAATTTCTCGATTAATCAAATCATTCGATCACGAACGGAATTCAAAGTTCCATTCACACTTCATCGGAACCTAACGACCCGGGAAAAATCAATACTTCCGGAATTATATTTTGTTTGAATTTCTTTGACCTCTCGGTTTATTCAATCTTGGTTAGAGAGAGAATTCACCCTTTGGCCGGGTTTTTCTTACACTAATATATATATATACTTGTGCACACACACCAAGGGTATTAGGGTTGTAATGTTTATTATGTTGAATGAATATGATGTATTGATTTGTTAATCAATTGGGGAGTCGGTTTATCTCAATAATATAAACCATTAGGAGAGCTTATTCGACCTCTCGAACGTCGATTATTCTATCTCTATTGTTCTTTTATCTTATTATCGATCCGATTCGTATCAATAGGTTTATCTAGTTTGTTTGTGTTTATGGCATGTCATAAACACTGTTTATTTATGTTGTTTTCAAGCTTTTGCTTGAGGTAATGTGGTTCTTCTGCCACATTCCTTTGGTACTTGACTGTTTTGGTGATTAGTATATTTTACCGGGGTAATCCTTTACCCAAAAAAAAAAACCATTTAATGTTACTATAAAAGCGACTCTTCTTGTATAAGCAATTTTTTTTGACTTTTTTGTTCCTCTACCTTAGGTAGGTCATGAGTTTGCTTTACAGTTTCCGGTTGATCTAGTTAATACTCTCCCCCAAACAATTGTTTGTTGCTATTGCAAAACAGGTGGTGGTGGTGTCTACTGCTATAGCAAAACAAGTGGTGGTGGATTTTGAACCTATTGATCCGAACCAGTTTGTTCTAAGCCCCCATACAAAACAGGTTCAAAATCCACAACCTAATTTTCTCCAATCTTTTTAGAGGACCAGTTGAGTGAACCGGAAAGTAAAAGCAGAATAAGACTCCTTAACCGAAAAATTGCTCATACAAGAACAGTAAGTTTTGTAGTAGCATTAACTTGTTTTGTTGTTGTGAGGCGTTTAGTTACATTTCATACCATGAACTTGATGTTCACAAATCAAGCCATTGATTATGGTATGTTGGGTTACCACAATACCACTCCTCCATGGAAGCAAAAACGTCAATCAAATGCAGTGTTAGATAATCCATTTTGATACCTGAAGTAAACCTTACAGCCTTACTATATATACTCTACTGTGTATGGGGAAGTTTCGCCAAGAATAGTGGTCGGAACTACGAGTGGCATTGACAAGAAAGACACGCTCCTAACCTCTAATTTACATAGTTTTTTTATACTCTCCCTATAAACACCGAACCTAGTGGGCTATTTATTGTAAATGGGCTTAGTTATTTCTAGGCTCAAGAATACACAATAATCCCAAAAAGCTGATTAGGTTTGCACTCGCAAATATCGTTCCTTAATCTGTTCCCAACCCAAATCAAGTAAATTAAGCGACGAGTCAATTTTGAATCAAGAACACTTGGTGTAATTTGCAAAAAGAATATAACTAATGCAAATTTTGATACTATTTGTGGGTTCCCCTTAACAATAAACTAAAAACTAACACCACAGTTATCAAGCACAAGCACAAGCACAATCACAATCACTTCCGTTCAACACTAATTAACACGCTCACCAATGCAAACATAACACAAACTATCAATATATCTAAAATATCACAATTCAGATATCAGATTAAACATTGTAACTGACCTTACTTGTCTACACCAACTTCTTGCGCAAAACAAACACATCACTCTCCTCAAACGCATACTCGGGATGCAAATCCTCACGCGGCACCTTCTCAACACCAAACACCTTCCCACACTCCTCCCAAAACCTCACATCCGCATCAACGCACCTAACCTGATACCCTAACAACACCACACCATCATCCTTCACCAATCTCCACATCGCCTCAACCAACCCCTTAACATGCTCCACAATATAAACCACATCCGCCGCAACCACAATATCAAACGGCCCCTTAACGGCGCCAACTTGATCAATCTTATTCCAGTCCAAAACACTTATCTTAAGCATTTTACCTAGTGTGGACTTATTTTTTTTCAAAT
Organism: Artemisia tridentata subsp. tridentata; assembly: GCA_021014915.2. Taxonomy (NCBI): domain Eukaryota; kingdom Viridiplantae; phylum Streptophyta; class Magnoliopsida; order Asterales; family Asteraceae; genus Artemisia; species Artemisia tridentata. The sequence goes on from CP139509.1 coordinate 177,253,772, forward strand.
TGTGTTTTAAGGCGGGAAGAACGGGTGGAATGTCGGTTAAGAGGATGTTGGTGAGGCCTAGGAGGAAGAGGCCCATTGCGGCTACGCCGCAGCCGGTACCGAGTTCGATAGCGCGTTTGTTGGTGAAATTGGTTAGGGTTTGGTAAGGGTTGGTGGTGGTGGGTGAGGGGGTTAAGGACCAGCGTTCGATGAATTTGACTAAGACTAAGGAGGCGGGCCAGACGGTGGTGCCGACGTGCATTGAGGCGTTGTCTTGGTGGAATGAGAGGGTTTTGTTGGCAACTGTTAGGTTTATTACGGGCGAGTCTGTGAAACGCATTTTGTGTCTTTTTGGTTTTTTCTTCTTTGTGTAGGGTTTACTAGATATAATGCCCGCGCACGCGCGGGGTTTTTTCTAATCATTTAAATAAATTATTATTTTTAATTTCGAGTTTTAATTATTATAACAGGACCTTCAAAACCATTGTACTTTGATTGAGGTATTGAATTAGGGTTATTTACGAATGTAGTGGGTTTTAATATTAATTAGATTTGGAGGAGATGTTCTTGCGTCAATGATTGTGCGTGAATGAATGATAAGAGATCGAGTTTGATTGATGGAGGAGGAATTTAGAAATGTTGGGACTTCAAATATTTAGTGGGAATGATACTGAATTTTAAGTTTCAGCCCAAATCTTTGAAAAACTTGCTCCACCGTTTTCAAGTTTTAATTTTTTATATTTTGACACATATATTTTTGTAAGTTTTTATTGAATGATTACAAATCACATTCTTTTTTTTGTAGAATATGGATAAATTTAGAAGTATTTAGGCTTTTCTTATTTAATATTTAAGAAAATAATAATAATAATAATTTGATTATTACTTAATAAGGTATGATTTGATTTTTTTGAAATGTAAAAGTCCCCACTAGGGGTTTTGTTTTATTATATAAAAGATAACATCAAGGTAGTAATCAAAGTGAGAATGGACGATGGACCATTTCATCATTTTCATTCTTTAGAGATCTTCTCCTTTTCTTTTTCTTTTTTCATTTCCATCTGTTACTAAAAATTAGAGTAAATATCAAAAATCGTCCCTGTGGTTTACCGGGTCACTCGAAAATGGTTCCTGTGGTTTAAAAAACCCGGATTTAGTCCCTGTGGTTTACGACCCATACGGATTTAGTCCCTTGACCAACATATCCGTCAGTTGACCAAGTTATCTTGTGACGTGTCTAATATGTGGGGGGTAATATAGTCTTTCTATGTTTGTTTAATACTTCTATATCTTCTTCTTCCCATTTTTTGACCCGTTACAACTTAAACACACAAACAAACATCAACACACAATGGTGAGATGCAATCGCTGTGGATCAGTAGCCATCATCAAAACTTCATGGACACCTTCTAACCCAGGAAGAAGATTTTATTGTTGTAGTAAAAGAGTAAGTCTTTAATTTTGTATTTATAAAAAACCCCAATTTTGACCTAATTTTTGGATTTAGTTTATAGGTATCAAATTGTGGGATAGTAGATTGGTATGATCCTCCTATGTGTGATAGGGCTGTGCAAATCATTCCTGGTCTACTAAATTCAATGAATCAGCTAGAAGGAGAAGTACTTGAAAAAGGTCATGAAGCTAAAAGACTCAAGAAGTGGTTGATTATCAGTTGGTTGTTTTTTTTTTCCTTTATTTAGTGTTAAATTGATATGCTTAATGTAGTGAATCAGTAGGGTATGAATGTATTTTGGGTTTAATATGAATGTATTTTAGCAAGACAGTGAAGTGGATATTCAAGTTGTATTTTGGGTTAATATGAATGAAAATGAGCAGTTTCAACTTGACAAATAAGTAGTCTTTAACTTTTATTTCATTAATGCATACATAGATGCATTTTTCATTCCATAGTAGGAGGATACATACATGCATTACACAGAGGTTGTTACACTGACATCAAAAGACAAAGACATTACATAGAGGTTGTTAAACTAGCCCATGATTCATTTCCCTTTCCCTCTCTTCCACCTCTGTCCCTGGATTACTTCAAAAGTGTGCCCATTTGGTAGGCCTAGCACTTGAACCCTTTCATCATAGATTGGCTGACCTTTAACAAGAGTAGTGTTAACATGATAGCTAGTGAAAGCACTTGTAGCCTTTTTTTAGCCTCCTTGATCACTTGTAGCCTTCTTTGACTCACCTTGATCACCTGTACCCTTTTTTGACTCACCTTGATCCTCTTCGGATGTTGAATGATAGCTTGACACCCAGCTATCATTAAAGGAGCTTAATTCAGAGCTTAAATCAGGTTTAGCAGGCATGTCATCTGATGAATCAGATGATAGTTCAATGACAGCAGGATTGGAACTCATTTTTTGAGGAGTTTGGTGTTTGATGGTTTGATTGTTATGGTGTAATGTCATGTGTGTGTATGTTAATTTAAAGCCTGAGCATCACATGTTTCAATGTAAACTTAAATGCCATTAAACTTGAGGTTGGTATGTGCAGTTATGTTAACACACATTTGACTTAAACACTTTGACTTTGACTTTAATAGTGTTAACAATCGTATCCCAACCAACACACTGCATAAGCATTTACTTTGTGAATGCATTTGTACACTTTCACTAATTCCAACAACAGTCCATAAGAGCATAAGAGCATAAACATTCATAAATAGATAACAAGTTAATCCTTACACATTGTCTTAACATCATGAAATGGCCATAACAGATTAGGCCAAACTAACATAACACAAACATAACATAACACAAACATAAGTTTAAGTCTCATTAAACATAACCAGTAAAGACAAACATGCATATTTTTACTGAAGTCTTTTTGCAGATGTCTTTGTCCACTTTGATGGTGAATCTTGTAGGAGTAAAGGTACTGGTGTTACCATAGTAGGGGCACTTGAAGCCTGTGTACCAACAACATCAGTTTGTGAAGCCTGTGGACTTTGAAACACCATACTTTCTTGTGATTGTGATCCCATACCAGACTTCTTTGAACCACTTGCTTTGTTTGAACCACCACTTCCTTTTCTTGAACCACCATTTGCACTTTGTGTACCACCATCTCTTTGACCCTTGCATCTTCTCTGGTTGTGACCAACTTGCTTACACAGTTTGCATGTCACACTCTTTCCTGACCTACTTAACTTGGATCCTTTAACCATTATGTCAGCAAGTTCAGAAGCACTCTTTCTTCTCTTTTTCCTAGGCCTTCCAATTTGGGGATGATGATCTGGTGGGATAATTGTATTTGGAACATTGCATTTTTCCCAAAACTCTGGTGATCTAGTGGGATTAATCTTGGACCTATACATATCTTCCCATGTTGACAGCCAATGAGATGGATGACAATATGATTCTGGTATGGCAGTTTCAATCCCATTTGTAGCCATATTCCATATTGAGGCAGCTGCATGTTTGCATGGTATCCCACTCAAATCTCACCTTCTACAACTGCAATTCCTATCCTTGATGTTTACCACACACTGGTCACCCCAAGGACCATTTACTTGATACAATTCCCCACCATTCCACTCAACCTATACAAGTATAGAAATTTACTATTGACTTATAAGAAATAAAACTGTTAAAGAATTCAACAGTGTAGATTACCTTTAATTGTCCTGCTTCTTTAACAATAACCTTGAACATCCTAGCAGCATGAGGGGTAAGAGGGTCATTAGTCTTGCTAATTACCTTCTGAACATTTACTATCCTTTTCATATGGTATTCTCTTATGAATTCCAAACAAGTTATGATTGGTTTGTCCCTTCCATCTACTAGTTGCCTGTTCAAAACTTCACACATGTTGTTCAAAAGGACATCACACTTTGCCCTGCCTGCAATGTCATGAATGAATATGTTAGACTTTTTCAGCATTCATAAAACAGATGATATACCAATTAAACATACCAGAAAAGTGACTTTTAGACCAATGTTGTGGTGGAATCTTCTTTAACCACTCATAGGCTTCTTTGTTATGAGCTTTAAATGCTTCCATGTTTCTGTCAAACATCTGAACAGTTGTTGAGCTGGCACACTTCCATAACAAATCTTTGTACATGTGCCCTCTCCATGACAGCTTCATGTTGTCATAAATATGCTTTACACAATACCTATGTTCATCACATGGAAAAGTCTCTGCAATTGCTGGTATCACACCCTAATATAAAACAAGTATCTATGTTGAGATAACAATAAAACTTAAAATAATTTAAAAACAAGATAATTAGTAACCATACCTTTTGCCTATCAGTTATGAAGGTAAAGTTTGAGTTGCTGAATAGATTGAGATCATCACCAAGCCAATCAAGAAACCATTTCCAGCTCTCTTTTGTTTCAGCCTCCACAATAGCATAAGCAAGTGGGTAAATTCCATTGTTTGGATCTACCCCTACTGCTGTCAGCACTTGACCAGGGAATGGACCAGACAAAAAACAACCATCCAACCCCAACAAATCTCTCTTTCCTTTCTTAAAACCCTCTTTCAAAGCACCTAAACAAATATAAACCCTCTTGAACTTCCTTTCAAGAACTCTTATAGGGTCATTTGGTCTTTCAAGATCAATCCTAACAGTTGTATCTGGATTCTGTTTTTGTAATTCAATAAGATAATCTCTCAACATTGCATACTGCTTTGTATAATCACCAATGACTCTTTCTTTGGCCATCTGCTTAGCTCTTTGCACTTTTTGTTTTGAAATCCCAACCTCAAGTTTTTTCTGCAACTGATCTTTAAGAGCACTCAAAGGAATTTTTGGATTAGGTTTAATTGTTTCCTCTAATTCTTTTGACAAGAAGGTTGCTGTGCATTTCTTCACAGTTCTTGACTGTAAACATTTGTGAACATCATAAAAAGTTTTCACTTGCCATGAATCCTCATTTGGTAACTTTGAGCAGTGCAAAGACCAAGGGCATTCAGGTTCACTAGGTTTAATAGAGACACTTTTTGACCTAATTTTGGACTTAATGGGCTTACCCTTAACTTCTGGCCCATCATCTGGCTCATCTTCTGAAATTTGGTATCTTTCCTCTACAAACTGCCCTGACCCTAAGCTTGTCATTCTTCTTTAGCCACAACTCTCTTCTTTGTTCAACTGCTACCCTTGTGACCATCTCCTTTATGAGTTTGCTATTACCAAAAGTTTGACCAACAAAGAAATTTTCTTTCCATATATTACCCTCACTACCAGCATGAACCTTATTCATCTTACACACCTTCCTTAATGCTTTTCTCCTCTCACCTTCATCATCTGAGTCACTCCCACTAACAAACTCTTCATAATCAACATCCTCATCCTGTACCACCTCAGTAACTTTTTCTACACTATCTACACATTCAACCCATTCTGCATTTGTATCTATGTTACTCCTAATTCAACCATATCAACCTCTACATCATTCACCAACTGGTCTTCATCAACTACAAAGTCACTATCATCACTGTCACTATCTGAACCATGTTCACTCTCAGAACCATTGTTACCAACATCTACATTTGGGCTTTCATTCTTACTTGACTGGCCTACATTCTTATTCAAACTTCCAACCTTGTTTGTGCAATTCCTTAACCACTCATCCTCACTTACATCAGTATCCACAATTTCTAGTACCTCATGAGTATTATCAATTACTTTTTCTAGCAAAGCAGGTTCTACAATCTTAGGTTCCTTAGAAACAGAGTGATCAACATATAAATCAATAACCTTATACTTAGCTACATTCTTCAACAATTCCAACACATCATTATCAGTTTCTAATTTTCTTATACCATTATCTAAATCAGAGTTAGGTAACTTAAAATAAAAGTCCATACCTACATTTTCATATCCTAACTCTTTCATCATTGTGGCAACCTCCTGAACAGAGAACTGTTCTGAATCAATTGTGTCAATCCAATTGACCTTCCCACCTTTGTAACGTCTCTTAGGAGGGATTGTGAATTCACCTCCATGGTTAATCTTTAAATAAAAAACGGTTGGGAACTCACCTAATCACACAAAAAACAATTAACATTAAAAACTCAGTGTTACATTAAAAACAGAGTAACAACTTACAAAAAAACGATTTACTTACTATAATCATGGTAGGGATTTGAAGCTGAACCCTTTTTACGCACCCTCCATTCACACAACATTGTTCAATTTGGTTTCCTTCAATTGGCAGGTTTTAGAGAGAAATTTTGGTGGGTGTATGAATCTGCTAACCATAGGGATGAATTGTGAGTTGCTAGGATTTGATAATGGGTATGTTTTGGCGGCAATTGTAAAGTAACAAAAATAACCCCCGCATATTAGTATTCTTAAAGGATTTAACGGTCAACTGACGGATATGTTGGTCAAGGGACCAAATCCGTATGGGTCGTAAACCACAAGGACTAAATCCGGGTTTTTTAAACCATAGGGACCATTTTCGAGTGACCCGGTAAACCACAGGGACGATTTTTGATATTTACTCTAAAAATTAAAATTAGAGTTAATTTCAAAAATGGTCCCTGTGGTCAGTCTGGTTTAACACTTTTAGTCCCTGTGCTTTTTTTTAACAGGTTTGGTCCCTGTGGTTGCGATCCATAACGGGTTTGGTCCCTTGACCAAATTTTCCGTTAGTTTGACTGTCTAAAAGGATGAAATGACCAAACTACCCTCATATTATTATTATTATTATTAAAAGAAAGTTGAAATGATGTTTGTGCATGAAAAACAGAACCAAATGAAACCCTCGAAACTTTCTTCGCATATCGAGGCAAATCTCATCTTCAAGATCTCCAAGTGAGGTCTTTCTTGCATATTTTCCATTTCAGTTTTGGTCTTGTTGTTGACAGTGATGGAGATGGGAATAGGATAGATGAAGTTGTGGTTATTGTTGTGTTGTTACGAGGAGATGGGAAAAGGTGTTTGTGTTTCGTGATTTAAGAAAGAAAAAAACATTGAGATTTAAGAAGAAAGGTTAAAAAAACTAGGCAGTTGTGGTGGTTGTTATAAAGAAGAAGGGATATGCAAAATGACACAATTACCCTCCCATGAGCAAAAACGTATAAAGACAGACGAAAACGTATAAAAACGGACGACACCTAAGAAAACACATGAAAACGGGCAAAAACAATAAAAACCGCGTAGAAAATAATTCTTTTAAGAAAACCAAAATTTGAGTTAATTAGTAACGGTCATTAGTATAAAGGACTAACATTGCAAACGATCGTTTGGTTAATGGACTAACGTTGCTACTTGACGATTGTGAGCTAACGGAGAAAATAACGACAGTTAGCGATAAGGACTGACATCGTGCAATATGTAAACCATAAGGAGCAAAAAAGCAAAAAAGATCAGGGACTACGGTAGTGATTTGGAGCAAACAACAGGGACGAACGGTGTAATTTACTCTATTATATATTAATTTGTATTCCTTAAAACTTAAAAATACATTTAATAGAAGAAAATGTCTTCTTCCATTATATGTAGTACTAGATGAATAACCGCGCAAAACGGCGATTTATAGCATCAAATAATTATACTTGCAAACTTGTGATTTTTGTGTGACCTTTGCAGTTTCAATTTGTAATCATTGCGAGAAAAAAAGTTTATAGTTGAAAACGAAAAATATAGAAGTTTGAGTATTAAACTATAAAATTAGTGGTATATGTTGTTAGCATTTTTAATGAAGCCTATATATTTCCACAACTATATTTTAAGTTAGACTAATTAAGAAAATTATAAATGGTGATGTTTTGTCAAATTTTAAGAAATAAAATTTGACACATGAGTAATATGTGGAGGCCAGTAAGCTTACGCCCGAAAAGATATAAAAACAGCACTCTAATTATTAAATAAGTATATATTAGTTATCAAAATTGTCATTTTAGATTGTCATTCTAGAAGTTAAAGAGAGAAACGATTTTACTCATTTTTATGACTTTTGAAGTTTTCAAGATTAAACCAAAACGTTTTATATATATACATATATATAGACGAATACCCGTGCATAGCAACATGATTTTATTGTCGCAAGCTTTTATAGTTGCGTGGTTATTTATTTTAATCAACTATGAACTAACAAAATAATAACAAATGAGTTGTAATATTGTGTCTTATATAATAGAGTTTGTAGTCGAATTTTTAAAAATTATCATTGTTAGGATTACATTAAAAATAAATAAATAAATAAATAAATAAATAAATAAATAATAAATAAACAACATTTAAAAAAAACTGTGAGGCATTTTTTTTGAAATTTTGGGTGAGAATTTTAATGCAACAATTTTATTAAGGAAACATTATTTGAATTTTTATGTAAAATTTAAGTTTGAAAGGGTATATAGTGATTAAACATTAATCACTTTTAAGTTTTTTATGTTTCAAAAAAACACATGCATTCTTTATATATATAGTATATATAGATATAGTCATATAGATAAGATATAAATTCGGCTATTCAACCTATAATTAATATAAATTCGGCTATTTTTATTTATTTATTATTATTATTTTTATTTTTTTTGCTTTTTTGCTGTAAGTTCTTACTGGGTGTAGTCTACGATATGAAAAAACTTCTTGGTTTGATGACTTAAATGATATGACTCGTTAACTCAATTTTTGCACCCCAATCAATAATAAGTTGACTTGGAAGATAGTGGGTTGTTGAAAATAATTTAAAAACGTTGAAGAACGTTAAACAAAAACAGATGAGTAATTATTTTACCTTAAGAATAAGATATAATCGCATAACTTTTCTAGATAAGCAAAGACCAAACGATACGACGATGAGAAACAATTTTTTGATGTAGATTCTTATCAATAACACTATCAACAACCAATGAAATACTTCCTTATATCAATTTGGATGGGCATTTCTTTTTAATTTAGGTGGGCCAAGATAACTTAGTGAAGAAAATACATTACAAAATACACATACTTTTGGTAATAATAAGAAAACCTGGGTTGGCCATGGCCCATCCCAAGCCCTACATTGCTCCGTCCTTGGGTTCACTTGAATGAAAAACATGCGCCTAGTTTTAACCATCCTTTATTAAGTTTTAAGGACGTCATTTATTAGGATTTAAGGATGTCACTTTGTTACGCCTTTATGTCACTTGGTTTTTTCTTTGTTTTGTGGAAGAAATTCAAAAGGGGTCTTAATTATTTGCGACTTATTTCATTAGCATTCAACCAAACTCACACACGCATGCAAACTTGACTAAATCATTGAAGTGGGTAATTTTGGTTATATTAATTATAGGTTGAATAGCCGAATTTATATCTTATCTATATCTATATATATATATATATATATATATATAGAGTCTATATATAAAGAATGCATGTGTTTTTTTGAAACATAAAAAACTTAAAATGATTAATGTTTAATCACTATATACCTTTTCAAACTTAAATTTTACATAAAAATTCAAATAATGTTTCCTTAATAAAATAGTTGCATTACAATTCTCACCCAAAATTTCAAAAAAATGCATCACAATTTTTTTTAAATGTTGTTTATAAAAAAAAGGAGATTTTTTTTTTTTTTTTTTTTTTTTTTTTTTTTTTTTTTTATATGTAATCCTAACAATGATAATTTTTAAAAATTCGTCTACAAACTCAATTATATAAGACACAATATAGATAAGATATAAATTCGGCTATTCATCCTATAATTAATATAAATTCGGCTATTCAACCTATAAAAAAGCAAAAAAAAAAAATAATAATAAAAAAAAAATCAGGGACTACGGTTGCTCAAAAAATATCCCCAGTTGCTCAAAAAATGGCGATTGTTGCTCAAAAAATACACTGAAAATCCTTCAGTTGCCCAAAAAATTGCCGGTTGCCCTGGGCAACAAAATTATTTTCGGATTTCGGGGTAGATAGGGAACCGCCCATTTGTGTTTGGTTTACTTTTAGAATTATCCCTTAAGAAAATTATAAATGCTGATGTTTTGTCAAATTTTAAGAAATAAAATTTGACACATGAGTAATATGTGGAGGCCAGTAAGCTTACGCCCAAAAAGATATAAAAACCGCACACTAATTATTATCAAAATTGTCATTTTAGATTGTCATCCTAGAAGTTAAAGAGAGAAACGATTTTACTCATTTGTATGACTTTTTTAGTTTTTAAGATTAAACCAAAACGTTATATATATATATATATATATATATATATATATATATATATATATATATATATATATATATATATATATATATATATATATATATATATATACATACTAGTCGTCAAGGCCCGCCCGTTGGGCGGGCATGACTTGTAATTTTATTTTGTAAGTTTTACTTATTATGAAATCATTTTTAGGAAGCTCGACGTGTGGGCATGATTTGTAAGCTTAGTTTCGATGACTTTATTTATATGGAATTATGTTGTAATGATTTTTTTGCAAATTTCGATGACTTTATTTATTATGAAATTATTTTGTAAGGAATATGTATAGATTAATATAGTGTACAGTTTATGATGATGACTTTATTTATTATGAAATTATTTTGTAAGGAATATGTATAGACTAATATAGTGTACAGTTTATGATAGTAATTACTATTTGTTAAGGTCTTTTATTGCATTTACTTAATTTTTTTGTTAAATCAAATTTATTGACATTACAACATTTTGATTGTGTAACATTTAGAAATGCATGCAAGTTCTGTAGCATACTAATTAGTAAGCTATGCCTATAGTCTTGGTGTGGCATCTTTTAATTTTCTCAAATGTAATTGATTGCACCCTGTCCAGAACAATCATAACTGGATTCTCGATAACACAAGAACCACAAGAACAAACTTCCATCTTCCAAAATATCTGTGATCGAGGAAAAAAAAAGGTGAATGATACTATCTTGATCTCATATATGCATTCACATGTTGGTAACCTTTGTTAATCGATTTACTTACTGAAAGAATGAAACCCAACTCGTTTTATTGTCTATTTGTATTTTAGTTATGTTTATATTTAAGTTAATAATCTGTAGGTGCATGTGTGGATCTTTGTTGTTTGCCTTATGATCTAACTAACTTGATTAAGTATTTAATGTAGGACCTGTTGATTACTTATATTAAGAATGTAGAAAAAAAAAATTTGCTGGTAGGATCATGTTTTCGGGTAGATCTTCATGAAACCTGTCTGTTATAGGGTGTTGTGGCTATAGAACATAGATGGTAAGGAAAATACTGTTGCCAGGCAAATGGGTTTTTGGTATATCTTCATGAAATATGTTTGTTATAGATTGTTTGGGTCGTTGATTATGGGGGTTGTAAGTTGTTGGGATTTCATGTTTGATGTTATTTTTGTCGAAATCAAACTAATCATTTTGTGAATATGTTTTTTTCCGGAATGGGTGTATTTGGGTCCGTATTGGTTAAAAACGTACCTCCACATTGTCGTACAGTGTGGCCAAATAGGGTAGTCTAAGGCCTGATATATATAGATGTTATGGGCTGTGCACATTACGATGTTTGATGCGTATGTTTTAGTAGTCATTGAAGATAGTCTATCTCGTTGTCTGAATTAGTAATTGTTCTAAGGGCCGTGTGTGTTACCTTTAATAATGAATGTCAATGCTTTCCAATCGTTGTACTGATACTCTATGGTTGAAAGCAGGGAAATGGATCAACAATTTATGGTTCGCCTCAATCAAGAAACAAATCCGGAATACCAGGTTTGTATGCTGGACTACTTGTAAATATGGAATTGCAAGTGATTTTGTTATTCCCTGAATGTATAACTTTTTAATTGTAACATGTGTTATTAGCATTATAAGTGACTTAAGTTTTGCATTTATAGAGGTTGCCTACGGTATTTGGGGAGAGATTTTATGAAGACGAAGAGTACATATTTCTTATCGGGAACAATAGATCCAGGTATATATGTTTGATAAGGCTTATGGATGGTGATTTGCAAGTTCACGGAGATGAGTGGAGAAAGTTCGTAGAGGATAACATCCCGCCCTCAATCAAAACGCTACATTTTGTGAAGGAGGCATTGGGTACTTTCTACGTTACTGGATACAACGTGGACGGTACCGAAGGTCCTGGTTATGAAGGTCTTGCTGTGAGGAATAGAGATGTGAGGTGCTTGTCTATATTCCGTGATGGAGGGCAGGTACGTTTCCGGATTTACCGCCCTATATACATGGTTTTTAGTTTACATAGATGTAAACATATCATGAAATACCGACGAAATTTTACATTGTTGGTAATATATTTAGTTTAGATTATGGTTAATATGCAAGCAACTATCGACGTGAAACGATCACGGTAAAAATAGTGTTATAACGCGTAAACAAGGAAGATATTTTAAAAACGTTACAATACGTAAGCAGAGGAGAATATACATGTTTGTTATAAAGTAAATCGAGTTACGAGGTGTGTTTAATTATGTCTATTTTGATAGCTGGCATTAAGTTTATTTTAGAGCGAACGATGGTTAATATGCAAAGGTGTTTAATGTGAATACATGGAATCTATATTTGCGAAGTGTGTCTGTATATGTTTGTAATAAAAATAGGATACAATGCTTAAACAGAGAAAAGGTGTGTGGATCCTGTGAATGGTTGGACTTTTATGTGTGGCTGTTCTGAATAAATGGTATGTATTTGTATTTCATAAGATTTTAATTGGTGCTTGACAGTGGTAAAGTATTCGTCTGTGGCTGTATGTTTGAGTTTGATATGCAGTTAAAAAAGGCAAAATAAATGGTATAAAACTACCACATCGAAAATCTGATATAATGAATATAAATTAAGCCTGTTAGTAAGTAGATATTCGTACAACGTTGGTACACTTTGTGGCTGTTGTTGATGCGTGGGATATTAAAATTATCCAAGTAAATGTTATAAAATAATTGTATCACATCTGGGATTTATGCATCTAAATGAAAATTGAAATCAAGTAGATATGTGTACGGAAAAATGTTTCCACACATTTTGAATGTAATTTCCATGTATTCTGTTGATGCGCTCTTTTTTTCATGCCGAAAGTGCAGGTTTTCCAGGAGATTTTTTACAAAACTTATGGAACGACACATTGACAGTTCATGCCAATGGTGTTAGTGCTTGTGGTGAACAATGAAAGGGTGCAGCTGGATGTAAACAGTGTAGTGAGGCATAACCGGTTGTTTGGTGGGGCTTGGGATAAGCTTGTTGCTGATTTTGCAATCGAAATTGGTCAGCCGATGGTGTTCACTAATTTAGGTGATTATCAGTTGAATCTCGCACTTTTCCGACACAATGGTACCTGTGTGTATCCGGAGACTGTCCGGCCAACATTGCTGAGGGTGCTCGGGCGTGAGATACCGAGCTATGCAATGGAAGGTTTGAACACTTTCACCCGTGAATCTTTTTTAGAAATACATTGACTAATATTGCCTTGGTAAACATATTTTTAGAGGAAATAGACCACCATACGTATTATAACGATTAACCTGGTGTTTGTAAATGTAATCTTAGATGAGAGAGCTCACCACAGATGTAGCTGGCGAGGACACACGCATCATAACGATGAGAACCATGTGTTTTATGTTATGCTTGATGGGACGGTGCTGGAGTTTTACCACGTGGTAAGTAATTGAGGGATACAGTAATAATGAAATTTGTATAAATCTAATTTTGATTGATTATAATTTGTCAAATCTTGTTAATCTACAATGTCTGAACAAATTATATATTTTCAACAGTCTGTACCAAAGAATTTCTCCGCCGATCATGAAATGCACAGATATAGGGCGGCGATTCTTATGCACGCTGATGAGAGGTTCATTATGAAGGTTGCCACGGTCAACGACTCGCAAAGGCCGAACAGGCAACTTGCAGTCAAGTTGAACGGGAATTTCAAGGCGTTTGCAGACATTTGTGGTTTAAGGCATGGGAGGTTACTTCGTTTTAAGCTGGTGGACACCATTGTGGACGTTGTAGTGGATGGAAACAATGAGATTCCGGTATTTCATGTGTGTTAACTTTGCAGTTGGTTGTGGTGGGTGTAAGTACATTTGACGTTGATTCATATCTGGTTTGTGACATTTGAATAGACAAACACGTACGTGTTTGGCTGACTATGGCAGTAGCGCTGTAACTCCAAATACAACACACGTAATCACTGGTGTGTGGCTATTTTGTTCTATGTTTATATTTGCTGAATACACTATGTATGGTAATTGCAGTAACATTTCTGACAGCATCAACTCAATATGCTGTAATTTTGTAAATGCTAAAAATGCTCGTTTTATCAACAGATGTTGCTTTGTTTAATTTGTCTGATACTTTACATGGAGCAAGTTAGTTTAATCGCTTAGAATGTATATGTATAACTGCTAAGATGCGACAACAAACAGATAGGCATTGTTAATGAGAGGTTAGTAACGTACCTGTTTAACGGTAAACTGTATAATTTAACAACAATCTTTAGATGCGAAACAATGCTTCTTTATACACAACGTTCGTTGTTGATTTTGATATTGCCCATCGTCATCACAACAAAGGATCTTCAAACCTTTTTTGTTCTTGACGCGAGATACTGCCACATAAAGCTGGCCGTGTGAGAACACTGGTCGTTGGAGAAACAGCCCAACTTGCGTCAATGTTTGGCCTTGACTTTTATTAATGGTCATAGCGAAGCACGGTGATACTGGGAATTGCCTTCGATTAAATTTAAAAGGGATTTTGGTTTCTGATGGACTTAATACCATACGTGGTATAGCACAAACAGTACCAACACTTCCGCCTGATATAATTTTAGCCTCAATTATATTAGTACCGAGTCTGCGAACTTGTAGCCTTGTTCCATTGCATAATCCAGCTGTTTGATCAATGTTTCTCATGCACATAACAGGGGTGCCTATTTTCAGAGTCAATGAATGACGTGGGAGTCCGGCTATCTTAATGCTGTTAAGAAATTCACACGTGTATAATTCTGGATTGAAAGTCGTGTCTTCGTCAGCAATACCAATTGAGTCGGAACTTAGATAGGTTGTTGGATCTCCATCGAGAAGTTTAAGCATCCTGTCGTTGATCATATCCACAAGTTCATGAGTTGGGGGAGGATGGCCCTTTCTTGAAAATAGGACGGACTGTAAAGGTTCTTGAGAAAATCTGGGTAAGTTTCTTCTATTATAGTACCAACATGATCTTCTGAATCCGGGATGAGCATATCGTCCGTGAATTCAACTTGGATTCTTTGTCTTCTTTACCTCCGATTGTTCCATTTCCAATTGACAGTATCCAGTCCGCAAAGTCTTGGATTTCTTTACGTTCGGAATTATTTTTACTTGTTCCGAGCCTCATGTTGATGTTCAGTCGTAGTACCGTACAATGCTCCCACAGGTATGAAGAGTTTATTGATGCATGTACGATTTGTTGTCTTGAACCATTCGTGATGACTGGAAGGATTTGGCGAAAGTCACCTCCAAATAAAACCACTTTTCCTCCAAACACTTGTCCTAGACGGTGTTGATAGGTCCGGCCTACATATGTCTCTTAGTGTCCTATCGAATGCTTCGTAACAATGTCTATGTGTCATTGGAGCTTCATCCCATATGATTAGTTTGCATGCCCTTATAAGCTCAGCAAGTTCACTATCTGTTGGGATGTAGCACATAGAATCATCGACCACATTGATGGGAATTGCAAATCGAGAATGTGCCGTTCTTCCCCCCTCCAACAAAAGCGCGGCTATACCGCTTGATGCGACATTTAAAACTATACCTCCTTTCGATCTAATTGCTGCGGACAAGGTCTTGTAGAGATACGTTTTACCTGTGCCCCCGTATCCGTATACGAAGAACATGCCTCCTTTTTTTTCGTTGACAGCGTCCGTTAAAGTATTATATATATCTCTCTGTTCGTTTGTTAGCGTACCAAAGAGCTTGGTATGTTGTTCACGTAACTCATCTTTGTTGTATTTTAACTCATCCGATATGAGTCTATTGTAATGTGCCATAACCAACATTTCGTTTGGGAAAGGCATGTTTGGGATGTTCCGCAAACTTTTATTGTTACAAAGCAGCATGTGTTCGATATATGTAAGACATATGTTCTTTCTTTGCTCGTCTGAAAGTTCCAAATCTGAAAAAATTAAATGCGCATTTGTTAGTTTAATTGTAAAAAACAAACTGATAGACATATATTATTTTTCACATGCCTGTAACTTTGTAATAACAGCCCAACACACACACACATTTGGATGGTTAATTAGCGAGCATTACTGTCAGGTAGTAATTTTTTTTGTGTGTGTCCATTTCGATTTATTAGTTTTATAAATAAAAGTTCCATTCCAAAGCCACTAAAACACTCATTCTAATAACAGTATTTGGCCTTTTTTTTGTGAACGTTTTGGGAAATATGGGAGGGTTCGAACTGGTTTATGGAATATTAAGGCAATATCCCAGTGTTATACGTTTGATTTTGTTGCCTGTTTGTTATGGTACTGATGAATAAGTGCTTTAGGTATGTTTTTTGTGAACCAAAAATTTAATTATGTATAATGTCATTAGACTTCAGGATATGTGTGTGTAAACTATGTATATTTGTTATGCTGTAAAATGTAGTTGTTTGTGATGCATTTATAAAGAATTATAATGATATCAGTTAGGCAACCGAGTAGGTATTAAGAGATTGTATTACAGTGAAAATTTCATACCTGGATCATTTCTTTTTATTCGTTCCGCGTGTAGTACGTCAGTAGCCATTACCTCCCACGTCTTCTCGTAAACAAATTCTGGTCGAGCCATGCAATCTGTTAGGATAAGAATGACATAAAATTTTCGTAGGTAGTTTCCGGTTCCCCATAGGCTGGCTTCTAACAACCCGTCAATGTATTCTTTATCGTCTTCCAATAGTCCTCGTGCCTGGCATGCCTCTTTGTATGTGTTGTATGTAACACCTTCAAATTTTTTAAAATCGATCCAATCTCGTGCGCCCCGGACCTTGTTAATAAGGACTCGCAGGTAGAACAGTTCACCGGTTGATGGTGATACATGATGCACACGCCCAATTGACGTGCCTTTTTGTCTTTTAACCCAAACTCTATCCTCTTGTTTCCATACATAGTGTTGTGGAAATTCGTGGTAAAGTAAAGTCCTCGCTTCTACATCAGTCTCATTGGTTTTCATCCACTGTACGAATTTTGTGTCATTTATGGATGCCTTATCCAACGTACAGTCAATGCTTTCCGAAGCATCAAATACGACCGAATGTTCGCCTTCTAAATGAAACGGCAATCGTTCAACCGGAGGGAATCTGTAATGTATGTCAAATTTGTAAATCCTCCATGCTGCTTCACAAGCCGAAAGATATCGACAGTCGTAGTAATCACTGACTTCGTCTATCTCCTGGTCTTCTACCGCCGCTGTAGCCCTATCTGGACCCTTGTTTATGTATTTGAAAAGGTATTTTATAGAACCCATTTGGTTGCACCACTCCACGTTAATATGTGATTGGTACCGCCTCAACAACCCCGGGTTGTAAGGGACCACGTATCCGTTGTGTAATTCTGAACCACTTTTAGTCACTGTACAACCGTCGTTCCTCCTCTTATAAAGTGCATAACCGTTCTCGTCTATGATTGTTGAATCGTTAAACTCTTTGGGGAATTTTTTTGTACATTTGTTTTTAACCGTGCATGGACAAGTAGGGCGTTGTGGGCCACATGGCCCATGCATCATATGATCGGTAACGATCTGGTATAGTTCTGGATCTTCCTTTTTATCAGGTATTTCCGCCAAAATAAAATGATCAATTTGGCGAGTTGTCTTGATTTTATCACGTTCATCCAGAAAAAGCAGAATATGAGCATGTGGCAGCCCTCTTTTTTGAAACTCGACAGTATAAACAGCTGTAATAGGTTGATAGTGTTAAGCATGACATACAATTAACTAATAACGGATTCAATTACTTTGTATTTGTTAATAAATGTATAATGATTGTACCTGCTTTCAAATGTCCAAAATAATGCCGGTCTTTAAAATCCCTCATTAAAGAATCCAGTTTGTGTTTAAAGACTCTTGTTATGGCGTCCGGTCTGTCTTCAGGCTTTAGCCCCCTTTTTGCGACAAAACGTGCAATTTTCGGCCAGTTTGGGTTGCACGTGAATGTTATAAATAGGTCAGGATATCCGTAAACCTTGCATATTGTCATGGCATCCAAATAATTTTGCATCATGTATCTTGGACTTCCAGTGAAGGACGACGGTAAAATAACCTTTTTCCCTCGTAACATGACCCCGGAGTCTTCCTGGTCTGCCAATTTTGCAAGTTTAGAATATGTTTCACTTCTCAAATCCTTCTGCTGATTTTTAATAAACGACATTCTTTCTGATTCTACCATAGTGTATGCGTCAACAATAAATTGTTGGCATAGTCTCCTTGCGTTGAGTATCATCGAGAAAACACCCGTCCTTTCCTGCAGCCGATACGCAAAATACTCCCTCATTGTTACCCTTGTTTTCTTGTTTGTTGGTGTATGATCAGTAACACCCACGTGGTATATATCTGTCCAGTAACCATCTTCTGCGTAAGGGAATAGCAGTGGGTAGTGCAATGCTAGATACGATGGGTGCAATTCACTTATTCTTTTAAGACCACCTTCCTGTGGGTGTAAAATGATGTCCCTTTTATTAGCTGTTGTGTCAAAATCACCAACTATTAAACCTCCAATTTCATCAGCTGTGGGTAGGTTATAGTTTCGACCATCTCGTTCTCTTGTACCGATAAGGCGTAGTCTGAACCTCGTTTCATCATGTTTCCTAACCAACTGTTCTCCAACCATTCTGAACTGAGCAACCAATGGATTAATGGTATCCAACATGTCGCGTAAGTCAACAGTCAGTTGATGGTCGACGATATAGGTACTTGATGTTGTTGCGCCATCGTTTGGGCTGTATAAAAGAAATATAATTTACTAATATAGTGTTGCTTATCTAAAAATGAATGAACAACGTACATGTATTCATGTAATAATTATTGGTGGAATACCTGACCGAATTAACCCTGTTTTGTATTTCGTTCTGTGGGTCATAAATATATAGTTGGGCAAAAACAGGGGGTCTATCGCCCTCAGGCAGGAGGCTCCCCATCATGTGGTAATTTTCTCCGTGAATCCTGTAACAATACGGTCCATATCCCTGGTTAACAGACGTATCCTGTTTTGCACCCATGGACGTGAATGAAAACATTGAATTGTATCGCCTAATGTTATCAACAAAATCCTTGCTCTTTGGATGTTCACCATTCATAAGTTGTGCTAACAATTGTGGTGGATTCTTAACTTCCGTGCCTAATTTCACCTTTCCCTTACCACAACATATAGAGTATGATCCAGTGCCTGAAGCTGTTGCCCCCACCGTAGATTCAGCATGCCACAACAGTGCGTCGCAGGATTCGCACGTGTAAATGGGATCTCCATGGTCAAGATAATCTGAGAATAGCCAAGTAATTAATTAAATTTCAAAGGAAAAAAGAAAAACCATTCATTTTGTTTTTGGCACAAATGTTGTCTTTATCAGGGAACTGTCTAACGAATGTACCATTAGATATTCCTTTAAACATGTTTATCTGACCATCGTGATTGTGTGCTGAGGTGCCATTGTTTAAACCTTCGCGCCTATGGATTTTCTTCGTAGGTGGTATTATTTTGTCCTGCAGTCTTTGTGATTTGCGTTTCGAATTGTGCACACCAGAGTGGATGGTTCCAAGGTACACGGCTCTTTATCGATCGCTGCAACAAAAGTGGAATGAATAACAGTTTATGATTATAATATTTATTAGCTACTTGTTCAAAAAAGTGAAAATGTATTACGTGTTTTGGTTGGGTCTTTGAAAGGACGCCCTCTTGGTCTCTTTATTGGTGTTGGATGTTCACAACCTGTTTGTTTGTTGATTCCTTTTCCCGTGTTTGTTTTGGTCTGAGAAGGTGTGCGCGTTGGCCGGATACTAAACCTTTCGACATCTGTTGCAAAACAAAGACACGTTAATATAACTGATTGCTCGTTGTTGTAGGCAAACATAGAATGTAATTATCATGATATGCAGTTTCTATAAATGATATAACATGATTGGATTGGGATATATTGGTGGTCGTCCCCCAGGTCGTATTGGTTTCACAACTTGCATATACAATGTGTTACCTGTAAGTTCATCTTTTTGTTGTGGTCTTCCACGTGGCCGTATTGCTAAATCATCTGATATAGCTGCCATGACAATCATAGTATAAGTAAACCAATGAACTGGTTTTAAGTCACCCTTTATGGGTTAACATAAGAAAAACTATATATGATATATATATATATATATATAATATATATATATATAATATATATATATATATAATATATATATAAATATATATTATATAATATATACCTGAACGCTACAATTTAAATACTTATTTGTGATATTCTTCTTTACAAATAACTAATGCTTCCATTTAGAAATACATCTAATATAGGTTGACCGTAATAACCTTAGAATTTGTATTTGTACTTGTTAAAATTATACTTTGGTCTACTTTCAATCCCGTTTGACATTGCTCTCCTTTATTCCCAATCTAACGCACCCCCTTGACCTGGCCAATATTAAACACTATAATAGAATCTACCCATGGGTAAGTTTTTGAATTTTTTTTTAACGACCCATGTTCATTGCAACGTTGGCATACCGCTAATACATTCTTTTATAGACAAAATGGATATATTCTGTTGTAATAACCGATGTTCAATACAATGTTGGCATACTGTAAATATGATGGTGTGTAGTTTCAAACAATGTAAGGGTGTGTAGTTTCAAACAATGTAATTACCTGTTTGGAGTTGACCCGTCGGTTGAATGGGCGTTACACTCTGTATATAGGACGTGCTGCCTGTTATTCTATGTGTTTTTTGTGGTCTTCCTCTTGGTCGTATTGCCAAATCTTCTGATACAGCGACCATGTTTATAACACTAAACTGTAAATTGTAAACCTGGCAGTGTTGTATAGTATATCAAAATGGTGTTGAAAAGGTTTGTAGATGTTTACTTGTTTTTTAATTGAAATTAGTGTTTATTAATGGTTGAAAAATAACATATTGCATAACCATACTTATCTACTACTATATAGAAGCAT
The DNA here is from genome assembly GCA_021014915.2 of Artemisia tridentata subsp. tridentata. Taxonomy (NCBI): domain Eukaryota; kingdom Viridiplantae; phylum Streptophyta; class Magnoliopsida; order Asterales; family Asteraceae; genus Artemisia; species Artemisia tridentata. Next base: position 177,274,859 of record CP139509.1, read on the forward strand.
ATATGTTAACAAAATATTTGTATTTTACATCTAACACCCGAATTGTGGTATTTTAATTTTAATATTTGCTTATATTTGTTAACAAAATATTATCATTAGGAATTGTAACATCTTTATTTAAATATTGCTCCTATCACATACTTGAAAATAAGATAATTACTGAATTTTATTTTTTTTTAAACACGATTTCGTCTATAAATAGCATACCAAAAGGGAAAGGATAACCATTTTTTGGAAAAACGTTTTCAATGGCGCCATTCCAGGTTTTAGAGGAGCTAAGCAACCTCTCTGGATCGTCCAAGCTACATGATTGCATGCGTGTTTGGTTTGTCCAACAGGCATGTGAAGAAGCCATTTCTGCAGAATTGATTCACACTTGTTGCGAGCATCTGAGGAGAGTTATAGCAAAGAACCAATCAATGATAGTTGACCTGGAAACATTAGGTCCTCGTGGTGTCGCATTGGATTCACTTGACGCATTGAAGAAAACTCAAGAGAGACGCCAGATACTGCTAGAATTGATGGGAGCATTGCTTGCCCAAACAAAAGATGCAGTGCGCGAGGAAGAATCCAACGCAATAAAGATGAATCTTTTTAATTAAGTTGTTTTATTAGTGTTTTTGTATACAATGTTCAACAGGATCTTCATTTGGTTAATCTGTTTGATGAATTGTTTAAAATATACATAACAACCATATCAATAAGTTAATTTATTAGTTATCTGTAGTGTTGTCTTTGCCTCCTTGTTATTTTTTGTTGACATAATTATCAAACTCAACAACAACGACATATGAGAAGTAGAAACCGCAATCCAAAACTTGTACCTTGTGTGCTTCTATTCATCTAACTACCATCACATTCAGTACAAAGTCATAACTTACATAACTACAAAGGGCAAATCCTTGAAGCATAACAAACTGTGTGGGCATACAATTACAATTAGCAGTTATTGTTTCATGAAAACTTTTTAAAATAGTAATTGCAAACTTTATTATTCAAATAAGCAAATGAACGTCACAAATAACATCATGAATCTTAAAGGAAAAAAAAAAAAACAATCAATTCAAACCTATCTGAAAATAGTATAGACACAATAAAAAAAGTCACTACGAAAGTTCCATTTGTTTCATGATATTGTTGATTTTTCTTGGCACTCCAATATTTGTCGACGTCGGTGATCAATATCATCTTTACACTTTAGCATTGTTTGTTCGTCAATTCTGATTTCTGCTTCCAACCATGCTACATGTCGTCTAAGCTGATCAACATAACGTATAGGTAGAAAATACCTTACAGGCCCCTGGTCACCTCTTGGATTAGATGACAGCTGTTTTGGTGGGGAATTACTTCTTGAGCGTTTTCCTGGTGACTTTGATTGGGGAATAAACAAACGCCCCATGGTTGATTTGAGCTCGTTACTAAATGAAAGGGAGAAAACCTTGTAGATGTTATATAGTTTGCGATATTGATTTCTTATTTGTTAAGAGATATATTCAATTTATAGAATATATAATTCCAATGATAAACATAGGATGTATATTTTAACCGAATATGCTAATAGATATATTTAATTTATAGGAAATATAATTGGGATGATAAGTATAGAATGTACATATTGTACCAATCTTATAAGTTGAGTTTCAAATAAATTGATGCTAAGAGATTTCAAATAAAGGCTTGGCTTCTTCTAATGCTCGCTGTGTTGAAGAAGTAAGTACATACCATTGAGTTGATTAGCATCCATAAAATTAGAAGATAATGTTAATTTACAGAAAATACACAAGTGTATACTATATTTTTTCAATAAATATTTTGTTTCTTTGTTTAACTTGAATGTTTAAAAACGTTGTGGATTCAATACAGGCATTTTTATAAACCATATGAAATATTAATGTATAATAAGTTAATAAAATAATCGAAACACATCAAAACCAGAATCAAATGACAACATAAATTCAAATCAGAATAGGTCGTCAACTATTTAAACTGAAAGAAAAACAGCCTGTGAGCAATGCCTTGTAAGATGATGTTGAAATCTCAATCGTCATCAATGAAAAAGTTCAGATCCACAAGGTAGTCATCGGTCACCTCATGTCCCATGTTGCGCATTTCGTCAATTAAGGCTTCTGTTTTCACAAGTCTTGCTTGGACGCCTTTGAGAACCTGTTGAGACTCCTGAGGATCTCCAACATTTAACTTTAGCCAATTGAGGAAAACAGATTCGTCTAGCTCTTCTATTAAGTCAAAGATAAACGGGCTTATAAAGTTAACACGAATTATTAAATTAATTTCAAAAGAATCACAAACCTTATATACTTTACCTCCACTACTTTGAGAAGGTCCACCTTCTTCAAAGACTGATGCAAGAAATCTCAATGCATCGTCGACCTTAGTACTTGGATCTCTATTGTCTTGATCATGCACCTCACCTTTTGTCTTAAGATTTGCAACAGGCTTTCGTGCATTAGCAAACTTTGGTTCTGTCACAGGGATTTGTGGAGGAATGGGTTGATCCTCGCACCGTGAATCAGTGTGTGGGTTGGGTGAGGCTGAACCATGAAAGGTTTTAGGGTTTGATGATGCCATGGGAAGAGTATATGTTGATGGTTTACATTATGTAAACAATCATATATATATAGTTATTAAAAGTTTGATATCATTGGGCCTTTTATTTTGGGTCAATATTTGTTATATTTGTATTTAATGGAACAATACAACGTATATACGTCTAACATAATGAAAACTTTAAATGTAATTGAATTTATAATTCACCAACTCAAAAAACGCAACAATTATTCATAGTAATAAGGTATTATTTGCTGGATGACAATAAAGATGGACAAACAATATAGAATAAAACTCTTAAAAACATAATCTATGGAAAATCTAGGTATGTGTCATTATATTTCATCCTCACTATCATCATCGTCACTTGATTCATAATCAGTCGAGCTGTCGTTAATAAAGCTACTCATATCATCGGTATTGGAATCATAGCTGACAGTATACGTGTTTGAGCCAACTTCCCATGCTTCTTCATCGAGATTTCTGCTGCAAATATTTTGACCATTCACAATTCCGTCGATATCAGGCATATCGTTCCACATGTCATAATCAACTATGTCAGCCTCATCCAGTGCTGTGCATTTGAAATAAAACATAAATAAACAAATACCAAAAAACCATATACTTATAAATCTGTGTTGCGGTTATAAATACGTATGTCGGGTGTTTTACCATTAACATCAGTATAATCTTCATCGACGGATGTATACTTTGAATCACCTATTGAGAATTTGAGATAAAAAATTCATAAGTAAAATATAAATTTTAATTTAACACATATTTAGTAATATACAAATTTAAAAAACTAAACAATTGGTTTGCAAGCAACAACCTGTAGAGGAGTCTTCAATGATTAGCTCATCAGGGATAGTATATCTAGGTTTATATTCTTTTAGAGGGTAAATTGGATCAGGAAGATCATCGATGTTCACCCAAACACCATCCTCAGAATCTGCTTTATTTTTTTCAAAATCGTCATCCGTATCCTCATCAATCAACATAAATTTTTTACGACCTGTACTGTGTGTTGGGTGCGCTTCTTTAGATCCTTCTCTTATAACATTGCCATCACCATCAGACTTGTGGGTTTAAGGCACACTTCATAAAAAAATAATGTTGTAAGTTTCAATATATTTATGTGTTAGACAATGTCAGAACATGTTATTTTGCATAATTTAACAATACAAATAAACAATCTAAGATATAACCTTAACAAAAGTGGCGTCTACAGATGTGCTTGATTTTACCAATTTACGCCGTTTAAGTGATTGTAAAACAGGCTGGGAAGAAAAAACAACAACAAAATAAAACAAATGTTTAAGTGAGTCATTCCATGAAAAACACATGCTAAGCAAGAACATATAAGCTGAGAATAAAACTACTCGGACATAGTATTAAAGATACCTCTTCATCGTCTGATATATTTATAATTGGCATGTCCTTGGTTGGAGATGGAACCTCATGTTTTTTAACCATATCAGCATGGCTAGGCTATAATTATGAGGAAAGTAATCAGATATATTTATTTTGTGTATAACTTGAATGAATGCTTGAGCTAGATATTATACCTCATCATCATCTGATAAAATAATGAATGGTACATCTTTATTCAGCGAAGTATTACTTGGATATGGCGAATCATAGTCCTTTCTTTTAGTAACCTGTTAAAGTTCTATTACTTAAAATGATGTAAACTTACATAGTAACAGATAAACCATACGTAACTTATAAGTATATACCTTGTTTGATCGTTTATATGACATTGTGTTTACTTCTCGTCACCAATAAATGAAATTATAAGCTCAGCAGTTAAACATGTGGTTTAATTTATAGAGTTTGAAGATGAATATTAACTTTTAAAGTTTTAATATAGATAAAGTATGTGAATATATTTAAAATATATTATGTTTTAAATATACACGTTTTCTTTTTTTAAAAATCTTATTTTGGGTGCTTATCCTAAATATATACATACGATTTTATTATGAACTCTTAATAAGAGCAACTCGTTTTATTTTAGTAAGTATAATAACTCTATGGTTTTGGGTTGGAAGTTTTTTTATATTTTCTATTTCATGTGTTTATATATCCTAATTATATCAGGGGTACAAACTGAACAATGAATGAGCATCACAATCAAAAATCAATAAGCAGTACAAACACAAACGCAGCAGTACAAATGATCTTTACCTCCCAACTGGCAGTACTAAAAACAGCCGAGCAGTACTAAGTGGTTAGTAACAGCAGTATGAATCTAGGGTTTCATGCCTATATTTTCATAAGTATAGTTTGGTTACTTTTCTAAATGAATATGGTTTTTACTATAGTTAAAGATTGCCATTATATTGTACAAAAACATGCTTTTATATTTTATAATCTACAACTTAAACTGTACATAAGAAAACTCGAATCATCATAAGTTGCCTAATTTGTTATACAATGTACTTTAAATATATTAATTTAACAAATGATGTTTTTTGGTTTGATTACCCATTGTCCGTTAGCCATTGATGAAGCAAGCCAAAATGTACAATTGTAAGCAAATACTTAAATAAAGAAGCAACTGATAAGAACATTCATATGTCATGCATAGGCAAACATGTCGGTTCGTGTTAAATTTTACTTCAGACGGGTCAAAAAAAGAACTATCAAAAGGCGTATAAATGTGTAAAATAACATGTTCATTCCATTGATTTAAATTCTTAAACAAATAAAGTCAGGACGAAATTACAAATCTTCTGATGAGAAAGCAAGACGAACTTGATCGTAAGAATAGACTTCCAACTTGTGTTTCTTCCTCCTCTGTTTCCTAAAAGGACCAAACTCTCTTACAAACTGCTTATACTTTTTTCTTTCTTCTCTTAATCTTGCCTCTTCATCCTTGACTTGCTCCCACTTCCTCCATTTAATCGCCTGTTTTTCTGAAACCATCCAATCATAAACAGATTCTATGCTTTCTTCCTCACCTACATGGATGTTAAACCCCTTTTTAAAACATGTACATTACATCTAAAATTTGAAGTTCAGGAAAACTAACATCTGTTTATTTACCTTTGTTTTCATGCACTTGTTTCCCTTTACTTGCTGCAACATCATCCATCCTGGTGCAAACATGATGTTAGCATCAATTTTTTTGTCAAATACATGAAATCTTAACATATATTAGTTATACAGCCAGTAGGTTTACCTTGGATTATTTACAGCTGCTACCTCTGCCATCTCGTTAGCATTTTCTTTCTTAGCAATGCAAGCCATTCTCAGATGATTGCAAAAAAGATGAGGCGTGAAAAGAGCAAGAGTTTTTTTTTTGTTTACTTTGAAAACGTTTATGGAAGTTAGAATGGGTGATTATCTAAATGCATTTAACCACAAAGTTTGGGATGGTAAAAAGTCTATAATTAATTTGCATTTTATCTTGGAACAAACACATATTTTTAAAAAATATATGGATATATTTTTGCTTATATCTTGACTATGGAAAAGATATTTTCTTTAAACGTTTTACAGCTAACAAAATCTTTTAAATATTTAGTTACATTACAGATTTTACAAAGTGGATACATATCTTTTCCTAGGCCTTATCACATTTGATTTAATTTTGCAACTGCTTACAATTTATTTTGTGTTTAAGTTGATTAATTTTTAGTTTATTATGTGTATCCACAACTATAAAGAAATAAATAATGACAAGTATAGAGGGTTCACTACACTAATATTGACATTAGTTGCTTTATCATTTCAATGTGTACATATGTACTAAAAGTAAACATAAAGGACATTGATAAGAATATTCACAACAATTATAAATTGCAAACATTGTGTTGTAAAAAATAATATAAACATCCATAACAATCATAAAATGTATCCATAACAATCATAAAATGTAAAGGTTTTCGCGGGGCAAAACAATACGAATATTCATAACAATAATTACTTGTAAACCATAACTAAAGCGTTCACACATCTCTAGAAAACGAATTAAACATCAATCATCGTTATGCTTGGCCTGTCCATCGAGTCCATTTGTTGGTAATTTATCCTCACATGTTGGTGGAATACTGATATTGTCATTTGGCATTCCATCATCTGCATTTTCCAATGGAGGTATAACATCGGCCGTGGCATCATCAGACAATGTTGGCATATCATCTAATGCCTCCGTGTACGGAGTTATAGGTTCGTTGCTTTGTTCCTGATATATTTTGTGGGACGAATTAAAACTTTAGAATGTATTGTTCGTTAAAATTCAATGGTGTTTGTTGATACTAAATAAATCATTAAACAGTACCGCATTTTTTTCAGGAGAATGTGCATCCGTTTCATCGTCCGAGCACATAGAGTCATAGTCCAAACTCTGCACATCATCATCGCCGTCCTATTTTAAACAATGTAAAACGTTTAGTATATACGTAATTGTAAGCATACCTCATTGTCACGTATATTAAAGTAACAAATGGACCAAACCTCATCTTCTAGGAAGCCACGCTTGAAATAGTTGATTGTCTCAATATCTTCGGTAACCTTTTCAGCTCGATATATGTGACTGTTATTCTTGTTGTTAAAGTCAGAAAATAAAATCTTGAAAAGATACATCCTCCCAACAATCTCATTAAGATCTTCCGGAAAGTATTCGTCTGTGTTTATTCCTTCCCTTTCCATGATCTCCCATGCGGTCACATTTTTCATTTCATGTACGTTCTTGTCAAAGATTACCACTTGCGCGGTTCCACTATCATCAAATATGCGCACAATGATTTTGAACCTACGAATATAAAATATACATCGTAAAGTATAAAACATGTAAACAGTTACATTATTATTATACAGTTATATATGGTTTCAAATACTTGTATCCATGTAAATACGCTGGTGCACATACTTAGAAACAACTGCATATGTCTCCCCGTGGTTCTTGCAATACCACAGCTGTTTTGGATTCTTCAAGCGTGATTTGACTTTCGAAACAATGGGCATCACTCTGGCACTACATGTCTTACAGCCTGTATAGACCCATCCATTTTCATATTGTATACTGTGCACTCTTGCATAAACGACGCAATGTGATTCCTGTATTTAAAAAAAAATTGTTTGTTAGCAATACTAATGTGATTAAATCAAAGTGAAAAACAATATTTATATTATATTTCAATCAACTACTTGTATCTTACAGGTTCAATTGTCCTAATGGATCCAACCATTCTCTTCACGCATCCGTGCATGAACTTTGCAGGCGTCACAACAGGCTTCTCAATTGAATACTCTTCAATTTTAAACTCCCCTGCACTATATCCGTCCTGTTGTTCGTACCTGTAATGTGCATAAATAAGTTTTCAAATAAACGCAACATATAGTTAATTGAAAAGCAAAACATATATGGCACAACATCAAAGTAATCACCTCTCCCGGAAAGCCAACAACTGTGGCACATCTCTATTTATGAATATTCTTGTGCCAAACAAAGCATTATGTATGGACGGTTTGTCTGTGTTGGGTAAAAGAGGAATGTAAATTTTAAAATTAATACTGGGAACAAAAAAAGTAAACATCATGTCCAAAATTCACTATGCATTTGTAAAACTTACTATTCCAATACTTCACTTTTGCTAACATTAACAGTATGTCTATATGCCCAAGTTCATCACGTTTGTTTTCATAGTCATTCCACAACAATGCCCAATTGTTCCAAAAAGTACAGTCGATTCTTAAAGATCTGCAGAGTATAGTGTATAATCAATCCATGATGACAATTGAACACTATTCTACACACATAATTTCAAAAAAAATATAAACGCGCACAATATACTTACTCGGCATCCTCAACAACTATTGTCCTTCGTATCATAGGAGCACCAGCACCGTTGATAGTAACTATTTTTCCAATAGCTACAACTGTACCAACAATATCTGAAAAAACATCTTATAAAGTAATGCTAGAAATCGTTTCAATAATGTCAAATTATGCAAACATTTTTTGAAAAAACACATACCAACACAGTCGAGTTCGTGGTACTGGTTATCTGTATCCAGAATACTTGATAATGGCTCATTAATGAAGCCAACAAAATTGTCATCAATTTGATCTACCCGCGTGACCTCAGTCCCTTTATAAAAACATATTTTCCATTGACTTGGTAACAAAGGAAATCTGCCACCGTTTTCTGCTACTCCAAAATTAGATATTATGTAACACTGTCCCTCTTGTAAAAGAGGTTCAAATTTGTACATGAATTCCTTCTTGATATAAATCTGAAAACGGTTTGACTGTATATACAATTCAAATATTAATATTATATGTAATGAAAATACATACAAACATAAATAGTTGGCAACGTAATCCATGTTACCTCCTCGTCTTGTAGAACACAGTCTAGACTGTAAGGATCATGCTCCTCACCAAGTTTGTGTGAATGCCACACGGACACGCACCTACCTCTAATAGCCATGTTCAAATTCATTGGATTGATGTCTTTAATGAGAGTAATTTTTCGTTCTCTATTGGTTTTCATTTGCTGAGAATTTCCACCTATAATCACACAAATATACTACGACCATGTAATGTACATAAACCAATTATATTAAAGTAAGCACTATTAAGAATATGGGTACAAAACCTGTCGGAAGTTTTCCATGTGACGATGTGTGCATCACATTTTTTTTGCTTTTTTTTGAAGGTACGGCCGAAGAGGTTGATTGATACCTCAAATCACGTTGTTTATTTTTAACATATGAAAATCTATTAGTCTCAGCACTTGAGTTTGCTGCCCCTGCAAAGAAGTGTAAAACACATTATTGTTATATATATTGTATGCATTCTCGGGGGTTTCAAATTAATACCTAAAGGAGATTCAAAGGTGTGATGGGTCTCTAATGTCTCGGTCTGAGTCTTGCTTCTTGTTTTCAATGATTCTCTAGGGCCTGTTGTTTAATTGGATATACAGTAACAGATAGTTTAGACACATAAAAGCAAAATTCATTATATAGTAACAAATAGTTTACACACATACCACTCTCACGAAGTAACTGCAGCTCAGAAGATGATGAAGTGTTGCTAATTTTTCTCTTTGGAGGTGGCTTAGATGCTGAAACAACTTAAAATATATAAATACAATATATTTTTGATAGAAACATATTTTGACTTATTATAATACCTGTAGATTGTGAAACAACATCGGGTGTATCACTCTCAATCAAAGTAGTATCCAACTCTGAAGATGAAGACTGTTGAACTAAATGTGCTGATTTGCCCGTTCTGTTGCTCCCAACAATTGTCACCGTCTGTGAACGCTTACCTGCTGACAATACATGAGCATAAACGTACAATCAATTCAATCAAAATTCTGTTGAATATACTACCTCTGGATTGTGAAATAACATTAGAAACAGCTGCCCTGGATAGGCTGCTAGGTGTGTCACTCTGGAACACGGAATTTTCCAACATAGAACATGAAGATTGTGTAACCAAAGTTGCCGATCTGCCTGTTTCTTTGGTTTCAACCATTGTCAGCCTCTGTGGATGTTTGCCTGTAACAAAAACACAAAGATATAGTGTAATGTTGTCAAGACAATGAACACGTGTTAATACACAACATATGTAAACACATACACAACCACACTTTTGAAAAAATTTATATAGTGCATACAATAAACATAATGCATATTTTGTTAATAGACAATTAATGTAAACTTATACAATAGCAAAGTACCTTGTGAAGTGCTCTTAGAGTTTCCAATATGCATATCAGTATCATTGATTGTTGCATCTTCTATAACCAACCAAAAACCAAATACGCAAACAAACATTAGATTTATAGCACATTCAACACTTTTAAGCAGATAATAAAAGTATAAACAAATTGCTACTGCTACAACTAATCTGAAAACAATTGTGTAAATAACACAAGTATATCAAAAACTACTGTTACAACAATTTAAATGACAATCATGCAGAAGAATATTAGTGTGCATATCAGTATCCTTGATTGTTGCATCTTCTATAACCAACCAACAACCAAATACATAGACACACATTATATTTCTTGCTACTGCTACAATTAATTTGAAAACAATTGTGTAAATAAGAGAAGCATTACAAATAAATCAATGTTACAACAATGTAAATAACAATCATGCAAAATAATATTAGATTAAATGTGCACATAAAATTAATAAGAACATAAAATTGTTGTTGCTATGACCAATTAAAATCTAATTATGTAAAAACAATCAGATACACAAACAATACATTAAAGCCACATACAACATTAATATAGCCTTAGCAGCAGAATGAAAATCTTGGAGCAGTAGAATCAATACCAAGCAGTAGAATGAATTAACCAATATTGTGCACATAAAATTAATAAGAACATCAGATACACAAACAATACATTAAAGCCACATACAACATTAATATAGCCTTAGCAGCAGAATGAAAAACTTAGAGCAGTAGAATCAATACCAAGCAGTAGAATGAATTAACCAATTAAGAAACAGTCATGTAGACACGATTAGGTTAATTATAAATGCAATATTAGTAAGAAATAACATAATAACAAACAAATGGCTCATTAACAACATACTTTCTGAAGGGGCACGTGTGTTTTTATTAGTCGATACTTTTGCAAGTCGTTTAGAGTGTCTTTGAGGTTGCATATTGGAACCGAGTTTCCTAGATACGGGTTTTTGATTTTTGGTGGAAGATTAGGTGCACATTACGAATTATATATATAGTCCCAACCTAAGGCAATAACATTTAAAAGTTTTTGATATATACACAACTTAATTATAGGCATAAAAGATGTAGTATATCTTCTACAAAATAAATCTTATATGTTTTAAATATACACTAAAAAAAAAACGTATATCTTCTATAAATTAACAATATTTTCGGGTATATATATGCATAAGAAAGCATATACTAATATATTCCATAATTATAGCTTAGCAACATCATTTTTTTAAGCATGACATAAATATTTTCTTATGTAAATCACAAAAAAATGCTTGGTCCATTGGTTGAAGTATACGTATGTGGATCAAATGGCCAGGGTTCAATTCTTGCAAACGCCAATTTTAATTAAATTTTTAAATGCGAAATTTCTAGCAAAGTCAATTATGCTTATGTGGAAAATCCGAATTTTCTACTAAAATCAATAATGCTTGTGTGGCAAATTGGAAATTTAAAAAAATGTAATAATGCTTATGTGGCAAGAAATTCGATTTAAAGAAAATAAATAATGCTTATGTGGCAAGAAAATCGAAAATTTTAAACATATTGTGCTTAGGTGGAATTATGACATGGCATTACTGGACATTCTGACAATTAATGACGTCATGGTCATATTGTTATATATAATATGTAGATATATATAGATGAATACCCGTGCATAGCAACAAGATTTTATAGTCACAACCTTTTATAGTTGTGTGGTTATTTATTTTAATCAACTATGAACTAACAAAATAATAACAAATTAGTTGTAATATTGTGTCTTATAATTGAGTTTGTAGACGAATTTTTAAAAATTATCATTGTTAGGATTACATATATATTAAAAAAAAAAAAAAAAAAAAAAAAAAAAAAAAAAACTCTCATTTTTTTTATGAACAACATTTAAAAAAAATTTTGATGCATTTTTTTGAAATTTTGGGTGAGAATTGTAATGCAACTATTTTATTAAGGAAACATTATTTGAATTTTTATGTAAAATTTAAGTTTGAAAGGGTATATAGTGATTAAACATTAATCACTTTTAAGTTTTTTATGTTTCAAAAAAACACATGCATTCTTTATATATAGTATATATATATAGATATAGATAAGATATAAATTCGGCTATTCAACCTATAATTAATATAACCAAAATTACCCACTTCAATGATTTAGTCAAGTTTGCATGCGTGTGTGAGTTTGGTTGAATGCTAATGAAATAAGTCGCAAATAATTAAGACCCCTTTTGAATTTCTTCCACAAAACAAAGAAAAAACCAAGTGACATAAAGGCGTAACAAAGTGACATCCTTAAATCCTAATAAATGACGTCCTTAAAACTTAATAAAGGATGGTTAAAACTAGGCGCATGTTATTCATTCAAGTGAACCCAAGGACGGAGCAATGTAGGGCTTAGTACCGAAAGTATGTGTATTTTGTAATGTATTTTCTTCACTAAGTTATCTTGGCCCACCTAAATTAAAAAGAAATGCCCATCCAAATTGATATAAGGAAGTATTTCATTGGTTGTTGATAGTGTTATTGATAAGAATCTACATCAAAAAATTGTTTCTCATCGTCGTATCGTTTGGTCTTTGCTTATCTAGAAAAGTTATGCGATTATATCTTATTCTTAAGGTAAAATAATTACTCATCTGTTTTTGTTTAACGTTCTTCAACGTTTTTAAATTATTTTCAACAACCCACTATCTTCCAAGTCAACTTATTATTGATTGGGGTGCAAAAATTGAGTTAACGAGTCATATCATTTAAGTCATCAAACCAAGAAGTTTTTTCATATCGTAGACTACACCCAGTAAGAACTTAAATCAACACAATCATATATTTTTGGGCAAATGACAAAAAATGCATCAAACGTGACACTTTTTGTGATTGTCTGTAGCCAACTATTTTTTTTCCTTCATTGTAACACAAAACTTGACACTTTTTGTTATTGTATGTATCCACGTCAGCTAAACGTCGCATCATTAGTTCTTTATACTAACGGCCGTTAGTAAATAACTTACAATTCCGTTTTCTTACATTTTCATACGTTTCCGTCCTTTTTTTTACATTTTCGTCCGTTTTCTTACGTTTTCAAACGTTTTTATACGTTTTCGTCCGTTTTTACACGTTTTCGTCCGTTTTTATTCATTTCATCCGTTTTCTTACGTTTTCGTCAGTTTTTACACGATTTTGTCCGTTTTTATACGTTTTCATTCGTTTTATATGTTTTCGTCCGTTTTTACACGTTTTCAATCGTTTTAATACGTTTTCACCCATTTTCGTCCATTTTTATATGTTTTCGTTAGTTTTTGTACGTTTTCGTCCGTTTTTATACTTTTTCGCCTGTTTTATTACGTTTTCCTGCGTTTTCATATGTATTTGTCCGTTTTATAAGTTTTCGTTCGTTTTTGTATGTTTTTTACGTTTTCATCCATTTTTTTGCGTTTTCATCCGTTTTTATACGTTTGCATGTATCCGTTTTTATACGTTTTCGTTCTTTTTCATACGTTTTTATACATTTTCGTCTGTTTTTTAAAAACGTATAGAACGAATGAAAACGTATAAAAATGGATGAAAATGTGTAAAACGGACGGAAACTTATGAAAACGAATGAAAACGTATAAAAACGGACGAAAACGTGTAAAACCGACGAATACGTAAGAAACATGCAAAAACGAACGAAAACATATAAAAAGTGACGAAAACGTAAGAAAACGGACGAAAACGTGTAAAAACGGACGAAAACGTATAAAAACGAATGAAAATGGGCGAAAACGTGTAAAACAGACGAAAACGTAAAAAAAGGACGAAAACGGATGAAAACGTGTAAAAACGGACGAAAACGGATGAAAACGTAGGAAAACGGATGAAAACGTAAGAAAACGGATGAAAACGGGTGAAAATGTAAGAAAACGGAATTTTAAGTTAAATACTAACGGCCGTTAGTGTAAAGGACTAACGATGCGACATTTAGCTGACGTGGATACATACAATAACACAAATTCAAAAGTTTTGTGTTACAATGAAAAAAAAAATTAGTTGACTACACACAATCACAACAAGTGTCAAGTTCGATGCATTTTTTTGTCATTTGCCTTATATTTTCTCAGTTGCCAGTCGGTTCCCATTTTACTGCTCTTTGTGTGTAGCTTTTTTTTTTTTTTGTCAAAATGTATACAATTCTAAACTCTGATATATCTACAAATTGTAGTTAATGTGAGTTTGCAGTCATTAATTGAATCTTTGACAACAAAAAAGGGTCATATAGTGACTTCTTTTTGTACTATTGGAGAGTGAATCTGTTTTAAGACAGTGCATCTGTTTTCAAATCTTGGTTAATTACTTGCTTTTGTTCTATGCTGTATATGGCCCTTCCTGTAAGGCCGGTCATCAGTAGCTAAATGAAGTTCGGCCCTCCCCCATAAGGCCCTGGAAGTTTTATCTTATCGAGTGGACTTTCGGCCCTCCCCCATAAGGCCCTGGAAATTTTATCTTATCGAGTGGACTTGTCTATAAGTAGATGACACAAATTAATCTTGGATATCAACATTCTCGTTAACATGAATATACTCCAAGTGTTCCAAAGTGTTTCTCTGGCGACCATTGCCATCTTAGTCATCTCCTCACTCTTCCTCTATTTACTATCCACACGAAAGCAAAACCATCGTCTTCCACCAAGCCCACCATCATTACCGATCGTTGGCCACCTGCACCACCTTGGCCCACTCATCCATCAATCTTTTCAAAACCTATCCACCCGCTACGGCCCTCTGATCTATCTCCGTCTCGGTTCTGTCCCTTGTGTAGTTGTCTCTACCCCTGACCTTGCCAGTGACTTCCTCAAAACCAATGACCTCGCATTTGGTTCACGAACACAGTCATTAGCCATCAAGCATATTACTTACGGTGTCGCCTTTGCTTTTGCACGTTCTGGACCCTATTGGAGCTTCATTAAGAAAATGGCAACTGTGGAGTTTCTTGGCAACCAAAATCTCGATCATTTCCTCCCGATTCGGTCTCTTGAAATTAAAGAGCTTCTTCAAACCTTGATGGAAAAAGCAAAGCTGCAAGAAAGTGTCAATTTGACACAAGAGTTGTTTAAGCTAACCAACAACGTGATATGTCAAATGGTGATGGGTATGCGATGTTATGGGACCAAAAGTGAGGCCGATGAAGTCAAGAATCTTGTTCGAGAGGTCACAAAGATCTTTGGGGAGTTTAATGTTTCAGATTTCATATGGTTTTTCAAGAACATAGATTTTCAAGGGTTTAAGAAAAGGTACGAGGGGACACACAAAAGGTATGATGCTTTGCTTGAAAAGATCATATCCGAGAGGGAAATAAAGAGAAGAAGAGAAACGTTGAAAGAAGAAAGCTTAGGAAGAGATTGTCTTGACATATTGCTTGATATGTTGGAGGATGAAAAAGCTGAGATTAAGATTACTAGAGACCACATCAAAGCCTTGATTTTGGTAGGTTTTTTCTTTTCTTTCCTTTTTGTGAAAACAGAAAATTCAAATGTTCGATGGTTCTCACTTTAAGTACCATGTATACATGAGGAATTTTAAACATAACTAATAGGGCAAAAGGCAAAAAGTTTTGACTTTGCAATTTTTGCTTTGTTGTGTAACCATCTTTAATTGTTCATGTTGTATACAACATATTTTTAAATTTCGTCTATTGTGTTTATCTCGTGACCATTTTACCCCTCCTTGTTAATAAGAGTGCTGATAAATGGAGGGTAAAATGATCATAAAATACATACAATAGACGGAATTCAAAAGTATGATGTATACAATTGGCAGAGGGGTCTCGGATGAGTGTGCAATAGGTGCCGTCGCACAGGGCTTCCACTTAAAAAGAGCCACATTTTTATTAGTTTTGCATTTAAGTACACATAATATTAAACATATATGATTCATATAGTTCAAGTTTATATGCAATTTTTCTTTAGTTTACAAGTGTGATGGTGCCTCTTTATCATTATTGACAAGGGTCACTGAAAAGTACAAGACGACCTTAACAATTTGTAAAAATAAAGATGGGTACACAACAAAGTAAAAAGTGACAAGTTAGTTACATTTTCATGATTTTTGCCCTAACTAATAACCTTTATCCGGGATGTCATTTGTAGTTGTATACAGTTATGGAACTAAATCATGTTTGTTTTGTGTAGGACTTTTTTGTAGCAGGGACAGATTCAACGGCTACAGCAATAGAGTGGACATTATCGGAACTTATCAAAAATCCTAATGTGCTCAAAGAAGCTCGAAGAGAGATTGATCAAGTGATTGGCGACGATAGGCTAGTTGAAGAATCAGATTCACCTAAACTCCCTTACATGCATGCAATCATAAAGGAAAGTTTACGACTTCACCCTCCAATTCCAATGGTGAATCGACAATCAACTGAAAATGTCACCATACACGGCTATGACATCCCCGCTGGCACTATACTATTTGTAAACACTTGGTCAATAGGAAGAAACCCTGAATACTGGGAAAACCCGTTAGAGTTCAACCCTCGTCGCTTTTAGAAGGAAGCACGATTGATGTTATTGGCCAAAATTATCAATTTTTACCTTTTGGGACAGGGAGGAGAGTGTGTCCTGGCATTAAGTTTTCCATGAGAGAACTACAGGTGGTTGTCGCGAGACTCGTACAATGTTTTGAATGGAAAGTCGTTACCGACAAACAAGCTTTGAATATGGATGAACAACCTGGATTGGCTGTTCCAAGGGCTGAGGATCTCGTATGCTTTCCATCAGTACGAGGAAACATTCAGAAGATGATTACTTCATCTTAAGTTTGTTTGATCTAGTTGCTTTCTGTAATGTAATAAGATCTGGTACTGTGCTTGCGGTTGTTATAGTCTCGTGTGCTTTGTGTTATGGTCTCGTGTGCTTTGTGGTTGTTCCATGTGCTTTGTTTTTATAGTCTCGAGTGATCGTATGAGCAGTTTGTGTTATATAATGAAGTAATTGAATGAAGGATGAGAATCCATAAATAAAGTCTGTAGAAAAAATTATATCACCCGGTTCAGACAACATAGCCTGGGTACGTGGAGGATGAGGGCCTGCCGATGTGGCGGGTGCAACTCCGATTAAAAAAAATGAAAGTCGCCTTCCAAAAAAAAGAAGAAATTATATGTGTGGACATTTTAATGAATTAAATTGTGTTAAACGAGACACTTTTAATTTGCTTGTGCGTTGATTCTTAAGAATTTAAGCGTTTTAGTGTACATAGTAAAAAAATATATATATGCAAAAAAATACAAAACATACGAAGCGTTGATAGGAACAGAGTTGCAGAGATAAGTAGCAACAATACGTAAAGTTATGCCGATTTTTGTTAATAATACTTGTTTGTGAGCATATGAATTTTGATTTGGTCAAATTGCACTCGCAGTTTTTATGATTTAAAAATTGCAAAAAAATTGGTATAATTTCATACTTGCCTAAAATAGATCAAAAGTGAACTTGTAAGTTTCCTCACATGCACGTACGATGAGTGCACTTTCTAAATGATAGAGGCTTACACCTGCAGTTTGGCAAAATCACATGAACGATTTTTGCTATTTACGTAATTACAAAAATGAACTAATATTGTACTCTTGTTATAAAAGTGATACTCTTTTCATTGGTTTACGAAAATGGACCTTCGGCACATCCACACATGTAGGGGTGAGCAAATGGACCGGATCGGATGGACCGGACCGACCGACAAAACCGACCGGACCGGACCGGACCGGACCGAACCGACCACATTCGGTCCGGTCCTCGGTCTTGGCATTTTGGCTAATTCGGTCCTCGGTCCGGTCGGTCCGGACCACAAACCGATTATTTAGCCTTGTTGGACCGGACCGACCGACCGAGACCGGACCGAACCGACCACATTCGGTCCGGTCCTCGGTCTTGGCTTTTTGGCTATTTCGGTCATGTCGGTCCGGTCCTGGACCGATGCTCACCCTTATCCACACGTGTGCCGCGCTCCTAGTCGATCGTGACCCAATAATAACGTTCCACATGTCCGTTTCCTCCCGGGAAGATGACTTTCCGGAAGCTGAGAGCTTCGTTCCGAGGTTTGATATGCGAAAGTATACTAGCAAAATGGATGAGACAGATATGACCATGTTGTTAATGGAATATCATATTCCGGAGGATCTTAATCCGAGACTCCCACCAGCTGACATGACGATAGATCAATTACCTCCCGATGTCATAGGACTGTATCTAGAGGATTTCGCCGAAGGTGGCATTACTGTGCCCTTCTCATCATTTTTGTTGGACGTTATCAGGCATTGGCAAGTCCATATTTCCCAGATGGTTCCGCTGGGCTTACATCGGGCCACTTTATTTGAAGTATACTGTAGGAGCTTGCACATTGTCCCAACGACTCCTCTTTTCCGAGCGTTTTATAAGTTGAGTAAACAGGGCGAGTGGTTCTCGTTCGAGAAGAGGGGAGGGAAGGAGAAAAGAGTTTGTTTTAATGAGATTTTAACCGGATTAAAAGGATGGAAGAAAAAGTTCTTTTTGATAGACCGAAGAGCTATTCCCTTTGCTATGCCGTGGCGACATCATCATTCAGATATTTCGGATCCTTTTCCTGCGGAAGAGTTTTCCGTTGCTGATGCTAATAGACTTGCCGAACAGGTGATTGACCTTATCCAGATTCCCCAAGGGTTTCATTATGCACTTGGGCTGACATCCCACTGGGAGCATTCCGGATTTCGGGCGGCGCTTAAAGATGCCGAAGGAAAGGGTATAGCCTGCCCTTTACCTTCTTTTTTTTTTGTGTGTTATTTATCGTGTATATTCATCCGAGTGATATATTTGTTCTTGACTTATTTACTTGTAGATTTAACAATGGCGGAATATCTACGTAAGCCTGAGCGCCGAAAGGGGGCTGTTATGGGTAAGGGGGATCCTCTTCGTTAAGGCGAAACTTTGCCATTACATGTGACAGCGCCCGCTCCGTCCAATGCGGATATCCCGGAAAAAAACCGTTGCGATGCTAGCTGTCGAAGTACCAAGTGAGAAAGTCTTGGAAGCAAAGAGGAGAAAAGAGGCCGTCGTGCGTTCAAGCCAAAAGACGAAAAGAGGGGGTGCTGGGGGGAGTAAAGGGCCCCCGGTTTCGGGAAAACATTCGGCTGGCGAAGGTGTCACCCCTCGGCCGTCAAAGAAAAGCAAAACCCATATTGATACTCCTATTGTAATACCTGAAATTCAGATAACCTGTAAAATGACCAAATTACCCCTGAAACCATAGAACCTAAATAAATAACTTATAAAAGTCTGAAACAATTCCAAACTACTGAAAACGAACTACGTATCAAGTAAATTAATTTCTGGAACAACATTACATTATTTTGAATGTCCAAGAATTATAAAATCACGTATACAATTATACATGATCCGAAATTAATTAATAAAAGTTAATTACATATTTTGTAAAATCATTTTATTAAAGATAAATACAAAACTAATTTAAGGAGTTATATACAAAATCAAATTATGATCTTATGATAATATTTAGGCCGAATTTCTGGACCCTATCCCCCTCCTAATTCGGTTTGTTAAGTATAAATACAAACCATATTTTTTATAAAACCCTATTTTGCCGAAACCCTAAACATCGACACAAACAAAAATCGACCAAGCCTCCATTCGACTTTCTGGAACTGAGCAAGCAATTTTCTGGAGTCCATTGAGGTGTAAGGAAGCTACAAAAAATAGGAGTCGAGTTGTGGAAGCCTTCGTTTGATCGTGGTGTTTTGTTTTGTTCGATCCTTTGCGCTCGATAGGTATAAAAAATCCCACGACTAATTCTTACGTTGTATAATTGATCTAGCATTTTTCTAATGATCTTTATGTCGAATATAACTCAGTAAAAATGTTAAACATGAATCATGCAAGCTAAATCATGCGTACGAAATTACAAGAGATAAAACACACATAAATTCCAAATAGTGTCATATGATTTTTCTGGAGTGTAACCATAATTTTTACATGTTCTATACTGATAATATAAGCCTATAAAAATAACCACATGATTTATAGAAGCTCAGAATAATTGATGCAAATTGTTGTTTAAAATCGGATTTAAAGGAAAATAAAGAAAATTAAGAAGAAACCCTAGAATGCATTAGGGTTAGGGTTTATATGGTTAGATCTGGTGTAATTAATGCAAACAATGATTGTGTCATGATGGTATAATGATTAGATAAACTAGGGTTTAGTTTTGTAAGTTAAAAGTATGTACGATTGGTTCTTAAAAGTATAAGGGTGAGTTTTGCCAACTTTGAAACTTCTGGGATATTTTTTTGATGTCATATAATTCAGTAGAAATGTGGGAAAAATATAACTTGAGGGTCCTAAGTGTAAATATTGCAAGAAAATGAATTAATTGTAATTATAAGGGTCGAATTGTAATTAATTAAAGTAGAGGGACTAAAAGTGTAAATTCTGGAAACTTGAAGTTATTTGGTGTTAATAATTTCATTAAGGGTGTAATGTGTAAATTTGAGTATTTACGGGATTGATATGTAATTATAAATAAATTATGATTTAAATTGTAAGTTTTGTAAAGTTAAGGGACCAATTGTGTAATTACTAAATTCTGAGGGGTCTAATTCGTACTTCATATAATTCTGAGGTTATGTTCTGTAACTTTATAAAATAAGGTGCTTGTTTGGTAGATATGAATATTTGGGATTAAATCATGAATTATGTAAATGTAGCCATGTAGGGTTTATTTTGAAAATTATATAACTAAGGGGTATAAAATGTAAATTGTGAACCTTAAGAGATTGAAATGTCATTCTGAATAAAGTGTGTATTAAATCAGTAACTTAAAGTATTTTCATGTTAAACCTTTGAATCTAATGAACTTACAATTATAACCCTAAACTATGTATACATGTCATAATTAACCCTAAACTTTTGTAACTGATAAAATGTACCTTAATTCCATAATAATCTTGAAATAAGGACTCAACCTAATCTGGGATATTAACATCTTACAAAACCTAGAAGGTTACTAAAAAGAGAAAGTTACTTAAAATGGAAAGATAAATTAAAAGTAATAATCTGAGTTTGAATATTTCGTAATTCCGTCTTCTACTTCTTTAGGTGTGAAGAAGGAGAAGCCCTGATTTCTGCTTCGTGTTTGCTTTCTTGTCTTTCTGCTGTGCTCATAAGGTACAGATATTCTGCCCTTTTTCAGTAAGGGTTTTCATTCCCTTTTCTTTCAGCTTTCCATTTTCCTTATTAGGATTTCCTATACCATTGCTATATTCCCTCTTGTTTGTGAACTTTTGATGTGATCTTGTTTGAATCTTTTGCCATGTACCCTTATGTAATACCTGAAATTCTATAACATGTAAAATGACCAAATTGCCCCTGGGAATTTAAAACCTAAATAAAACATATGTAAAGCATAAAATAAATTCCAAACTTCTAATAATGAGCAAGCTATGATCCCAAATAATTTTAACAACTACATTTAACTTTTATACAAGCCATGGAAATTACCAAAGTACCCTTGGGCGCCTAATATCATTTAAATTCAAAGGTTATGAAATTTTATAAAAGGAAAATTAAAAGGAAATAAAGGACATTAAAATTGCTATTGATTGCCAATAATTCCATTGACTAAATCCTGAAAATTAGGGTCCATTATCCCTCTAAAAATCGGCCACTCACAATATTTTTATCACACACATATTTTTCTCCAATTTTCTCCAAAACCGATCAAACCAAATTCACCAAATAATCCTCCAAGCATCCATCCGAATTTCTGGAAATAAGGCACCATTTTTCTTGTGTTCTTAGAGTTCTCAAGAAGCCTAGAAAAATAGCTTCACGAATTTTAGAGGTCGGGTTTGCAAGATATCGAAAATTCTTCTTCTTTTCCATTCGATAGGTAATAATTCGATTTTTATTGATTCGATCATTGTGAAATTCATTCTCTATTTTTCTCACGTCCCTCACATCATGTATGGTCTGTGAAAAATAATTACAAGGTCGTGGAGTGGCTGTGGTGATCGTGGTGAATTCTTTGGTGTCGAGTTTTTGATCCGATAAGTCCAAAATCAAAGCGCCCTATCCACTCGTTCTATAAATTATCTGGTATTTTTCTGAGCTTATACTAATCCTATATAACATGAGAAAAATGCTAAAACACATCCATGCATTGTAAATTGATCGCATGCTAATTATTGAAATTGAAACCCTAGAATCGAATTAATTCTCTAAATCGTTCATGCGAATTTTCTGGGCAAGTTTTATAATTTTTGTGGCTTCTTTAGTCATCATATATCATCACAAAAATGGCCATTCGAATTTTAGAGGCCTAAAAATATTATTTGTGAAATTATGTCTAATCGGCTAAATTAAAATAAAAGGGAAAATATGAATAAAACCCTAAACCTATTGAATTAATGTTTGTATAATTGAATCTGAATTTTTATGGTATTAAAATGATATGGTAATGATTGCATGATGATTGAAAATATTTAGGGTTTGATTTTGTATAAGAAATGTTTTACCGATTTGAAATATATAAGTCAAGGGGGTGTTTTGTAATTGTTGAAACTCGTGGACTATTTTTAAAATGCTATTTAGGACTGTTATAATGTGAGAAAAATATAACTTGTAGGGGTCTATATGTAAATTTTGTATTTAAAAGGTTAAATGGGTAATTATATATATTTAGTAATTCGAATTGCAATTTAATTAAATCAAGGGACTAAAAATGTAAATACTGGAAACTTGAGGTCATTTTGAGTAAATTATAATGTTGAGATGTTTTGGTGTAAGTTTGGATAATTATAGGGGCCAATAGGTAATTATTTGGAATTTACAAATTAAAATATATGTTTTATAATTATAGGGGCTAAATGTGTAATTATGGGAAACTAAAGGGTTGAATCGTACCATGCATGAAATTAGAAGGTAGATTCTGTATATAATTAAATCTAAGGGTTAATGGTGTAATTAAAGATATTATGTGGATTAAATTGTAAATTATGTAACCTTAGGGTTTA
The DNA here is from genome assembly GCA_021014915.2 of Artemisia tridentata subsp. tridentata. NCBI lineage: Eukaryota > Viridiplantae > Streptophyta > Magnoliopsida > Asterales > Asteraceae > Artemisia > Artemisia tridentata. Next base: position 177,298,181 of record CP139509.1, read on the forward strand.
TTTTGTAACTTTTATAAATAAAGGGTTTAAAGTGTAAAATATGAAACTCAAGGGGGCTGATGATGTAATTCTGAATAAATGGAGTATTTAAATAAGTAAATCATGATATTTTCATTCTAGACCTTTAATTTGATATAATTACAATTAAAACCCTAAACTATGTAAACTTGTCATATTTAACCCTAAACTTTTACAACTTGCTAAAACCAACCCTAATCCCATAATGAGACTAAATTAATGACTTAACTAAATCATAATACTTAAATCTTACTCATTATAGAAATCTGCTAATTTTGGAAACTTACTAAATAAGGAAACTTTCTAAAAATGGAAACCTGCTAAAAATAGAAAGTTACTTAATATGGAAATGGGATCTTTAGTAATCATGTCTTTACTCCTCTAGGTGTGAAGAGGGAGTAGTCCTGTGATCTTGATCATCTTATTTCAGTGTGTTTCCTTTGTCAGCAATAAGGTACAGATATTCTGCTTCTTTGATAAGAGGCCTTCATTCTCTTATTATGACTTCGATTATTGAACCACCATGATATTGAACCTTTTATGATTATGAACCTTTCATTCATGAACTTTTAATTATGAACCCTTGACCATGAACCTTTGCTTATGAACCTTTGCTTATGAACCATGATTATGAACCATGATTATGAACTTATGAAACATGATATTGACCTATGCAAGTAAACTAAAACATGATCCATGATACTTGACCTTTACCCTCAGTTTGATACTACGAGCCACTCACTAGGCATGAGGGTTTCATGTCCATGTCAGTCGATGCACCGATGGCATGACTCTAGGGCAGGAGAGTGATGACCTGTCCCGTCCCTGCATGTTATGTTTACGTAGAGGCAGATTATGGCCACCTGGGGCGTATGGATGCATCCTAGATTTGTTCATGTTCATGTTATGTTATGTTATGTTATTCATGGTGACTGATGGTGTGTGCGATACACGTCTTTCACACTCTGGGAGCCGATCACTCCAACCCATGATGAGGACACCCCTCATATTTACAGGATACTAAGAGGTCTCCCCTCTTCATGTTTATGGCTATGATTATGATTATGATTATGATTTCATGTTATGGGCTCGTAGTGGATTACTGACCTTACTTCACCATACCCCTTTATCCTTTACCTTATGACACCATGTATTCTTACCATGTACTCAGGTTTCCTTTCTCATTTACTCATGTATTATTCATTATGCTACTGCTTGTTACGTTATATCTGTTCACTGAGCTCTAGTAGCTCAGCCGCGTTTTCTTTTCCCGCGGCAGGTAATTAAGCTAGGAGTTGGGCATGGCTTTGGGGTTGAGTGCACTTGAGTGGAGCTTGTTCTTTATAGCTTATCTACCATTTGATTTTTCTTCAGACTTTATGTTGCCATTGTTTGGGCATTGAACTTATGTACTTCTTTTATTTCCTTTCATTTTGGATATAAGTCATGTTGACTTATTATTGGATTATGTATTGACTTCCGCTATTTTGATTTATGGATACTATGTTGTTCTGATATGAAACCATATATTTGTGATATCTTTACCCTTGTCGGGTTGGGGTGTTACAATTTATGGTGTCAGAGACAGGTTTCCGAAACCCGTTGGCTTAGGCCTTTGACCTGTGAGGATTGGGTAGACATTAGGTTTTCCTTTCGCGTACTCTTTTCCGTATTTTGCTCTGTCATATTTTGTTTTACCTTACTAATCGTCTTCGTAATTCTATAGATGGTTAACACTCGTCATCAGGAGTATAACAGTGGAGGAGATGCTGAAACCCCCAATCTGGAGGAAATGATAGCTAATGCTGTAGCCCGTCTGCTACCGGGCCTTAACACTGAGGCGGTGGTCAACCGGCTTATCAGTGGTGGAGCTGGTCCATCTGGGGGTGCTGGCAGTTCTTCTGGTGGTGGGGGCCGACCCACTACTATTAATGGGTGGCTGGAGAGTTTTAATAAACTCAAGCCGTTGTCCTTCACTTCTGCTGCTACTCCTCAGGCAGCAGAAGATTGGATCACCCACATGGAGAAACTGTTCGAGGTGTTAGGTTGTGAGGACGGGTTCAAGACTCGTCTGGCTGTGTTCAAGCTAGAAGGTGACGCGCTCAACTGGTGGAAAGCGCATAAAGAAGCTAAAGGTGGTGATGCATATGTTCTCGGTTGTTCATGGGCTGATTTCCGTACCACGTTCTATAATCGGTACTTCCCTGCTTCCGAGCAGCAGAGGTTCATTAGGGAGTACAACACTATCTCTCAGCTTGAGTTTGAGCATGCTGGGCAGTATCTGGAGCGGTTTCAGCGATTAGTGAGTTTTGTGGGTCCACTTGCTGGGGATTCTAAGCAGCAGGCTAGGCAATACAAATGGGGACTCAAGAGGTTAGTAACCTATTTAAGTTGATGGTTGGTACCAACAGACATTAATACATTTTTCTTTTGCTATTGTATTAGGTGGGTACTAGACCGCATACTTAATGATGAGTTTAAAGATCCGGCAGAATGTTGCGACGCTGCTCGCAATATCGAGATATTTCATCAGGGATCTGGGTATAAGAGAAACAGAGATGGGGATAGGATTCAGACTCAGGGTCAGAACAGGGATTTTAAGGGCCGGAATGACAGGAGTTATGATTCTCGTGGACAGGGGGATCGACGATACGACCATCAGGGTCAGGCTGGCAGGAACTATGATCAGAAGAGGTCAGATACTAGAGGGCAGGATTCCAGGTTCACTCCTAGGCAGGGAGATGATCGCTCGGGACGCAACACCAGTCAGAAACAGTGGAGAGACCAGACTGCTAAGGGTAGTCAGCAGAACAGGGCTCCGGGTTCTAGTTCTCAGGGAGGTGCATCTGGGGGTTCATATACTTATCCTATTTGTACTACGTGTGGCAAGCGCCACAATGGACCATGTCGTCGGGCTTCTGGGACTTGTTTTGGATGTGGCTCGACAGAGCATCGTGTGAAAGATTGTCTCAAGCAAAACCCGGAGAAAACCGGGAACTATCTACCTCCCCCTCCACCCAACACTGGCCGTGTATATTCTATGACTCGGGAGCAGGCGGCTCAGTCTTCAGGTACGATTACGGGCGTTTTATATATTGGTGATCACGCTATTTTCACACTTTTTGATACTGGAGCTACACACTCGATTATATCTATGAATCTGGTAAAGAAACTTAAAATATTACCAACACCACTAAGTAATCAAGTATCCCTCTCTACTCCCATGAAACTCAGTACTCTTATTAATCATGAATTTGTGAATTGTCCCATACGATTCGATGACCGGATTCGTTCGGCAAATCTACTCCCTTTGGACATGGTTGATTTCGATGTTATTCTCGGCATGGATTGGTTATCTTTTCATAGAGCCACCATTGACTGTCATGCTCGAAAAGTAATTTTTGGTGATCTAACTCAGCCTGAATTTGTTTTTCATGAAACACGCTCTCTAAAATCTGTGAAAATTATTTCTGCTTTGAAAGCAAGGGCTCTAATATCTCATGGTTGCCAAGGTTATTTGGCCTCTGTTAAAGATTCTTCCGCGGAAGGTCCTGATATTAATACTGTTCATGTTGTTCAGGAATTTTCTGATGTTTTTCCTGAAAAACTTCCTGGTCTTGCTCCGGCCAGAGAGGTTGAATTTACTATCGATCTGATTCCCGGCGCTGAGCCTATCTCCAAGGCTCCGTACCGGATGGCACCGGTGGAACTCAAGGAGTTAAAGGAACAGTTAGAAGAATTATTGGACTGTGGTTTTATTCGTCCAAGTGTGTCACCATGGGGTGCTCCTGTACTTTTTGTAAAGAAGAAAGATGGATCTATGCGGTTGTGTATCGATTACCGGGAGTTAAACCGCATCACTATTCGGAACCGTTATCCGCTACCTCGCATCGATGATTTATTCGATCAGTTGCAGGGTGCTAAAGTATTCTCCAAGATTGACTTGCGATCTGGTTATCACCAGTTGGCGGGTTAAAGAGCAGGACATTTCTAAGACTGCTTTTCGTACTCGGTATGGACATTATGAGTTTTTAGTTATGCCTTTTGGGTTAACAAATGCTCCTGCAGTATTTATGGACTTAATGAACCGGGTTTTCCATGAATTCCTTGATAAATTCGTCATCGTCTTCATTGATGATATTTTGGTATATTCTAAGTCGGCGGAAGAGCACGAGCAGCATTTACGTACTGTTTTGGGTATTCTGAGGCAGCAGAAATTATACGCTAAATTTTCCAAGTGTGAATTCTGGTTGGACCGAGTTGCTTTCCTTGGTCACGTCGTGTCTGCAGATGGGATTACCATGGATCCAGCTAAGGTCGAGGCTATCACAAAATGGCCAAGACCTACCACGGTAACCGAAGTCAGGAGTTTTCTGGGTTTAGCTGGCTACTATCGACGTTTTGTCGAGGGGTTTTCGAAGTTGGCTTTACCGTTGACTCAGTTGATGAGAAAGGGTGAAAAGTTTGTGTGGACGGATGAGCGTGAGCAGAGCTTTGAGGAGTTGAAGTGACGACTAGTTTCTGCACCTATTTTGACCTTACCGTCGGGTTCGGGAGGATTTCAGATTTATAGTGACGCTTCCAAGAAGGGTTTAGGTTGTGTTCTCATGCAAAACGGGAAAGTAATTGCCTATGCTTCAAGGCAGTTAAAACCCTATGAGGAAAATTATCCGACCCACGATCTAGAGTTGGCAGCTGTGGTATTTGCGTTAAAAATATGGAGACATTACTTATACGGTGAATCATGTGATATCTTCACGGATCATAAGAGTCTCAAATACATATTTACTCAGAAGGAGCTCAACATGAGGCAGAGGAGATGGTTGGAGCTTCTGAAAGATTACGACACTAATATCCAGTATCATCCCGGCAAGGCGAATGTTGTTGCCGATGCACTCAGCAGGAAATCGGGTATGATTGCTAGTTTGAATGTTGAGCCTCGTATTCTTCAGGATTTAGAGCGGTTAGAGGTTGAGATATGTGTAAAGGGCGTTAGTGGTTATTGGGCGAGTTTGAAGGTGGAATCGAACTTGATGCTGCGGATTAAGGAAGCCCAGAAGGACGATGGTGAACTCTGGGCTATTGTGCAGAATGTCGAGGAAGGTAAGCAGTCTGAGTTTCGGGTAGATGGTAGTGGCATTGTATGGTGTGGAGATCGATTATGTGTGCCTGATGATTCTGATCTACGTGAGGCCTTGTTGACTGAGGCTCATAGTTCTCCTTTTTCTATACATCCTGGTTCAACCAAGATGTATCGGGATCTAAAGCAACAATTCTGGTGGAGCGGCATGAAGCAGGATGTAGCATCGTTTGTAGCTAGATGTATGACCTGTCAGCAGGTCAAGATTGAACACCAGAGAGCTAGTGGGTTATTACAGCCTTTGGAGATTCCAGTTTGGAAGTGGGATGAAATTTCTATGGATTTTGTTTGTGGTTTACCGTTGACTCGTAGGAAGCATGATGCGATTTGGGTGGTCGTTGATCGGCTAACTAAATCCGCTCATTTCTTACCCATCCGTATGAGCTACAGTGTTAGTAAGTTGTCCGAGATTTTCACGCAGGAGATTGTTAGATTGCATGGCACTCCTTCTTCTATCGTTTCTGATCGTGATCCTCGTTTTACTTCGCGCTTCTGGAAGGGATTACATAAAGTTTGGGGTGTTCGTCTTAAGTTCAGTACCGCTTTTCATCCCCAAACTGATGGTCAGTCGGAGAGGACCATCCAGACATTAGAGGATATGTTACGAGCGTGTGCTTTGGAATGGACGGGTAGTTGGGACGACTACCTGTGTTTGGTAGAGTTCGCTTATAATAACAGCTGGCACGCGAGCATCGATATGGCACCTTTTGAGATGTTATATGGGCGAAAGTGCAGAGCACCGGTATGTTGGAATGAAGTAGGGGAACGTATTCTTGAAGGACCTGAGATGATTGAGGTCACAAATGAAAAGGTTGCCACGGCTAAGGAGAAATTGAAAGAGGCACGGGCACGTCAAAAGAGTTATGCGGATAAACACCGTCGGGATCTAGAGTTTAATGTCGGCGACCGGGTATTTCTTAAAGTATCTCCGTTCCGAGGCGTCAAACGTTTTGGTATTAAGGGCAAGCTCAGCCCTCGGTTTATTGGACCCTTTGAAATTCTGGAGCGTATCGGAGAAGTCTCATATCGTCTAGCTTTGCCACCTCAGTTGGCTCATGTTCATAATGTATTTCATGTATCTCTTTTGAGGGGATACAACTATCATCCTCTACATGTGGCTTCTTATCCGTTTGATCAGATTCGTCCCGATATGACCTTATCTGAAGAACCGGAAGCGGTTTTAGAGCGTCAGGAACGCGTTATGAGAAATAAAGTCATTCCTTTTGTAAAGATTCTTTGGCGGAATCACCCAGCACGCGAGGCAACCTGGGAGACCGAAGAATCGATACGATCGAGTTATCCTCATTTCATGTTTTGATCTGGTATGTTCAGTTTCGTTTCTGTCATGTTTCCTTTCCTATGTCCTTGCAAATTTCGAGGACGAAATTTTTCTGTTAGTGGGGAAGAAGTTGTAATACCTGAAATTCTATAACATGTAAAATGACCAAATTGCCCCTGGGAATTTAAAACCTAAATAAAACATATGTAAAGCATAAAATAAATTCCAAACTTCTAATAATGAGCAAGCTATGATCCCAAATAATTTTAACAACTACATTTAACTTTTATACAAGCCATGGAAATTACCAAAGTACCCTTGGGCGCCTAATATCATTTAAATTCAAAGGTTATGAAATTTTATAAAAGGAAAATTAAAAGGAAATAAAGGACATTAAAATTGCTATTGATTGCCAATAATTCCATTGACTAAATCCCGAAAATTAGGGTCCATTATCCCTCTAAAAATCGGCCACTCACAATATTTTTATCACACACATATTTTTCTCCAATTTTCTCCAAAACCGATCAAACCAAATTCACCAAATAATCCTCCAAGCATCCATCCGAATTTCTGGAAATAAGGCACCATTTTTCTTGTGTTCTTAGAGTTCTCAAGAAGCCTAGAAAAATAGCTTCACGAATTTTAGAGGTCGGGTTTGCAAGCTATCGAAAATTCTTCTTCTTTTCCATTCGATAGGTAATAATTCGATTTTTATTGATTCGATCATTGTGAAATTCATTCTCTATTTTTCTCACGTCCCTCACATCATGTATGGTCTGTGAAAAATAATTACAAGGTCGTGGAGTGGCTGTGGTGATCGTGGTGAATTCTTTGGTGTCGAGTTTTTGATCCGATAAGTCCAAAATCAAAGCGCCCTATCCACTCGTTCTATAAATTATCTAGTAATTTTCTGAGCTTATACTAATCCTATATAACATGAGAAAAATGCTAAAACACATCCATGCATTGTAAATTGATCGCATGCTAATTATTGAAATTGAAACCCTAGAATCGAATTAATTCTCTAAATCGTTCATGCGAATTTTCTGGGCAAGTTTTATAATTTTTGTGGCTTCTTTAGTCATCATATATCATCACAAAAATGGCCATTCGAATTTTAGAGGCCTAAAAATATTATTTGTGAAATTATGTCTAATCGGCTAAATTAAAATAAAAGGGAAAATATGAATAAAACCCTAAACCTATTGAATTAATGTTTGTATAATTGAATCTGAATTTTTATGGTATTAAAATGATATGGTAATGATTGCATGATGATTGAAAATATTTAGGGTTTGATTTTGTATAAGAAATGTTTTACCGATTTGAAATATATAAGTCAAGGGGGTGTTTTGTAATTGTTGAAACTCGTGGACTATTTTTAAAATTCTATTTAGGACTGTTATAATGTGAGAAAAATATAACTTGTAGGGGTCTATATGTAAATTTTGTATTTAAAAGGTTAAATGGGTAATTATATATATTTAGTAATTCGAATTGCAATTTAATTAAATCAAGGGACTAAAAATGTAAATACTGGAAACTTGAGGTCATTTTGAGTAAATTATAATGTTGAGATGTTTTGGTGTAAGTTTGGATAATTATAGGGGCCAATAGGTAATTATTTGGAATTTACAAATTAAAATATATGTTTTATAATTATAGGGGCTAAATGTGTAATTATGGGAAACTAAAGGGTTGAATCGTACCATGCATGAAATTAGAAGGTAGATTCTGTATATAATTAAATCTAAGGGTTAATGGTGTAATTAAAGATATTATGTGGATTAAATTGTAAATTATGTAACCTTAGGGTTTATTTTGTAACTTTTATAAATAAAGGGTTTAAAGTGTAAAATATGAAACTCAAGGGGGCTGATGATGTAATTCTGAATAAATGGAGTATTTAAATAAGTAAATCATGATATTTTCATTCTAGACCTTTAATTTGATATAATTACAATTAAAACCCTAAACTATGTAAACTTGTCATATTTAACCCTAAACTTTTACAACTTGCTAAAACCAACCCTAATCCCATAATGAGACTAAATTAAAGACTTAACTAAATCTTAATACTTAAACCTTACTCATTATAGAAATCTGCTAATTTTGGAAACTTGCTAAATAAGGAAACTTTCTAAAAATGGAAATCTGCTAAAAGTAGAAAGTTACTTAATATGGAAATGGGATCTTTAGTAATCATGTCTTTACTCCTCTAGGTGTGAAGAGGGAGTAGTCCTGTGCTCTTGATCATCTTATTTCAGTGTGTTTCCTTTGTCAGCAATAAGGTACAGATATTCTGCTTCTTTGATAAGAGGCCTTCATTCTCTTATTATGACTTCGATTATTGAACCACCATGATATTGAACCTTTTATGATTATGAACCTTTCATTCATGAACTTTTAATTATGAACCCTTGACCATGAACCTTTGCTTATGAACCTTTGCTTATGAACCATGATTATGAACTTATGAAACATGATATTGACCTATGCAAGTAAACTAAAACATGATCCATGATACTTGACCTTTACCCTCAGTTTGATACTACGAGCCACTCACTAGGCATGAGGGTTTCATGTCCATGTCAGTCGATGCACCGATGGCATGACTCTAGGGCAGGAGAGTGATGACCTGTCCCGTCCCTGCATGTTATGTTTACGTAGAGGCAGATTATGGCCACCTGGGGCGTATGGATGCATCCTAGATTTGTTCATGTTCATGTTATGTTATGTTATGTTATTCATGGTGACTGATGGTGTGTGCGATACACGTCTTTCACACTCTGGGAGCCAATCACTCCAACCCATGATGAGGACACCCCTCATATTTACAGGATACTAAGAGGTCTCCCCTCTTCATGTTTATGGCTATGATTATGATTATGATTATGATTTCATGTTATGGGCTCGTAGTGGATTACTGACCTTACTTCACCATACCCCTTTATCCTTTACCTTATGACACCATGTATTCTTACCATGTACTCAGGTTTCCTTTCTCATTTACTCATATATTATTCATTATGCTACTGCTTGTTACGTTATATCTGTTCAATGAGCTCTAGTAGCTCAGCCGCGTTTTCTTTTCCCGCGGCAGGTAATTAAGCTAGGAGTTGGGCATGGCTTTGGGGTTGAGTGCACTTGAGTGGAGCTTGTTCTTTATAGCTTATCTACCATTTGATTTTTCTTCAGACTTTATGTTGCCATTGTTTGGGCATTGAACTTATGTACTTCTTTTATTTCCTTTCATTTTGGATATAAGTCATGTTGACTTATTATTGGATTATGTATTGACTTCCGCTATTTTGATTTATGGATACTATGTTGTTCTGATATGAAACCATATATTTGTGATATCTTTACCCTTGTAGGGTTGGGGTGTTACACCTTAAGACATAACTTTTGATTATTTGGTAGTACGCCCGACCTTTGATCTACAGTTTGATATTACGAGCCAATCACTAGGCATGAGGGTTTCACGTCCATGTCATTGACGCACCTCTGACATGACTCTAGGGCAGGAGAGTGATGACCTGTTCCGTACCTTATTTATTATCTGCTATGGCCATTATGATTATGATTATTGATTGTCTGCAGGGGCGTATGGGTGCATTCTAGATTTGACCTGTTATCTGTATATGTTATATGTTTATGGTTATTATATCTGGTGGCTGATTGTGTGTGCGATACACGTCTTTCTCTTTGTCTGAGAGCTGATCACTCTACACAGGTTTGTTTTATTATATTAGTAGTGCGATGGTATTATCAGTCATCTGGGCTCGTGATGGAATGCTGTGTTCCTGTTTTCCTTAAATCTTATTCATTATTCATTTCCTTTTCTTTGTTCTTGTTCCATTTCTTATTCCTTTCCTTTTGATTTTGTATCAGTATGATTTGTATTCCTGAATTGTTTTTTTGTACTGCTACCTGTTACTGCTTTGTTTATCTATATATCTGTTCACTGAGCTTTTGAAGCTCAGCCGCATTTATTTTCCTGCGGCAGGTACTTAAGCTAGGAGCTGGGTTTAGCTTTGGGATGAGAGCGATCTATTTCGGAGTTGACCTTAGTTATTTAGCTTTACCATTTGAACTTCTATTTATTTTGATATGCCATTGTTTAGGCATTTGAATATTGGATTTGGTACTTCAGTTATTTTGTCTTGCATTTTGATTTAAGTCATGTTGACTTATTTTGGATTTAATGTTAAGACTTATGATGTTTTTATTTATTGAATGTTCTGTGACTTCTGATATGCCACCATTGTTGTGATATCTTTACCCTTGTCGGGTTGGGGTGTTACAATTTATGGTATCAGAGCGCAGGCTTTCATGAAAACCTTAGAGCTTAGGCTATCGACCTGTGAGGATTGGGTAGACATTAGGTTTCCTTTCGCGTACTCTCTTTTCCTGTCCTGCTCTGCCATGTTTTTCTTTTGCTCTATCATTTCCTGTTCGATCTTTCTAATCGTTTGACAATCCTGTAGATGGTTGTTACTCGTCGTGGTGACTATTCCGATGGGGAGGAGCAAATCCCTAACCTGGAGGAGTTGGTGGCTAATGCTATAGCCAATTTGCTACCTGGGCTTAATGCTAACAAGGTGATCACTCGGATGATCAATGATTTCCGAAATGGAGCTGGTCCCTCTGGTGGTTCTGGTGGTGCTGGTCCCTCTAGTGGTGCTGGTGGTTCTGGTGGTGGGGGCCGACCCACTACCATTAATGGTTGGCTTGAGAGTTTCAATAAACTCAAACCGTTGTCTTTCAGTACTGCTTCTACTCCTCATGCTGCAGAGGACTGGATAACACACATGGAGAAGCTGTTTGAGGTACTGGGTTGTGAAGACGAGTTTAAGACTCGTCTGGCTGCGTTTAAGCTTGAGGGTGATGCGCTTAACTGGTGGAAGGCGCACAAGGAAGCTAAGGGAGGCGATACTTATGTTCTTGGTTGTACTTGGGCTAACTTTCGTACTACGTTCTATAATAGGTACTTCCCTGTGTCTAAGCAGCAGAGATTTATTCGGGAGTACAACACTATTGCCCAGCTAGATTCTGAGAATGCAGGGGAATTCCTGGAGCGATTCCAGAGATTGGTTAGCTTTGTGGGTCCGGTGGCTGGGGATGCTGAGCATCAGGCTAAGCATTATAAGTGGGCACTGAAGAGTTGGGTTTTAGATCGTCTTCTTAATCAGGAATTCGCTGATCCGTCAGCATGTTGCGATGCAACTCGCAACATCGAGATTTTTCATGAGAAGGTGGGTTACAAGCGGAACCGTGATGGCGACAGGATTCAGCAGCAGAGTCAGAATCGGGACAACAAGGGGTTTTCTGGTAAGGGCTTTGAACAGCGGGGTCAGTCAGATCGTGGTCGTGATTATCAGGGTCAGCCCAGTAGGAGCTATGATCAGCGGAGACCAGATTCGAGGGGTCAGGATTCTTGTTCGATTTCTAGGCAGGGTGATGAGCGCCAGGGGCGCAATAATGGTCAGAAGCAGTGGAAGGATCAGCCTTCTAAGGGTTTTCAGCAGCAGTCTCGTGGTTCTGGATCGAGTGCTCAGAAGGGTTCATCTGGGAACTTACCTCCACCTCCTATCTGTACTACTTGTGGGAAAAGTCATCCAGGAGATTATCGTAGAGCGTCTGGTGCGTGTTTCCGATGTTGGTCTGCTGACCATCGGGTGAAGGACTGCCCAAAGCAGAATCCTGCATCTACCAGGAACTATCTTCTTCCTCCTCCTCCTCCACCTCCGAATACTGGGCGTGTGTTTTCTACTACGCGGGATCAGGCGGCTAAGGCTACAGGTACCATTACCGGCTTTTTGTATATTGGTGATTTTACTGTCTTCGCGTTATTTGACACTGGAGCAACACATTCTATCATATCTATGAAATTGGCTAAGAAACTGAACATACCTTCAACATCACTAAATAACCCAATTGCTATATCTACCCCCATGAAAAACCACATTCTTATCAACCATGAATATTTGAATTGTCCATTACGCTTCGATGATCGGGTTCGTCCGGCGAATTTACTTCCTCTGGACATGATTGACTTTGATGTCATCCTGGGTATGGATTGGTTGGCTTTCCATCGAGCAACCATTGACTGCCACGCCAGAAATGTGATTTTTGGTGACCTGAATAATCCTGAATTCATTTACCATGAATCTCGTCCTCTTAAAACTGTTAAAATCATTTCTGCCTTGAAAGCTCGAACCTTGATGTCTCATGGTTGCCAAGGTTATCTAGCCTCGGTTAAGGATTCGTCTGTTGAGAGTCCGGATATTTCTAGTGTTCCCATTGTTCGGGATTTTGCTGACGTTTTTCCTGAAGTACTTCCTGGTCTTCCTCCGGCTAGAGAAGTGGAATTTTCTATTGATCTAATTCCCGGTGCCGAACCTATCTCTAAGGCTCCGTACCGGATGGCACCTGTTGAACTGAAAGAGTTGAAGGAGCAACTGGAAGAGTTGCTGGACTGTGGATTCATTCGACCTAGTGTTTCGCCATGGGGTGCTCCTGTGCTTTTCGTGAAGAAGAAGGATGGGTCTATGCGTCTGTGTATTGATTATCGTGAGCTTAATCGCATTACCATTCGAAACCGTTATCCGCTTCCTCGCATTGATGACTTGTTTGATCAGTTGCAAGGAGCTAAAGTCTTCTCCAAAATCGACTTGCGATCTGGTTATCACCAATTGCGAGTTAAAGAGCAGGATGTATCTAAAACTGCTTTCCGCACCCGTTATGGACACTATGAGTTTCTGGTTATGCCTTTTGGCTTAACAAATGCTCCTGCTGTGTTTATGGATTTAATGAATCGGGTTTTCCATGAATTTCTTGATAAATTCGTCATTGTTTTCATCGATGATATCCTGGTATATTCTAAATCGTCCGAGGAGCACGAGCAACATTTGCGTATTGTGCTGGGTATCCTGAGGCAGCAGAAATTATTCGCGAAATTTTCTAAGTGTGAGTTCTGGCTGAACCAAGTAGCTTTCCTTGGTCACATTGTGTCTGCAGATGGTATCACCATGGATCCATCTAAAGTTGAGGCTATCACCAAGTGGCCGAGACCTACCACTGTGACTGAAGTCAGGAGTTTTCTAGGATTAGCTGGCTACTACAGGCGTTTTGTGGAAGGATTTTCTAAATTGGCTTTGCCATTGACTCAACTAATGCGGAAGGGTGAAAAGTTTGTCTGGACGGATGAACGTGAGCAGAGTTTTGAAGAGTTGAAAAGGCGATTGGTGTCTGCACCTATTCTAACTTTACCATCGGGTTCTGGAGGTTTCCAAATCTATAGTGATGCTTCTAAGAAGGGTTTGGGCTGTGTGCTTATGCAAAACGGCAAGGTGATTGCCTACGCTTCGAGGCAATTGAAACCCTATGAGGAAAATTATCCAACTCATGATCTAGAATTAGCAGCTGTAGTTTTTGCATTGAAGATCTGGAGACATTACTTGTATGGCGAATCATGTGATATCTTCACTGATCACAAGAGCCTCAAATACATCTTTACTCAGAAGGAGCTTAATATGAGACAGAGGCGATGGCTAGAGCTTCTGAAGGATTATGACACGAACATCCAGTATCATCCAGGTAAGGCTAATGTGGTTGCTGATGCACTTAGTCAGAAATCTGGATTGATTGCAAGTTTGGAGATTGATCCGCGTGTCCTCAAGGACTTGGAGCGTTTGGATGTTGAGTTGTGTGTTCGGCGTGATGTTGGTTACTGGGCTAGTTTAAAGATTGAGTCAAATCTGATGTTGCGTATTAAAGAGGCTCAGAAAGATGATGGTGAACTCTGGGCTATTGTTCAGAATATTGAAGAGGGTAAGCAAACTGAATTTAGAGTTGATGATGATGGAGTTGTCTGGTATGAGGATCGTTTATGCGTGCCTAAGAATTCCGACTTGCATGAGGCTGTGTTGACTAAGGCTCACAGTTCTCCTTTTACTATCCATCCTGGTTCTACTAAGATGTATCGGGATCTTAAGCAACATTTATGGTGGAATGGTATGAAGCAAGATGTGGCGTTATTTGTTGCTAGATGCATGGCCTGCCAGCAAGTTAAGATTGAGCATCAGCAAGCTAGTGGTCTATTACAACCTTTGGAGATTCCTACATGGAAATGGGATGAGATTTCCATGGACTTCGTTTGTGGTCTGCCTGTTACTCGTAAAAGACATGATGCGATTTGGGTGGTCGTTGATCGGCTAACTAAATCCGCTCATTTCTTACCTATCCGTATGACCTATAGTGTCAGTAAGTTGGCGAATTTTTTTCAGCAAGAGATTGTTCGATTGCATGGTATGCCTTCGTCTATTGTTTCAGATCATGATCCTCGTTTCACTTCGCGCTTTTTGGAAGGGACTTCATAAAGCTTGGGGCGCTCGCCTTAATTTAAGTACTACATTTCATCCCCAAACTGATGGTCAGTCTGAGAGGACCATTCAGACTTTGGAAGACATGTTAAGGGCTTGTGCGTTGGAATGGACAGGTAGTTGGGATGAGTACTTATGTTTGGTAGAGTTTGCGTATAATAACAGTTGGCATGCGAGTATCCGAATGGCTCCCTTCGAGATGTTGTATGGTAGGAAATGTAGGGCTCCTGTTTGTTGGAATAAAGTAGGTGAACGTCTGATTGAAGGACCTGAGATGATTGAGATCACAAATGAAAAGGTAGCTATTGCTAGAGAGAAACTGAAAGAGTCGCGTGCGCTCCAGAAAAGTTATGCTGATAAGCACCGTCGGGATCTAGAATTTAATGTAGGTGATCGGGTATTCCTGGAAGTATCTCCTTTCCGTGGTGTCAGGCGTTTTGGAATCAAGGGCAAGTTGAGTTCTCGATTTATTGGACCATTTGAAATCCTGGAGCGTATTGGGGAGGTTTCTTATCGTTTGGCCTTACCTCCTCAGCTATCTCATGTGCATAATGTTTTCCATGTATCTCTTCTGAGGGGATACAATTATCATCCATTGCATGTGGTATCTTATCCACTCGATCAGATCCGGCCTGATATGTCCTTGTCTGAAGAACCGGAAGCGGTTCTGGACCGTCAGGAACGAGTTATGAGAAATAAAGTTATCCCGTTCGTAAAGATTCTTTGGAGGAATCACCCGGAGCGTGAGGCTACCTGGGAAACCGAAGAGTCAATACGAGCAAGTTATCCGCAGTTCTCGTTTTAATCCGGTATGTCCTTGTTTTGTTTTCCGTTCTCCTTCGTTTTGTTTTCCGTTCTCTTTTCCTTTCTGCTTTCTACAAATTTCGAGGACGAAATTATTTTGTTAGTGGGGAAGAAGTTGTAATACCTGAAATTCAGATAACCTGTAAAATGACCAAATTACCCCTGAAACCATAGAACCTAAATAAATAACTTATAAAAGTCTGAAACAATTCCAAACTACTGAAAACGAACTACGTATCAAGTAAATTAATTTCTGGAACAACATTACATTATTTTGAATGTCCAAGAATTATAAAATCACGTATACAATTATACATGATCCGAAATTAATTAATAAAAGTTAATTATATATTTTGTAAAATCATTTTATTAAAGATAAATACAAAACTAATTTAAGGAGTTATACACAAAATCAAATTATGATCTTATGATAATATTTGGGCCGAATTTCTGGACCCTATCCCCCTCCTAAGTCGGTTTGTTAAGTATAAATACAAACCATATTTTTTATAAAACCCTATTTTGCCGAAACCCTAAACATCGACACAAACAAAAATCGACCAAGCCTCCATTCGACTTTCTGGAACTGAGCAAGCAATTTTCTGGAGTCCATTGAGGTGTAAGGAAGCTACAAAAAATAGGAGTCGAGTTGTGGAAGCCTTCGTTTGATCGTGGTGTTTTGTCTTGTTCGATCCTTTGCGCTCGATAGGTATAAAAAATCCCACGACTAATTCTTACGTTGTATAATTGATCTAGCATTTTTCTAATGATCTTTATGTCGAATATAACTCAGTAAAAATGTTAAACATGAATCATGCAAGCTAAATCATGCGTACGAAATTACAAGAGATAAAACACACATAAATTCCAAATAGTGTCATATGATTTTTCTGGAGTGTAACCATAATTTTTACATGTTCTATACTGATAATATAAGCCTATAAAAATAACCACATGAATTATAGAAGCTCAGAATAATTGATGCAAATTGTTGTTTAAAATCGGATTTAAAGGAAAATAAAGAAAATTAAGAAGAAACCCTAGAATGCATTAGGGTTAGGGTTTATATGGTTAGATCTGGTGTAATTAATGCAAACAATGATTGTGTCATGATGGTATAATGATTAGATAAACTAGGGTTTAGTTTTGTAAGTTAAAAGTATGTACGATTGGTTCTTAAAAGTATAAGGGTGAGTTTTGCCAACTTTGAAACTTCTGGGATATTTTTTTGATGTCATATAATTCAGTAGAAATGTGGGAAAAATATAACTTGAGGGTCCTAAGTGTAAATATTGCAAGAAAATGAATTAATTGTAATTATAAGGGTCGAATTGTAATTAATTAAAGTAGAGGGACTAAAAGTGTAAATTCTGGAAACTTGAAGTTATTTGGTGTTAATAACGTCATTAAGGGTGTAATGTGTAAATTTGAGTATTTACGGGATTGATATGTAATTATAAATAAATTATGATTTAAATTGTAAGTTTTGTAAAGTTAAGGGACCAATTGTGTAATTACTAAATTCTGAGGGGTCTAATTCATACTTCATATAATTCTGAGGTTATGTTCTGTAACTTTATAAAATAAGGTGCTTGTTTGGTAAATATGAATATTATTGGGATTAAATCATGAATTATGTAAATGTAGGGTTTATTTTGTAAATTATATAACTAAGGGGTATAAAATATAAATTGTGAACCTTAAGAGATTGAAATGTCATTCTGAATAAAGTGTGTATTAAATCAGTAACTTAAAGTATTTTCATGTTAAACCTTTGAATCTAATGAACTTACAATTATAACCCTAAACTATGTATACATGTCATAATTAACCCTAAACTTTTGTAACTGATAAAATGTACCTTAATTCCATAATAATCTTGAAATAAGGACTCAACCTAATCTAGGATATTAACATCTTACTAAACCTAGAAGGTTACTAAAAATAGAAAGTTACTTAAAATGGAAAGATAAATTAAAAGTAATAATCTGAGTTTGAATATTTCGTAATTCCGTCTTCTACTTCTTTAGGTGTGAAGAAGGAGAAGCCCTGATTTCTGCTTCGTGTTTGCTTTCTTGTCTTTCTGCTGTGCTCATAAGGTACAGATATTCTGCCCTTTTTCAGTAAGGGTTTTCATTCCCTTTTCTTTCAGCTTTCCATTTTCCTTATTAGGATTTCCTATACCATTGCTATGTTCCCTCCTGTTTGTGAACTTTTGATGTGATCTTGTTTGAATCTTTTGCCATGTACCCTTAAGACATAACTTTTGATTATTTGGTAGTACGCCCGACCTTTGATCTACAGTTTGATATTACGAGTCAATCACTAGGCATGAGGGTTTCATGTCCATGTCATTGACGCACCTCTGACATGACTCTAGGGCAGGAGAGTACTGACCTGTTCCGTCCCTTATTTATTATCTGCTATGGCCATTATGATTATGATTATTGATTATCTGCAGGGGCGTATGGGTGCATCCTAGATTTGACCTGTTATCTGTATATGTTATATGTTTATGGTTATTATATCTGGTGGCTGATTGTGTGTGCGATACACGTCTTTCACTTTGTCTGAGAGCTGATCACTCTACTGATGCGTGGTTTTGCAACCTTACAACAGGTTTTACCTCTCGAGGGATCTCAAGAGGCTTACAACCCCACCAGGCAGTGTACCTGACCGATGTAGTATAGTGTAGTGGTAAGTACGGGGGATTGATCGTTCTCCACAGGGAATAGTGTTCGTTAGGTATGAAAAACTACTCTAATAGGTCTAAGGGTGAGAGAAGATTCTTTTTTATGTTTTTATAATTTTATGAAAGCAAGTAAAATCTCGGGTTTGAAGGAGTGGGCGGAATTAGTTGCTAGTCAACTAACCCAAGTTACTACGAATGCAAATAAAATAAAATAACAGAAAATGAAAAGGTGGTAAAACTTATATGGAGAGAAATGTGTTTACTTAGATTTCCTTACTCCCTAACTATCTTTTACCGGTTGATTAGTGTGTATTAGTTGCGTGGATGACTGGTGTATTCCTTAATACCAATCGTGGGGTGGCGTACGTACTTCCCCAACTCTACAAGCTCCTACTTCACTCCTATGTCGAGCCGGCTAGGAAGCTCCTAACATGGGATCACTAGAATTCGCTCATGCATTAAATACAACCATAAAAACCTTTAGTACGCATTGGTTCATGTTTCTTAAGACGTTCAAGCAAGTTACCGAATAGGAAGTTAGCCAGTTTTCTTAAGCCTAACATAGATGAACAATCATCCAATACAACTAACAACACACTAATAACCAATAATCAATAGCTAGGTTTCATTAGATCTAAGCAAACACAAGATAAATCTAGCCTAGCATGTTAAACAAAAGACAAGAACAAGATAGAATCAAACAACACATAGACATATTGAATGATTAATTGATAACTTATCTTCAATGCAACATGGAAGATCTCAAGGCAAAAAGCCTTGAAAAAGCTGCCAAATTCGTCCTAGGATTTTCACACACAAAGTTCCCCAATAAGTTCCACACTAATGACAAAAAATTGCAAAACTATATATAGACTTTCAGATCTGACGGCGTCACGTTATGGAGTGTGACGCCGTCACCTCGCCGCTTTTAGGGTTCCCGGATGACCTTCTTGACGCCGTCCCTCTTTAGCTCTCCAAAATCCGTTCTGGCTTATCAAGGCGTGACGCCGTCAGGATTATGCGTGACGCCGTCCCTCTTTAAATTAAGCCGTGACGACCTTGATCACATTAAAGCGTGACGCCGTCAGAATTCCATGCAAATTTCTCTGGCTTATCATGAGTAATTTTCACATCCACCTTTTCTTGCCAAGCCATGACGCCGTCCAGAACAAATCCTGACGCCGTCAAAGGTACTTTCCAGCACAATTTTGAGACTTTGTCGTTTTCTTCACTTTTATGCTCCAAAAACGTCCAAAATGCCTCCTTTTCCAGATTTCTCCTCAAAAGTACCTAAAATGACAAAAGGAACGATTTAGGGCAATATTTGATCAAATAAATACGATTTAGGGCTTAAATGACCCCTTAAAAGCGGTACACTTTTCGCTTCATCAAATACCCTTACACTTGAGATTTGCTTGTCCTCAAGCAAATGCGCTTTTATTCTAATCAAAATACAAGTTAGGGGTCATTTAATGCTAACATAAAAGTAATTACAACAAATATTCGTTCCACTTTAATCATAATAAGCACGGAGATTACAAACTAGCACCTCACAAGTAGTGTTTAGATACTCACATCTCTCAAGTGTCATCAAAATAAATCTCATAAATGAAAACGGATAATATCTCTCACTACCTGTCATAGCAAATAGATTACCATAGGCTTGGGAAAGGATCGAAAACCTCCTCCACTAGGCGTAAGCACCTAAGATAAACTATCAAAGAGGGCTTTTAAACGGGTTATAACGTTAGGTGTAGGGAAAAGGAAAACACGGTTTTGTTGGATAAAGGATATTTTACTGGTGGCGAGTTAAAGATCTTGATCAATTACATGTACTATACAATGTTACTATACAATTCTGTGACTTCTGATATGCCACCATTGTTGTGATATCTTTACCCTTGTCGGGTTGGGGTGTTACACCTATCATAGAGTTAGATTCCTCCGGACCTATCTCGGCGCCCGCTCCCCTTCGTTCTTTCCATCCAGGCGGTTCCGTCGGCCAATTCGTCTCTGGTGAAGATGGTATGTCGTGTGTTCTTTTCCTCTTTTTCCTTCTTTTTTTTATGTATATATTTTTTATGTGTGTGTTCCGACCATTATATATATATATATATATATATATATATATATATATATATATATATATATATATATATATATATATATATATATATTATTTTTTTAGCAGGCAGTCCCGTAGTTTCGCATGGGCGGGGAAAGAAGAAATTGCATATGGAGGGTTTTGATGAGATGGGTGAGGATGAGTTTACTCCGGGGGATATTTTCGTGCCCCAGTGGACCGTTACGGCGGATGCCCGTCTGACAGGTTCCTCCGTCTGCCGAGATCTGATGGCTCATCTATCAACTCCCCGAGAGGAGGAGTACTTGGCGAGCTTATGCGATGAAGATGCTTGTAACCGCGCTTGGATGCTGCTTGGAAAGAGTTCCGTTGCACAATCTGACATCCTCATTCGGTTTGAAACTTTACTCGATCAGTTCAATACGCTCACAGCGGTTCATCAGAAGTGTGTCGGACAGGATCCGACGGAGTTAGAGAAGTTGAAGGCCGAGAATGCGGACTGTCAGGTTGCCATCCAGAGTTTAACTGGGCGAGTTTCTGAGCTGGTAAGAGAGAAAGAGGGGCAAGGAGAAGTGCTTAAATCTTTGGAAGCTGAGTTAAATAGAACCAGGCAGTTGTTGGCCGACGAACGGAAAGATAACCAGGAATTAAGAAAAGAGAGAGAGGATTTGGCGGTCCGGGTAGGTACCACTGATATGGAACGCATCCGAGTGGTTAAAGAATTTCTTCCGGAAATGGTCCGCCGTCTTCTTGGTAGTCATGAGTATAAACAATCCTTGGCTGTTCCATTCAACCTTTCGTCTGACGCTGGGTTCATAGGTGGGATCTCTGTTGACCGCACTCCGGAACAAGCCGCCGAAATTCTAGCTGACTTTGAGAATCTGGACTTGGATGCTGAGACAAAATATAAGGCTTTGTTCGACCAGCTGTTTGTCACTGAGTATCCGTATATTCGAAAGGTTAGCGGTGCTTTCTACAGGCCGATGGCTGAGATCCTAGAGCTCTATCTGGATCCTGCTCCTACCGCATCAACCGAAACCTTAACTGCCGATGAGTCCGCCGGTAAGAACGTTACCTCCGAAAATGCAAATGTTGGGGTTGATGGTGGGGGTGGTGTGGCTGAAAAGACTGTGATGGTTCAGGGTCGTTTGGTTACCGTAGCTGAGGCGAATGTTGCTGAAAATGCCGAAGGAAATGTTGAAGAAAATGTCGAAGGAAATGCTGAGTCCTAAGTTAGTTTGTTGTGGGTCCGAACTACCTCCATTTTGACTATGGATCAAGGCTGTTCCGGATGCTTTTTGAAGCTTTTATTCAAGCCTTTTTACCGTTTGGAGATACTATCTGCCGATGTGCCTCATGTGGCTACTTTTATTTTGTTGTGTAATGAATCATTATAGATTTGGGTAGGACCTATCGGAACGTTGGTAATTGTAACTCGCCTTGGTCGGGAGGCTACATCTCCGGCCCTTTTGTTAACGACGATCTGTTTACATTTGCTATGTTTTGTCTTGTTATTTATGCATGCCTCTTTATTTTTTATGCGTATATATTCTGCAAAATGTGCTGTATGATCCTCGTCACTTGCCGTATTGCCTACCGAATGCGTTCGATTCCCTTGTTTTTAAGCTTCCATGTCACCGTTAAGGACGAATTTACTTCAACGCGTTCCCTCTTTGTTGCAAGGATTGACGATTGCCGATCAGGGTGAATATGTCTCGGCGTATTCTCTTTTATTTTAGGGACTAACTTTTGTTGTTAGAGGCGGATACGCCTCGGAATGCGCCTTTTAATTTTGAGGGGTATATATTGCCGTTAGGGGAGAATACGCCTCGGCACACACACTTTTTTTTGTTTTCCTTTTTTGCCGTTAGGGGCGAATACGCCTCAGTATGTTCTCTTGCGTTTTCGTTTTTGCCGTTAGGGGCGGATACGCCTCGGCATGCCTTTTTATTTTGAGGACTTTATATCGCCGTTAGGGGCGGATATACCTCGGATTTTTCCATTTTATTTTAAGGATCGATCACGGCCGTTAAGGGCGGATACGCCTCGGCTTCCCTTTTTTTTATTTCAAGGATCAATTATGGCCGTTAAGGGCGGATACGCCTCGGATTTTTTTTATTTCGAAGATCAATTATGACCGTTAAGGGCGGATACGCCTCGGTTTTTTTTATTTCAAGGATCAATTATGGCCGTTAAGGGCGGATACGCCTCGGCTTGGTTTTTTATTTCAAGAATCAATTATGGCCGTTAAGGGCGGATACGCCTCGGCTTGGTGTTTTATTTCAATGATCACTTATGGCCGTTAAGGGCGGATACGCCTCGGCTTGGTTTTTTATTTCAAGGATCAATTATGGCCGTTAGGGGCGGATACGCCTCGGCTTGGTTTTGGCTGCGTGGGCCGGATAAGGGTAGCTAATCCTCACCGGAGCCACGCGACTGCCTCGCCTTTGCTTGCAACAAAAATGTGGGAAAATTTTCTCCTCTACAAGTCGAAGGAGAATATATAATATTTCATAATGAGTTTGTTCATAGTGGCTCATGGCCTTACATTAAAGAAAACATTTCCTTAGACTAATTTCGTGCCGCTTCCTGGGGCACCGCCTTCCCCCTTCCAGCTTTCGTCTTGTTCGGGCCGTATCGGGGTGCTTCGGTTGTTCGATATGGATCTTCCCCGTTCGGACTTAGCTTGCTTTGGCTTTTTTTTTTGCTTTCTTCATTCTTTTGATACGTGAACTTTCCTGGCCTGGATGATATTAACTTGGTCACATGGTTGTAGCACTTCTTCATCTGTGTTCTGAACCGGATCTTCCTCATTGTCGCTTTTTCCTCTCTTCCATGCGGCTGGCCCATGTTTAGGTGCATCCCATTTTCGGCCAGCTCCTCTTTTCGGCGAATACTGTCTTTGCCAGTTTTCTCTCAGAATACTGTCTTTGCCGAGGTGATCATCTATTGAGCTTTTGATGCGTGGTTTTGCAACCTTACAACAGGTTTTACCACTCGAGGGATCTCAAAAGGCTTACAACCC
Source organism: Artemisia tridentata subsp. tridentata (assembly GCA_021014915.2). Lineage (NCBI taxonomy): Eukaryota > Viridiplantae > Streptophyta > Magnoliopsida > Asterales > Asteraceae > Artemisia > Artemisia tridentata. The sequence continues at coordinate 177,321,612 of CP139509.1, forward strand.
CACCAGGCAGTGTACCTGACCGATGTAGTATAGTGTAGTGGTAAGTACGGGGGATTGATCGTTCTCCACAGGGAATAGTGTTCGTTAGGTATGAAAAACTACTCTAATAGGTCTAAGGGTGAGAGAAGATTCTTTTTGTGTTTTTACAATTTTATGAAAGCAAGTAAAATCTCGGGTTTGAAAGAGTGGGCGGAATTAGTTGCTAGTCAACTAACCCAAGTTACTACGAATGCAAATAAAATAAAATAACAGAAAATGAAAAGGTGGTAAAACTTATGTAGAGAGAAATGTGTTTACTTAGATTTCCTTACTCCCTAACTATCTTTTACCGGTTGATTAGTGTGTATTAATCGCGTGGATGACGGGTGTATTCCTTAATACCAATCGTGGGGTGGCGTACGTACTTCCCCAACTCTACAAGCTCCTACTTCACTCCTATGTCAAGCCGGCTAGGAAGCTCCTAACATGGGATCACTAGAATTCGCTTGTGCATTAAATACAACCATAAAAACCTTTAGTACGCATTGGTTCATGTTTCTTAAGACGTTCAAGCAAGTTACCGAATAGGAAGTTAGCCAGTTTTCTTAAGCCTAACATAGATGAACAATCATCCAATACAACTAATAACACACTAATAACCAAAAATCAATAGCTAGGTTTCATTAGATCTAAGCAAACACAAAGATAACCTAGCCTAACATGTTAAACAAAAGACAAGAACAAGATAGAATCAAACAACACATAGACATATTGAATGATTAATTGATAACTTATCTTCAATGTAACATGGAAGATCTCAAGGCAAAAAGCCTTGAAAAAGCTGCTAAAATCGTCTTAGGGTTTTCACACACAAAGTTCCACAATAAGTTCCACACTAATGACAAAAAATTGCAAAACTATATATAGACTTTCAGATCTGACGGCGTCACGTTATTGAGTGTGACGCCGTCACCTCGCCGCTTTTAGGGTTCCCGGATGGCCTTCTTGACGCCGTCCCTCTTTAGCTCTCCAAAATCCGTTCTGGCTTATCAAGGCTTGACGCCGTCAGGATTAGGCGTGACGCCGTCCCTCTTTAGCTTAAGCCGTGACGACCTTGATCACATTAAAGGGTGACGCCGTCAGAATTCCCATGCAAATTTCTCTGGCTTATCATGAGTAATTTTCATATCCACCACTTTTGCCAAGCCATGACGCCGTCTAGACCAATATCTGACGCCGTCCAAAGTACTTTTCAGCCGGTTTTTGAGACTTTGTCGTTTTCTTCACTTTTATGCTCCAAAAACGTCCAAAATGCTTCCTTTTCCAGATTTCTTCTCCAAAGTACCTAAAATGACAAAAGGAACGATTTAGGGCAATATTTGATCAAATAAATACGATTTAGGGCTTAAATGACCCCCTAAAAGCGGTACACTTTTCGCTTCATCAGCTTTCAAAGTGGCTATTCCTTTGGAAGTTGGGAATTTTAACATAGCGTGTACGGTTGAGGGGATGGCCCCTAACGTCTTCAATCCAATTCTTCCGAGGATGATGTTGTACGGGGAAGGAGCACGCACGACGGTGAACTTCATAACCACTTTCCTGTGCAATTCGCCTTCCCCGACTGACACGTCCAGCTCCACCTCTCCTAATGATTTGGCCGCTTGTCCATTGAATCCGATAAGGTCCTCTTGCTTTTGCACTAACTTGGCTTTTATTTCGGGACCTAGGTTATCGAAGCAATGTTCGAACATAACTTCCACAGCCGCCCCTTCATCTATGAGTACCCTCTTTACCGGATATCCTTCTATCATCGCTGTTATGATGAGCGGCTCGTCTGACCTCTTTCCCACGGGTATGGAGGGAAAGGTGATTGGGGTCCTCATCCATTTTTCTTCATGTTCCCTTGACTCGCATTCTCGCTGACTCGGTTTGATGCCGATCATGTTGATTACCTTGTCTTTGGCCGGCGCTTCTCTTTTCGGTGCGCCTCTTCCCCTTTGCCTCACGTCTTTTATCAGGTGGTCCAACTTTCCAGATTCCAGAGCTAACTCCAATTGCCTCTTCAGTTGGTAGCAATCATTTGTAAAATGTCCTTTTTCCCCGTGGTAGTCACAATACCTATCTTGATTTTCTTTCTTGGGCGGGTCTCGCATTGGCTTAGGGGGAGGCAATCGTAGCTGGTGTTCTGTGGCTAAGATCTCTTTCGGCGGCTTTGTGAGTGACTCCAGCGTCAACCGAGGGGCATTTCGACCCTGATAATCATTTCGTGCCGGTAGGTACGGCGCTGGTCGGTCACGGTGTTTACCCTGATCATAGCGATCTCTGTTCGGATAGCCGTATCGTCCTTCATTCCTGCTTTCATTTCCATACCTTCGGTGTGTTCTATCGTCTCTTCTAGAAGATCCGATGGGTGCTCTTCTGTACCGATCTCGACTCTCTCCTTGAGGCAATTCAGTGTTGACGAATTCTTCTTCTGCTCGCACATAATCATCCACCCGAATCATCATTTCGTCAACCGTACGAGGAACCTTGTCGGAAAAACCGTTTGGCTAGCTCTGGGCACTTGCAACCATTCATGAATGAAGAGATTCTCATGATTTCAGGGGCTCCTTGTATGAATCCAGTTTCGATGGCCCATCTTTCTTTAAAGGCGGGCAATGTTTCATTAGCCTTCCTTACGATCTTTGTTATCTCGGTAGGGTCTTTAGTGCACGCTTTGTGTAGGGAGAAGCGCGCTTCAAACTGAGTCCGGAGGTCCGCCCACTCGTCCACACTATTCGGAGGAAGGCGATCGAACCATCCTCGGGCACTCCCGTCCAATGTTTGTTGAAACATTCTACACCACACGGGCATGGGCCATTCTCCTTGCCCCGCCGCTCCGGTGAACCTGTTAAGATGATCTTGGGGATCTATCGATCCGTCATACAGTTTGATATGAGCAGGCATCCTATGTTTCGGTGCGAAAAACTCAATTAACCGCCGAGTGAAGGGTGACTTTCGGACTTCCTTGAAGGGTTTCCCCAAGTCTGAATATGGTATCTTGTCTCCCGTAACGATCCCCTGCTTCTCCTTAGCTGCTCCGGTTTTATCCGGGCTATCTTTTTCAAGAAAATCCAGATGCACCGGTTGGATGGTGCTTGTTCGGTTGTGCTCCTTGATCATGGACTTGAGGGTCGAAACATATTCTTCTATCTGTTCTCTGGTGACTGAAGGAGACTCGGTGTCTTTGCTTCCGGCATGGTTGGCGGGTGGAGTTCCAAGATTCTCTCCTCCCGAACCTTTCGGACGTTCAGAACCTGACATTCTATAGCTTCGGTAGATTGAATGCCGGTCCCACGGATGGCGCCAATGTTTAAGTATTTTTCTGCGAGTCGGATAATGCTCCGAAATGTCCTCCGGCCTTGAGATCGTCAAGTCCTTCGGACAGCTGCTAAGAAAGTAGACGCGTTAGTCTCGCCCCGGGTGTGACCCCAGGACCCGACTCCGGCGTGAGAGTAAGTACCGAAAGGTGGGATAATAAGTATACTAGTGAGATAAGTACTGTGTGTAAGAGTGGGTTACCATTACTGTGGAGATTGCTCCTTTATATAGGAGACCTGTTTTTGTCCCCATCGGATGAGTCCAAACGTGATGGTGACACTTTTGAGCGGCAACTGGGACTTTGCCCTGTTTGGGTCTTACTTCTGACCTGCCATGGTTCCTGCACTTCTGTCACATACTACTAATACTAAGGTTGACTTTCTGATCTGGAGCTAGCCGTTGGACCGAACGGCCATGTGATCCGTCCGGCATTGGGCTTCGTCCGGATCACATCGTTCGGACGTATGTGACCGGAGTTTGTCCTGACTTAGTTAAACGCTTGGCCGAACGACCCGCTAGGTCCGTCCGGTTTGGGCCCTTCGGCCGTATACGCCGGAAATGTGTATTCTCAGTCTTGATCTATTTCTGGAGTTATTTGTTGTCCGAACGACCGTGGTCGTTCGGTTAGGGCCAGTCGGCCATATACGCCGACAGTATTGTTCTTTTGTCTTCCAGATCTCTTCATTTCACACACAAACATCACTTTGTTGTGGTCCAGCAAAAGTCACACACACTAATCTTGATGGTGCGATGTGCTCTATATTTTCGAGTACAATGTGCGCCAGGGCAACGTGACAAAATTTGATTGGTTGTTTGGAGTTGAGCAGGCACTACGTGCGCCGTGACTTCTTGGTGTGTCGGATGCCAAGCATCAAGCACGGATTGGTTATATTCGAAAATGAGGACACGCGTCACCATATTATTTGTCGAAGATGGGCGACGAACCAGAAGTCTCCCACGCCTCACTCGCCACATGTGTACATTGATCTTATTTGGTAAAAGATTGTTTCACTACAAAGGCTAAAAATCCTGGAACTTTTTGTGATGAGGTATGTGAATATGTGGATCATAGTCTGGCTTTTTAAAGAGTTAATGAAGTTATGGCCCAAATTATTTGAATGGTAGAAATTGGGTGAGGTGAACATATTCTCTTCAAATGATATGTTCGCGTATAATGGTACGTGGTTGGGCGATTTCTACAAAGTATAAGAAAATATGGCTAGCAGACTAGCAGCATCATAGATTGCGGAGTATTACATATGGAGAAATTGTAAGTGTAGGGTGTGGGAAAGAGGTAGAATCAAGTGAAAAGTTAATGCAAGAAATTCAATTAAGAAGGTTTGAATGGATCGTTAAAAGATCAACAAAAAATAAACGGATTTGGGATAAATGGGTTCAGGATCCGAGTAAATGTTTGGCAAATAATAATGTTACATAAGTCGCTCTTTTGATTACGGGTTGAAGTGGGCGTTTGTATATGTTTGCAGCAGTGATTGAGCCGGGATATTTCAATCGGGTGAGCTTAAAAAATAAACAAATTACCTAAGTGGTCTAATAGGATACTCGTTTTACAAGAATGAACCATTTTTCATTGATTTACGAAACTAAACCACCTAAAATTGAAGCCAGTGAAAGATTCGCTGATAAAATGCATATTTTTAGTTTCCATTCGCATGATATTGTTTTGCCTAGATAGGTTTTCCAATTTTCTAAATAAATACACATTCATTACCTTGCAGCCTTTTAGTTACATATACCCACCCATCATATACCATCTATATCAATTTCATTGACCATTTAAAAAGTTTGATGATATTTCACAACAACCGGGCTAAGAAACTAAAAGAACAAACGCCTAGGAGGTCGCCTGGGATCTCCAAATTTGACCTTTTAGATCTCAAACTCATCGCCTGAATTTGCTTTAGTCGCCCAACTCGTATCCTGAATTTGCTTTAGTCGCCAAGAATTCGCCTAGGAGGTCACTTACGTTAAAAGTTCATTTTCGTAAAAAAAAAAAAAAAAAAACGTTCACTTTAGTAAAGTAGTAATAATATAAATGGGTTATTTAAAAAAATTTCTCTAATAAAATTATATCAGCAACTAAAGTAGTAAAAGTGTTTAACCATAAGAGCGCTAGGTACGGTTGGTGTCGTGCGGTGGTTCAATGGGCAAAACTGGTGCCACCTCAGCATTTTTTGCCCATGGCACCAAAACACACCTCCTCGGTACAAAAGTAGTGTTATATAGTAAAAGGGGTGTCATAGTAAACCAAAGAAAAAAAAAAAAAAAAAAAAATATATATATATATATATATATATAATATATATATATATATATATATATATATATATATAAAAAAAAAAATCATTGCGTGAGCTGTTGATTATCAGCCGAGAGACAACGAGCCGAGACTCGGTATGGTGTTCATGCCATCGTTGTGAGCTGGTGGGATGGCGCCACATTACCAGCCATTGTACCCTAGGCTCTTAGAACATCTCAATGTATATTACGTTTCATTTTCTTTCTCTCGACGTTCCGAATATGATCATAAACTATTTTATCAAAATAATGACCCAAGTTTCCGAATATGATTATTTAAAAAGCATTCAACATCTGAATTACACCTATAGATGAGTTTCTGCATGTGCTGCTTATTTGATCTAACATATTATTAGCTACTAGCAGGGTAACTGCGCGTTGTTGCGATGGGTACCGTATAATCAAATTTTTTGATAAACAATATTTTTCGATTACATGTTTTTCGTGATAATGACTTTATGCATGACGAAAATTTTGAGAATAACTTTATCGCACACTATTTCATATTAAAATGTCAAGTATCTATGCATCACGATTAAATGACGATACGAAAACGGTAGTCAGTAGTATTACAATGTTGTGATGATTGACGCGAAAGATACTTGCTAATCCGTAACTGTTATGTAACATTCGTCAAAATATTATATAACGTGTAAACATAGAGAAGTATAAACTAGTTCTTGCAATGTATGATCAGTAATATATATTGCATTATTTATATAACTTACAGTATTCAAAAGTTATGCATTTTCTTGCTTTAAAAATTACAAGAAAATCTTCATACTTTTACGTGTACGGTTATTTTCAATAGAATTTATTAGCAAAATGATTAGGATTTCACTAAAGTTGTACAAAAATACATATATATATATGATAAATGTTTTTTGAATATGCAATTTTCAAAAATTTTAAATACCTATAACCAAACAAAAATTTGACATTAAACTTACATTAATGAATGTTTTAAATAATTATGTGTAGAAGAATTAGTGTTTAATTTATTATACATAGCATTAACTATTTGTACATATTATATAGAGTAAATTACACCGTTCGTCCATGTGGTTTGCTCCAAATCACTACCATAGTCCCTGATATATATATATATATATATATATATATATATATATATATATATATATATATATATATATATATATATATTTATATATATATTTTGCTCATTATGGTTTACATATTGCAACCTGTCAGTCCTTATCGCTAACTGTCGTTATCTTCTCCGTTAGCTCCCAATCGTCAAGTGGCAACGTTAGTCCATTAACCAAACGATCATTTGCAACGTTAGTCCTTTATACTAACAGTCGTTTCTAATAAACTCAAATTTTGGTTTTTATTATTTTCGCCTGTTTTCTTACGTTTTCGCCAGTTTACATGTGTTTTCTTATATTCTCATAAGTTTTCGTTCGTTTTATACGTTTTTGTCTGTTTTTAAACGTTTTCGTCCGTCTTTGTACGTTTTCGTCTGTTTTTCTTACATTTTCATACGTTTCATCCATTTTCATACGGTTTTATCCGTTTCTATACGTTTTTATCTGTTTTTATACGTTTTCCTCCTATTTTTACACTTTTGTCCGTTTTTATACGTTTTCATCCGTTTATATACGTTTTCGTTTGTTTTTATACGTTTTTCTTGCGTTTTATTCGTTTTTATACATTTTTATTTGTTTCATATGTTTTTACACGTTTTCATCCGTTTTTATACGTTTTCATCCGTTTTTATACGTATAGAAACATAAGAAAACGGGTGAAGACGTAAGAAAACGAGCGAAAACGTAAAAAAAAAGGGGACAAAAGCGTAAAAAACAGAAGAAAGCGTATAAAAACAGACAAAAACGGATAAACGAAAACGGATAAAACCGTATGACAACGTAAGAAAACGTATAAAAACGTATAAAAACCGAAGAGAAACAAACGAAAACGTATATAGACAAACGAAAACGTATAAAAACGAACGAAAACGTATAAAAACAGACGAAAACATAAGAAAACGCATGAAAACGGGCGAAAAACAGACAAAAACGTATAAAAGTGGATAAAACCGTATGACAACGTAAGAAAACGGATAAAAACAAATGAAAACGTAAGAAAAACATATGAAAACGTATAAAGACGGACGAAAACGTATAAAAACGAACGAAAACTCAGAAAACACATGAAAACGAGCAAAAACGATAAAAACCGTGTAGAAAAGAATTTTTTTAAGAAAACCAAAATTTGAGTTAATTAGTAACAGTCGTTAGTATAAATGACTAACGTTGCAAACAATCGTTTGGTTAATGAGCATTCTTTTGCCTCCGACTAAGGCTGCCCACAATGGGCCTGAAAAATTCGGTCGAGCAAGCATGACAACCGATATCAACATCGGTCGTTGCCAATGTGGATCCTTGGGCAAACATCGGTCGCCGGTCTTGATTTTGCAATATCGGTCACAAATTCAACCGATTTCACACTCCACAAAACTCCAAAAAAATTATACCCTTTGCTGACAAACTCAAACCATAACTCATGAATTCATTTCATAATGAACAAATCTACTACAAATCAATTCATATAACTAAAGCTAAATCTATGAACAATCAGTAGCAACAATAACATCAACTATCGAATCAAACAGTAACAAGATACATACCGCCATGAGATAATTAGACAGTGATGAAGCAAAGTTGGATATACTGATGAGTATATAGATACAACAATGGTGATAAATGACTACATGATAAATGGGGCAAGTGAAGATACGTGTTTCAGTCAAGTATAATGATAAATGGGGCAAGTGAATATTGTAAACAGATGGCATGCATGCATGCATGGGTGAAAAAAAAATAAAGAAATAAAGAAATAAATTAAAATGTTTGAATTTAAAAAAAAAAAAAAAAAAAAAAAAAAAAAAGACGGTCACCACTGTGGCACTTGGGTCATGTCTGGTCGCTGGAGAGAGAAAGCTGACGTGTCAGCCGGAAACATGGGTCATCCAGGGTCACCACTGTGCCCAGCCTAACGTTGCTACTTGACGATTGGGAGCTAACGGATAAGATAACGACAGTTAGCGATAAGGACTAACATCGTGCAATATGTAAACCATAAGGAGCAAAAAAGCAAAAAAAAAAAAAAAAGATCAAGGGCTACGGTAGTGATTTAGAGCATACAACAGGGACGAACGGTGTAATTTACTCTATTATATATTAATTTGTATTCCTTAAAACTTAAAAATACATTTAATAGAAGAAAATGTCTTCTTCCATTATATGTACTACTAGATGAATAACCGCGCAAAACGGCGATTTATAGCGTCAAATAATTATACTTGCAAACTTGTGGTTTTTGCGTGACCTTTGCGGTTTCAATTTGTAATCATTGCGAGAAAAAAAGTTTATGATAAAATGCGAAAAATATAAAAGTGTGAGTATTAAACTATAAAATTAGTGGTATATGTTGTTAGCATTTTTAATGAAGCCTATATATTTCCACAACTATATTTTAAGTTAGACTAATTAAGAAAATTATAAATGGTGATGTTTTGTCAAATTTTAAGAAATAAAATTTGACACATGAGTAATATGTGGAGGCCAGTAAGCTTACGCCCGAAAAGATATAAAAACAGCTCTAATTATTAAATAAGTATATATTAGTTATAAAAATTGTCATTTTAGATTGTCATTCTAGAAGTTAAAGAGAGAAACGATTTTACTCATTTTTATGACTTTTTAAGTTTTCAAGATTAAACCAAAACGTTTTATATATATATAGACGAATACCCGTGCATAGCAACATGATTTTATTGTCGCAAACTTTTATAGTTGCGTGGTTAATTATTTTAATCAACTATGAACTAACAAAATAATAACAAATGAGTTGTAATATTGTGTCTTATATAATAGAGTTTGTAGTTGAATTTTTAAAAATTATCATTGTTAGGATTACATTAAAAATAAATAAAAAAATACATAAATAAATAAAAAAATATAAACAACATTTTAAAAAAACTGTGAGGCAATTTTTTTTGAAATTTTGGGTGAGAATTTTAATGCAACTATTTTATTAAGGAAACATTATTTGAATTTTTATGTAAAATTTAAGTTTGAAAGGGTATATAGTGATTAAACATTAATCACTTTTAAGTTTTTTACGTTTCAAAAAAACACATGCATTCTTTATATATATAGTATATATAGATATAGTCATATAGATAAGATATAAATTCGGCTATTCAACCTATAATTAATATAACAAAAATTACCCACTTCAATGATTTAGTCAAGTTTGCATGCGTGTGTGAGTTTGGTTGAATGCTAATGAAATAAGTCGCAAATAATTAAGACCCCTTTTGAATTTCTTCCACAAAACAAAGAAAAAACCCAGTGACATAAAGGCCATGGACGGACCCACGTGTATGCCGGGTGTGGCACGGGTTACACCCTATTTTAGGTCATGAAGTGCAAAAAGAATTCAAAATTGCCGTTTTTGTGGTATGTGCAACCCCAATTTTTTATTTATTTATTTTTTTTTTGCTACTTTCGTTTCTTGCGGTGTAACTTTATTGAGCCCAACATTTATTTTGTGCAACACCATTTTAAAAATCCTGAGTCCGTCCCTGATAAAGGCGTAATAAAGTGACATCCTTAAATCCTAATAAAAGACGTCCTTAAAACTTAATAAATGACGGTTAAAACTAGGCACATGTTATTCATTCAAGCGAAAGGGACGGAGCCATGTAGGGCTTGGGATGGGCCATGGCCAACCCAGACTTTCTTATTACTACTAAAAGTATGTGTATTTTGTAAGTCGCAAATAATTAAGGCCCTTTTTGAATTTCTTCCACAAAACAAAGAAAAAACCCAGTGACATAAAGGCGTAATAAAGTGACATCCTTAAATCCTAATAAAGGACGTCCTTAAAACTTAATAAAGGACGGTTAAAACTAGGCACAGGTTATTCATTCAAGTGAAAGGGAAGGAGCCATGTAGGGCTTGGGTTGGGCCATGGCCAACCTAGGCTTTCTTATTACTACCAAAAGTATGTGTATTTTGTAATGTATTTTCTTCACTTAAGTTATCTTGGCCCACCTAAATTAAAAAGAAATGCCCATCCAAATTGATATAAGAAAGTATTTCATTGGTTGTTGATAGTGTTACTGATAAGAATCTACGTTAAAAAATTGTTTCTCATCATCGTATCGTTTGGCCTTTGCTTATCTAGAAAAGTTATATGATTATATCTTATTCTTAAGGTAAAATAATTACTCGTTTTGTTTTTGTTTGACGTTCTTCAACGTTTTTAAATGGATTATTCTTACTTGTTCGTAGGTTTTCATAATTTAGATATTAGATAGTGTTTTAGACGATTTTAATGATGCAAAAGAGTATTGTTTGTGCGGACGAAATGAATATCTTTTATAGTTAAAATGTTATAGTTTACATGTTCGTTTTATAAATTCTTTTTTATTTGTTTTGGCCAACCCGACTCGAAAATCCTGGCTCCGTCAGTGAGTGAACCTTTCATAAAGCTAATGCTAATGGTGACCATAGTTTTTTAGTGGTACCCCTGGTATATCAATGCCAACTCTTTCTCTCATCAAGACTACACATCAACTACAATTTGCTAATGGTGACCGCAATGACGATCGTAACTATTTTCTTTTTAAAATTAAAAACTAAAACTTTTATTCATAAATTAAAAACGTTACATAAATAATTACAAATGTAACGAAATAGAAAAACTAAACATGCTTCGCAGGGGCGGACCTATGTAGGACGTAGGTGGTGCCCGGGCACCACCTTAGAGGTTAAAATCATTTAGCAGTGATATAGAAAACTAAATGAAGGACCTACCTTGAAATAAGATTGGGAACCACCTTGGAGTAAAAAAGAACTGAACGAAAAGATGAATAGACTAGTTTTTGAAGAAAGAAGCCTAAGCTCAAATTCTGGTTTTAATAGAGGTCCGATAGTTTCATGGAGAAGATGAATGACTCACAGCCCAAGATATATTTTCTTTATACTTTTACTTTTAATCAAAGTTCTAGTTTAACCCCTGTAATTTTTAAATTGTCAATTATGTCATAATTTAAAATGCTTGGCTCAATGCCCTTTAGTAAGAAAAAGATATAAAGTAAAGGCCCTTTGCCTTAACACAAATATTTTCAAACAATACGCACATATCTTTTTATCTTAGAATAGCATTTAGAAATTTAACCACTGATTTGTGATTAAAATAAATGTCGTGCAGTGGATATGATTATGATTAAAGATTTTTGGTGTCATGTCCTAAAGAAAATATATTACAACTTTATAAATTATTAGCAAGATGTAGTCACGTATACCGTTTTCGAGTTATAAGACTTATGAAGACACAATTGACATTGTAAGCATGATTTTAGGCACAAGTTTTAGGCACATCAATCATTGTAAGGCCTCTTTTAGTTTTAAATTCTTTTTCTTGGATTTCGTCTCGTTGTAAGGCCTCTTTTAGTTGGGTTGATTGGTTAAAAAATCCATATTTTGTAAATTTGTAATTTCCTAGCGCCTTGCTAGTGTTTTAATAAAATTGTTGTTAAAAAAAAAAATCATTTTCCTATCAGAGCAATGATAGAGATGACAAACCCACATGCCTAATCCATATAAAGATTGACACATGTAATGGTCATTTTGTCTCTCTTTATCTCAACCTTTTAATTTGACATGTGTTGCAATCATATTGTTTAGCATGATTTTAGGCACAAGTTTTAAGCACACCAATCATTTTCTTATTAATTATATAATTTGTTTGGGTTTGTTAACTTGCTTGATCAACGCAATTTTGCTAAATTTGTTTCGACCCGAGCCGACCCGATTCAAAATATACAAGTTGGTTGGGTGACTTGCCAATTTTTTTTTACTTAACCAAATGGGGAACCACCTTAGCTTTTTGGCTAGGTTCGCCACTGATGCTTCGAGTTTTTACATTTCTCTGTAATTGTTAATGAATTCTTGCTTCTCAGCAATGCTTTGAAGCAATTCGTTCCTAGCCAACACCAGATTATTTGCGTTCCTCGTATCGGCTCTAGTCATCCTTTCAAGAGTTTGCAGACCATAGTCGATAAAGGGATGATCTGGCAGCGAACCCACCCTGATTATTTCAGGCCTACGGCTACAAACTTTGCATTGAAAGCAACGAAACGAGTTCAACAATTGCTCCGCCAAGGCAACCTCAACATCAAGTTCTTCCTATAGTTGCATAAGGATAGTTAGTCTCACATCATTTGGTTCAGTAGCCATACTTTTTTAGATAGTCGTGGGGATAGTTTAATAAGAAGTTGCGTGTGAGAGTTTAAAAAGAAGTTATGTGTGAGAGTTTAAAAATAAGTTGTGTGTGAGACTAACTAAATTTTCATTCATTTAAATAAAAATACAAATAAAAATACGAAGACTAAAACACAATCATTTGTACTTTGCATGTAGCCAAACAAAATTTGAATTGATTTGATCTTGTATTTTTTGTCGCATTTCTGAACAAATATTATGCATCTCGTAATCTTTTCAAGATTCTTCTTTTAAAAAAGTGTCAATCAAAGCACGGTTTTCTTGCAGAATGTTATTGCATTTCTCGTATGCTTTCCTCAAATCATCTTTAGTTGTGCTTGCAATGTCAAATTGCACGGCAAAGTCGATAATTGCTTGTTGACGAATGGTATCCTCCTTAATTAGTTTCTCAACACAAGCTTTGATTTCATCGATGGTATGTGAAAGCGAACAATCCATAATTTTTAGTAAATAAGTATGATAAGATTAAAAAGATAAGTGGGTTTTATAGAGAAGAAAGTGTGGTTTTAAAATAAAAGTTATTTTTTAATTATAAAATTACCCAACGGCTAAAAAAGAAAAGAATTGTTCAATTCTTTCGGTTGGCTTGCCGACCACAACTTAAAAATTGTGTATGTATGTGTGTGTGGGGGTGAGGGGAGGGGGTCCACTTCGGAGATACTTAAATACGCCCAATAGTATAAACACCCCAATAATCTGGAGCATACAAGTGACTAATGAACTATGCAAGACTAGGGATCTTAGTATTTGACAAAAGTTTGTCTATGCTACGTAATTGGAAGAGGGGGGTGGTCGGTCGGTTGAGGGGGAACTCACCCATTAGCATAGGTCTAAACGTTTGCATTTTTTAAATATGGGACGAATAGCATCCTTTAATACCTTTTTTTTTTTGTTTTTTTTTTCAAACGATTGCATTAATTTAAGGGAGAATTGCATATATATTCTTCCAAAGGCTCATAATTGCATATATATCCAACCAAAACTAATACTCCCTCCGTCCCATATTAATTGTCCAGTTTGACTTTTTGTAGTCTTTCTTCTTCAACTTTGACCTTAAATTTTTTGGTTTGTGTCATATAATACTTGATGCAAAATATATGAATGGATTGTGTTTTAAATGTATTTTCATTGGTATAATTTTCATCAAATATTATATAACACAATAAAAAATATTTAAAGTCAAAGTTGAAGAAAAAAGACTACAAAAAGTCAAGCTGGACAATTAATATGAGACGGAGGTAGTAATTGCATATATATCCTTACAAAACCTTAAAATTGTCAAATATATCCAAATGATTATTTTAAATATATTTAATAGGAAAAAATGTATAATAATTATAATTGATGTAAAAAATGATGATTATACATTTATTCTTATTAAAAAAAAAATTACAATTACTAAATATCCTTTTATTCGTTTGAATTTTATTATATCATTTGATCTATATATATATGAGTTTACGTTTAGATGGAACGATGGATGGTGTTGTTGATATTCTTATTCAAGATTCATCGATACTGAACACAATTGAGTCACCGAACATGATTGCTTTTTCTTTTCTTTAAAAAATGGTTAAAGATATTTTGTAATTGTAAAAAAAATAAATAAGAATAAGGGTATAATCGTTATTTTATATATCAATTATAATTTTTAGACATTTTTTCTATTAAATATATTTAAAATAATAATTTGGATATATTTGACAATTTTAAGGCTTTAGAAGGTTATATATGCAATTATGAAACTTTGCAGTGATATATAGGGGTGGCAATTTCCGACACGACACGAAACCCGACCTGAGACCGACACGAAAATTAGCAGGTTAGGTTGAGGATAAATAAGTTTCGGGTCATTTTTGGGTCGACCTGATTGACCCGTTTTCAGGTCGAGTATAATTAAATCGGGTCGACATGATAACCCGTTTAACTTTTTTTAAAAATATAAAAAAAAGTAAATACACATTACTTGAAAACTGAAAATGTCAAATCTTGAGAACTGAGAAGCCTGCAAATCTTGAAAACTAAAAAAGGCAAATTAGTATATTACTTTTGTCGGTCATAAACTCATAATGTCATATTACTTTACTTTTGTATATTACTACTTTACTAGTGTTTAGTGTTTACTACTTTAACTTTACTAATACTTTATCAGATAAAGTTTATCTTCTACTCCCTCCGTCCCACTATAAGTGTCCACAATGGAATATTCAAAGTCTTTGTTTTTCAACTTTGACCGTAAATATTTTTGTTTGTGTTATATAATACTTGATGAAAAGTATACCCAATGAAAACACATCTAAAACTAAATCAATTCATATAACTTTCATCAAGTATTATATAACACAAACAAAAATATTTACGGTCAAAGTTGAAAAACAAAGACTTTGAATATTCCATTGTGGACACTTATAGTGGGACGGAGGGAGTATTAAATTGTTTATGTCACGTGCAATCGTGCACATCACATTTTATCCGCAAAACACTTTTGAGACTTCACATACATCAAGATCTTTATTCTCTGGGTTGTTTAATCCATCACACATACCTTATTTTTTTTTCTTAGCAACCATATATAAGTTGAATTTCTGGGTTTGCATTATTCAAACTCATTGACTCCCCGATACCCACAAAGATCTACTCCAGTTTTGATTTCGGGAAAATCTCAAATGGGTATCTCAAATATGTTTAATTAATCCATAGGTTTGCTGTAAGTTCAAGAATTCATGTATATCCATAGGTACTAAATGCATTATTTTGTGTTTCTATGGTCTGATTTTTTCTTTTCACCGATCAGTCACTTCAACTCTTCGGGTTATATGGGTCGGTTCAGGTTGACCCGAATCAGGTTAGGGCCGAGATTACTGACCCGTTTATATAATCAGGTCAGGTTCGGGTTGAAGGTTTCTGACCCGCGAACCCACGAACCCGAACCCGCAAACCCGGACCCGACCCGAATTGCCACCCCTAGTGATATATATGCAATTCACCCTTAATTTAATACCTTCCATGTAAATCTCAATAATTAAATTGAGGTGGTTTCTAAAGGTAACGTTGCATCTTGTATCCAACCGTTGCATCATTTCATTTAATCTCTATATAATCGTTCCATATAAACTCGCGTTCATAACTAATAATCGTTCTATATAAAATCGCGTTCATAACTAATAACGTTGCATCTTGTAACCCAACTCGAGAACACAACATTTTTTATTTTCCTTTCATTTTGTTACAACTCGAGAACATAAAAAAAAAAAAAAAAAAAAAAAAAAGGCTTTCTTTTCTTTCATTTTGTTTTCTTTTGTCTTCTTTACCCATCATTTCTATCTATTTAATAAGAAACTATTTAAATTTCAATGATTCAATATATCGATTCCCAAAAATGCTTCAAGCGATTCCCAAAAATGCTTCAATCGATCACAAAAATACTTCAATCGATACACAGAATAGAGATGCACAAAAAAACCGGTTCATGAACCGAACCGAAAAAAAACCCGAAACCGGTTTTTCCAAAAAACCGGTTTTTGGAAAACCGGTTTAGGGAAAACCGAATCGCCGGTTTAAAAACCGGTTTGCATTATTTGTTGTCAATCGGTTTGAGAACCGGTTTTGGGTAAAACCGGTTCTGGGTAAAACCGGTTTAAACTGAACCGGTTATTGGTTTAAACCGGACATTTTCTCTCCCAAAACCGGTTTCAAACCGAACCAGTTTTACATAAAACCGGTTTTTGACTATTTGACTAAAACCGAAACCGATTGAAAAAAAAACCTAAATGTGCACCTCTAACACAGAATAATCGAAATTCAAAAAGTTTGTTATAAATAAAAGTGTACAAATAATTCAAAAAAATGACAATTTAGATACATTTGTGAGTTATTATCCTAAAATAATACTGTAGTAAGAGTATCCACTATAAGAGGCCCATGAATAGGTTTAAGAAAATTGAAAAAGTTTATATCTTGTTTCAATCATTGTGAGAAATCTAGGTGGCATGAAAAAGTCCTAGTTCTTTTTCTTGAAGCTCCTCATAAATTCAACACAATTAATGCATGTGTAATGTAGAGCATTTATAACGCTGTAACACATTTTTATCATAGTAAGAAAAGATTTATAAACTCAAAAGGTTTATAATTTATTGATGTAGTATGACATGAAACACTTATAATTCTGTATAAATTTTAACCATAGAGGATGCCCTAAGATTGGAGTGTGTATTTTCCAAAAGGTGCATTAATGCACCCAATAACGTGACATGTGCGCATTTTTGTCAAATTTCCCTATATAATATCATTCAGAGCGAAGGTTCGATCATATGAATTATTTTGGCTCAATCATTGGGTCATCAGAAAAAAATAACGAGATGTCAATAATAGCTGAAGGGCAACTAAGAGCGATACAAATATCTGAAGCAATAATTCTTCCCATGGTTATCAAAACAGCTTTAGAGCTTGATCTCTTTGAGATAATGGCAAAGATTCCCGGTGGTCAGTTCACATCTTTTGATCTTGCTTCTAGTCTTCCTAAACAGACCCCCGAAACTCCCGTTTTAATTGAAAGGATTCTTCGGTATCTAGCTAGCCAATCCGTACTCTCAGCCATAGTAAAGGATGGAGATGGAGGCTCTAAGGTGTTCTATGGCATGACACCTGTGTCCAGTAACTTTGTCCAGAATAAAGATGGAACATCTCGTGCTTCATCACTTTTTTTTCTCTGTGATAAAGTATTCGTCAATTTATGGTTTGTATATCCTTACATCCTATATCTTGATTAGTTAGCTTTTTAGTTTGGATGGTTACAAAGACCGCTAATTTATCAAAAATAAAAAATAAAACGACCAGCCAGTTGTTATATTGATTGGCTGGTTTGATATCTCCATTTTTATGTACCCAATAGTTGAGCTAAATACGGTTACAAAGACAGCTAGCTAGTTTACCAACAAGAAAACAAAATCTAGTCAAAACGATCTAAAAGGGTCCAAGCTTGAAAATACACCTATGGGTAATTGTCAACAAGTTCAATCGACTTTATCGCAAATTCAAATTATTCATAAGGATTTGCATTACAATCAGGGACGAAGCTTATGCAAGGCGGGGGTTGGCTTTGGGCCCGGCCCCTCCAAAAAAATTTATATTTAATGTAATTTTTTTAATCTTTGTTAAATAAGTTAGTAAATAGTTGCCATTGCATTTCGGCCCCAACTAATGAAGTGGTTCAAGGTCCATCACTGATAACAATATCCACCAGAGTTGATATGATGTAGTGAAATCAAATCTTAGACACATGACTCTCTTTCTCAACTACCATGACAACCATCATAGATCGAGGGGTCGAACATAGGTAACACATATGGGTTTTGGTAAGCAAATAAATTTTTAGGACAAGTCGAATATATGTATACTAGTATCACATTTTGAAATATGTGTACTTTTTAGCTATGCATGCATTTTGAAAAAAAAAAAAATCATCGTGAATTGGTGCCATTATAAGTAGAATATAATCCGATCACCTTATTATTTTGCAGGTATCACCTGAAAGATGCAATAGTTGAGGGAGGGACTCCATTTGAAAAAGCCTATGGGGTGAATGCATTTGAGTACCCTGCAAAAGACAATAGATTCAATGAGGTGTTCAACAAGTGCATGCATGATGAAACCAGAATAGTGATGAAAATGATGCTTGAAAAGTACAAGGGATTTGAAGGCATAAAAGAGGTAGTTGACGTAGCTGGTGGTTTAGGTGCTAACCTTGAGCTAATTGTTTCCAAGTACCCAAATATTAAGGGCATCAACTTTGACCTACCCCATGTAATCAAGGAAGCACTTCCTTATCCAGGTATAAAATTTCATAAACACACAAAATGCATGCATGAATCATGTTTTTATGCATCATATCTTTGTTAAACAATGGACCTAGGTTCTTAGCCGATGTAAATATGTAATTTTAATCGACTATGAGGGCTCAATGTTATTGACTAGGTGTGGAGCATGTCAGTGGAGATATGTTTGAAAGTGTTCCTAAGGGAGATGTTATTTTCTTGAAGGTTGGTACATCTACTCTTTTTGCATAACCTTTCTGTAAAGGGATAAATGTCTCAAAAATAATGTAGATTTCACACTTTGTGCTTTGTTATGTATCGTTTTTCTTTTTTTCTTATTAAATGATTAAACGTATCGCTTCATTCTTTGTTGTGCACTAAGTATTACACAACACAAGAAGTTTTGAAACTTTGGTATATTTTATCGGAGAAAAAAATAGACACGCAACATAGCAAAATGTACTGCTTAAAAAAACATTCAAAAAATTTCACTATTGCTAAAAAGTGTAATTTGTGTCACATAACTTGAATTAATCAAATTGAGTAATAATTCGTGTTACTAGTCGTTAATCATCCACTTTCATAAAATGATGAGTTAAATGGACTTTTTGAGATTAAAATAAGTTTAAATTTACGTATTTAAACAGTTTTAATGCTAATATTAATTATTATAGAGTAAATTCATAACCTTTATTCTAAGTTAAGAGTAACCAATTGGTTTGTTCAAAAGTCAAAATTAAAAAGTTTGGTGATTTAAAAAAAAAAAAAAAAAGAAAAAAAAGAAAAAGAAAAAAAAGAAAAGAAAGATGACTACACATAACTAGAAAAATTGGTAAGTTTGCTACACCGTTATTATTTACAAATATGCCTTTTAAACAAAGTCAAATTATATTTGGATTAAAGAAAGCATTATTTATCATGTCAATAATTTTAGTAAATTAAATCGTCTTTGTTAAGGAAAAACAATGTTTTTTAATGTAAGTAATATCATTTATCCACTAACAGATTTTGTTTTGCAAAGTTTCAAAAAAATCTATTTTGTGTACTCATTACACAAAAATTGATAAATTGAAAAGTTTAGGGTACGCTTGGTATCCCCCAATCGGAATGAGTCTATGGATTTCATTCCGATTCACTGTGTTTGTTTAGTTGGTCCGGGAATGAAATAGGTATATCATAGCCATAGATTTATAGCACACCAATTTGGTGTCTATAAAATCAATTCTTGTGGCCCCTCTCTTTTCCACTACAAAACTCAAATGTATCTATACATTTTTTTATACCATATTTTGTCATCCAAAAATAAACAATCGTAATGATACACTTTTTCATATTCATTGTCATTCTATCCTATATCAAATTCGATACCCATTGTCATTCCTAGCAACAAACCAAACGGGCTAATAGGAATGAAAAAAAGAACGATACACAACAAAACAATATGTGTCAAGTTATATAGATTTTTATACACATATACACATCTCTCTTTTGTAAATTATAATCTTTTAGTTAATTAAATACAATGTATTGTGCATTTAGTGGATACTTCATGACTGGGGAGACAATTGTTGCATCAAGATTCTAAAGAACTGTTGGGAGGCATTGCCAGAGAACGGGAAGGTGGTGGTAGTGGAAATGATCATGCCGGACCTTGAAAATATTTATGACAATGACGAAGGTTCTAAGAGTGTCATGAGTTATGATATGGCGATGTTGCTTTTTAGCCCTGGTGGCAAAGAGCGAATGATACAAGAATACTACGCTTTGGCCAAGGAGGCGGGGTTCACTTCATTGAACATCGCTTGTAAGGAAGCAAAGTTTAGTATCATGGAATTCTACAAGAACACGTGAGTAACACGGATATAAATATTAAATAAATTTCATGCTAAATGATATTAATGAATAAGAATTATTCAACAATACTTTAGGGGACGTGGATCATCAAGTGACATGGGATTAAATATTGGTTTGGTTTGAGGTTTCAACGTTTTTTGTCAATGTTACGAGTGTGTTTGGATGATGGAGGTTCTGCTTGTATGATTGGATCTTTCATATGGTCATTGTAATTTTAGAGTCATTGTTGGTTTTTACTTTTTGGTCGAAGTTATGTTTGTACTTTGTCGAATTGTAGGACCCTTGTGGGTTTATGGTCGTGTTCGAATAATAATAGAATGCCATTGTAATGTATTTTATTTATTTTTACAACATTATTGCTTTTCAGAAAAAAAAAAAAAAAAAAAAAAAAAAAAAAAAAAAAAAAAAAAAATCTTTTGGCTCAGTTGCTCGTGTTTCTTAAACTGACTGTAATAGGGGGAAAACCAGCGCTTTAGGTGTCCGGACCACACATGATCCCGTATCACTTCACCCAAACACCACACTTGGTGGGTGGATTGGTTAATCGACAGAACAAAATGAGAAGGAAAAAAAAAAAGACCCAACAACTATTTCAAACATTGGGTGGGAAATTTTATAAAAAAATAATTCAAATTTGTGAGAATTTCATCTATATCCTTAGAAAACTTCATAATTATATCGATATCCTTATAAATTTTCAAATTACATCAATGTCCTTTATAACCTTGAAAATACTCATATATATCCATTTTACATATTTAATCATTATTAAAGGATTTTGATATTATTTTCAATTCAATTACCAAGTAATATGCCATATTACCAATTTATCCTTTTACCTCAAACATCAAACTAGACTATATCTCTGTCTAAAGAAATAAACAGTCCCATTGCATCCCTTGTTATCCCAAATGTAACGAATGGTACAAATTTACTCACAAGTAATATCACTAGAAATGACATTATATTATAATTATGTTTTTGTTTATTGTGGACGTATGGTCCGGACTGGGCCAGGAATGGGCCAGGCCCGGCAGATAGCGGCCCACTCTACGCCTAAACCCTAATCCATGCCTTATAAATACAAGGCTAGGATCTCCTTATTCATTACGACCAAACAGGTTACCCTAAACCTAACTTACGATACACTATATCACACCTATACTAACTTGACCGTCGGAGGTGGATCCCGGGGCTACGGCCTCGGGTCCACTCCTAACGGGTTCTCTTTGTTGAACAGGTCTACTCAGGACTCGAGAAGACGACTAACGGCCCAAGGAGAGTCGTTGAATTCAGTCCGCGCCAGATTTTGTATCAACAAGTTGGCGCCATCCGTGGGACCACGACAAGTTTCGTGTTCTCACATCGCCGGAAAGCAACCATCGAGTTCAAAAGCCGGTAACTTTAAAACTTTGTATTTTATATACCCAAAAAGTCAATCGACTTTATTATTCCATGCATGCTAGAATCGTACAGTACATGCTGCATGTGTACACTATGCGTAATTCTTGTCGTACTAATATCAAGAATGTCATAACGTGTCAAGCTAATATCATAAACATAAACATATGTTCTTGGTCAAACATATCAAGCTAAAATCAAGATTTCTTGGTTGTTGTTTTGTCGTACATACGTATACACATATAACAAAGATACGAATTCATTAATTCTTTGGGATTTGATTTTGATATATACGGAAAATATATCTCCATATTTTTTATGCATATCTTTTAAGATATGTAATCTTTTTTAAATATTGAAAAGATTTTACATAAATCTTTTAAACTTCATCGGCTGATCGCATGATGAGATTGCATGTTGATCTTATCTTCTTGTTTCACGCAAATAAGGGAAATTTACGATTTTTCTAAACTACGGTTTACGATATTTTATATGCATATTAATGAATTGGTCTCCTATTTTCCCTACATGGTAATGATTATTATATAATATGCATACTAATGATCTTTATGCATGCAATATTAATTGCATCCACTGGTTCTTTTACTTCCTATACATGCATCGACTGATGATCCACGTGCTCAATAACAAGCAACGTGTTTCGTTGATTACGGGAAGCAGCAAGCAGTAGACGTATATAACAATGATTGGTACGTCTGCCTATTTATCTTTATCTCTTTTATTAACGTATATCACTACGGTAGATATCCATTAAGATTTACAATAATCCTCAAAAATCTTGCAAAATATTATAAATATTCAAAAACTTGCAAGTATTAATAAAACGTCGCGGTTTCTAGCTAACTCCGCGACACGTTTTGCTTTATTATTGGCATAATATTTATGCATCAATATTATTATCTTTCGCTTACGGAGCGTGCCTACATGGCGTGCATGCACTTATTAAGACCCACGCTGGCACAAGGATGAGTACACCTACTAAACTACTCGTTGAGTAAGAGGGTTGCAAACCCATCAACATCGGATCACGTATCCTTGTTAAACACCTTACTCTCAAGACGTTGGAGTAAGTATGATGTGCATCCCACGATGGGTGCACACCAATGCACAAGTGCGCGTTTAACAATTTAGGATTCAAGACTCTTGTCTCCTTAAAAAACGGTATTTACAGTACGCTGTATACTACTGTACAGATTTACAACAAGTAAATCTGGCAATATATTTTAAATATCATGAAGATTTTACATAAATCTTTTAAATTGGTAAACACGATTTTACCTATAACCACACTAAGTCCGCACGATCGGACCTAACTTATCTTTTAGCCGCGAACAGCGCAGTCACGATAAATCTACCCGCATTAGGCCGCGCGTACGATGAATCTTCGCAGATTAGCTACATGCTGCGCACACCGCACCACGATGCTAGTCAATCGCCATGAGCGCACTGGACAAAAGCCGTGGTCATCTGCGATCATCCACAAACGTTAGAGTCTATGCGGTCACGATACATCCATCTGCGTCTGTGCGTGCAATTGAAACTATTAGTCGCGGTCACGGTACGTCCATCCGCGCCATTTTTTTTAATACAAAAGAAAACGATCATAAGCGCACTGCGTTCGCAGATTAGCTATGTGCTACTTTTTTTTATGTAGTTTGTAAAACCTCACGATAGGATTTGCATAACTAAGTTTAATGCTCCTACACGAGTAGCACCATCAAACTTGGGGGGCTACCAGGGTATATAATACCATTGTTTCCGTACAAGTCACGCAGGCATATTTGGAAGCAGATCGTACGTAAGAGGTATCGCGAGCCCAGTACAAAGACGAATTTGAAAATTCGCACCATCTTGCCGCAGGGGAGACGTCCTCTGTCGGTTGTAAAGACGGATGTAATGTTCGCACCTTGTCTGCGCACAGCGCACATCTTTGTCGCGCACAGCGCGCACTTCTGCCACAGAAGCACGTCTTCTGTCGCACCATGCTGCATCGCTACTGGTACAAAAGGTACGCCCTTACCCAGGATGCAGCATACGAGATCCACCTTCACCATTGTGAGACAATCACAATCGCAATGTCAATGTTACTCAGGTCGCGCCTACAAGGACGCGCCTACAAGGACGTGTCTACAAGGTCGCGCCAACAAGGACGCGCCAACATGGTCATCACGCACTGCACCACAGACCCAGTGCGCACTGTCGCATTTGGGCTGCGCGTTATGGTCATGCCATCATGGTTGATTGGGCCTACGCGGCCATGAATAGAACTTAAGTCTAGCATAACATAGCCACGCACTATGTCATACTAAACTTGGGGGGCTTGTGGACGTATGGTCCGGACTGGGCCAGGAATGGGCCAGGCCCGGCAGATAGCGGCCCACTCTACGCCTAAACCCTAATCCATGCCTTATAAATACAAGGCTAGGATCTCCTTATTCACTACGACCAAACAGGTTACCCTAAACCTAACTTACGATACACTATATCACACCTATACTAACTTGACCGTCGGAGGTGGATCCCGGGGCTACGGCCTCGGGTCCACTCCTAACGGGTTCTCTTTGTTGAACAGGTCTACTCAGGACTCGAGAAGACGACTAACGGCCCAAGGAGAGTCGTTGAATTCAGTCCGCGCCAGATTTTGTATCAACATTATGTTTTTGTTTATTTTTGAGGTGTTGGGGTACTGCTTTGTTTTCAATGAGATGTGCTACCTTGAATCGTGATTTAGTAGTGGTGCCCAGTTTCTCTATTCCATCCCATTTTTGGTTTGCTACTACTTGATTTCTTTTTTTTTTTTTTTTTTTTTTAATTATATTTTTTTCTATCTTTTTAACAGATGGGTTTTAGTGTTGTATCTGGTGGATTGGAGTGGGTTCCTTACGAAAATTTATAGGACAATATATGAAGTAATTACAAACAGCATCAAAAGATTGATTGTGTCCCGAGCTTCGTTTGATTGTTTGATAAGAATCTCAATTTTTGAGAAAAAGAAGATGAAGATATGAGATTTTGGTTTGAGGATGATAAAAGGGTAAAAATGTAATATAACATTATAAGGATTATTTAGATAATGGTTTTGAATACAAATTTATTTAATTATGATTAAATTGGTTATTTGGGTATATATGGGTATTTAAGAGGTTTTGAAAGGATATTAGTGTAATTTGAAAAATTATAAGGATATTGATGTAATTATGAAAAATTTTAAAGACATAGATGAAATTCTCACTTAAAATTTAAATATGTTTATATACTTATAAATACGCTAATACGTTTTCATTTTTATTCACACTTTCAAATCATATTCTTTATACCGTCTGTACTTCAAAAATATCTCAAAGAACACCCAAAATCAAAACATTAAAGGCCAAAATGCATATTAGTACCCTGAATTTGTCTAACTGGGTCCTCTAGTACCCTAAACTGTTAAGGGTGTAGAATGTACCTTCAACTTGGAAAATCGGATACCTTAGTACCCTGATCTAGTTTAACCCACTCACATGATTTCCGCATGATGTTCCCGTTAGTTTTTTAGCGGGAACAATACAAACACATTACTTAGACACTTCAAAATCTTTTTTTTTCGTAACCATGTTTGTTAAAGAATTTTGGCACGAACAAATCTGTAATGGCATGAAATTTGGGTTATTCCTTAATCAAGAGATTTGACAAGAATATAGAAAAGTTTCATCAAAAACAGCAAAGAAAACAAGAAGAATGAAAAAAATACAAATAGAAAGCTAGGTGTAAAAATAATGCAATTAAAAGAAAACAATAACAATGAAAAATTAGAAATACCAGCATGTAACTAGTATATTCGAATAGAAAACTAGGTGTAAAAATCTTATATTTTATTATTAAAAAAGCCTTTAACTTTGTTCTTTCTTAAAGGAATTTGTAACACCCCCAAATTTTTAAACATAGCAGCGGAAGATTTTTTTGGGTGTTACCGTGAGGATCGTAAACAAAATCATAGAAAAACAGCCTGAGACGGCATTTTTAATTTACATAGGTCCATAATACAAATTCAGTTACAAAGCGTTACATCAGAGTGCTAAGGTTTTCCAAAGAAACATCAATTTAACTGAATTACAACTTTATTTTACACCATTTATTTAAGATAGGGTGCGCCTGCTCCATGCCTTGCCTTGCTCCTTTTTAGTTCCCTGAGATACATGCTTAAAAGTCAACATAATGTTGAGTGAAATCATGGAGTTTGTAATTTAAATATCAGTTCGATTCACAAGTAAGATTGTATTGGAGATACAATCAGTTTATAAATTGATATCGCAGTTCATATATTGCCCTAAGTCTCATGACACGCAAACGTTAACAAAGTACCGCATAAACGGAGGTGTCCACCAAATTAATGATGAAGGTTTTGCCCTCGTGTAATAGGTGATTTTGCCAATTCCTATTTCTCTCAAATATAATGCATCGCGACTAATACGACTAGCAAAAAGCATTCCGTCACAGTATTAGTGGGATAGGTCGTCAACCTCTAATAGATCTATTCATTATATTCGCGTTCACCGCAGTGATTAATGGCTCATGATAAAGGGTCTTATGGCAATATGGTGTACTTAGGCATATATCAAGTCAGGTAGCATACAGAAAAATACTTGTGATTTATTTATAGCATGTATCCCCCTCACGGAGTTTAAAAAGTGTAAAGAGTTTAAAAGTGAGGCCATGACTCACCTTAAGCGTTACTGGTGATGGTGAAAATAAATTCAGAGGTGATTATACAACTTCGATATAGAACCTGGTAAATATATAAATAACTGAGAATCTGACTAATTTCTAGTGGTGTGTGTGTATGAATGGTGGATGATGATATACAACGATCTAATCGTTGAGAGTGAAGGTGTTATATGATTATGGTGCTCGTACTCTCGTAAGAGCATATCTTTAACAAGTAAATGAGATATTTATATGAAACTTTTCTAACGCTATTAACTAATATGCAATTAGAATGCGAATATGCATAGAAAGTAAAGATATGATGCAAAAATGAAAAATAAGATAAGAATGACAAGTTATAATAGTTTGTTCTTGTTCTTTCCAGATTTTACATTTTCCACCCTAACCGTGGTTTGCGTTACGTCGTTAGTCCTTGTCCAGTCCATAGTCCAATAATAGTCCAATAATTGTCCAGATGTCCATATAAGGCTTGAAGTTCAATGGTATGTCAAATTAAGTCCTCTACAAACTGTTTTCACAGCTTCAGTCCATAAGTTTCCCGGTTTGGCAGTTTTAGTCCTTTTCGGTTAAGTCGCGTTACATTTTTAGTCCTTTTTGCATAAAAATGACGGGAAAAATATTCTGAAAATTTTTATAACTTTATTAAGTTTATTTTAACTTATTTCAAGTGCTTATTCCAGAAACGAGCTTATTTTTATATTAATGGGCCGATCAACGAATTTAGTTAAGGTCCGTTAATAAATTTAGAGGCGAGGGCGTGAAAATAGTTTTGGGCTTAGACTTGGGCTATTTTTATGATTCTAAAAATATATTATATGGGCCTGCTGGACCTTGCTATCGAAAACTCTTGTTGGGCTTTGATTTGGCCCAACCGAAGGTTTAGATGATTTCTGAAAATGTTATGAATTTAGAACTATGGTTACTGCTATTATTCGAGTAGAATTTAACTGCCTAGATGAGCTTATGAAGATAACGTTAAAATACGAATTATGTAGTTTGTTAGGTGGTCATTCGATTTATGTGAAAACATCTAAATGTTATGTACAAAAGTCCGAAAATATAATTACCTTTTGTAGCCGGGTCACATAGTTTAGTTTTGAAAATGTTAGTATATTTTTCTAAGTCTTTTCGCTTAGTCTAGTATATTTTTCTAAGTCTTTTCGCTTAGTCGAGTAGCATTTCAAAAGGGTTTATTTTAAGTGTCGAAATAAAATTATGAGTGGGATCTTAGAAAATGAAAAAGGTTGTTTCTCAGGTGTGTTGTCGAGTGGAGTAAAAATATATATGGGTTATTTTCATGGATTCGAAGTAAACAGGTCGCTAGTTGGCTATGTCGAAGGTTCTCTTTGGTTGAAATACTTAGTTAGATTTTCATTTGTCTCTACAAGGTCCGATCGAGTAAGAGTTAAGATGGCTCATTTTAAAGGTCGAAACTTGAGTGTGATTAAGAGTTATTTAAATGAAAAGTGTCGGTAGTTACGTGGTATATTAAGTCGTGTATAGAGAGGACATGGTCATTAAGTTATGTAGTGAGATACGAAGTCGTCTTGGGGACATTCTTGGGACTGTTTGCTTACAATATGAATACTTAGCACGTTTTAGCTTCCCCATTTTATTTATAGTGTGACGTACGAGGGTTGCATGGAATGCATGTTTACATGTTCGAGTACAATGATGTATGTAACTTAGTGAAGTGTCACTATGTTCGATCTAGTGATAAACAGAACAATGCATGGCGTGCTCATATGTTAAATGTGAGAAGAGTTTGTAACCGTAGGGTACGTATGAAATGAAATAGATACATTCGAATGTAGTATGAGATATGCATGCAAGTGAGTACGTGAGATATATATTTAAGAGGGGGCGAGAAGACTTACTACACCTTTGAAAAGGTGGTGGAGACTTAGTGCTAGTCGGATGGAACACGAAGGGAGACAACCCACTTGCTTCGGACTCTTTTACTCAAACTAGTGAAGTTCTTTGTGTCGTGAAGGAGGAAATTTAGGTGAAGGTATTTTGATAGTGAAATGGGTGTGAAGGAAATTGTGTGATTCGAATGAAACACAAGAAGAGATAGTGAGTTCGAATAGTTTTTATATGACTTGACTTTATTGAGTTTGCTTCCAAAGTTCTCGACAGAAAGGTTACTTTGGGAATGTATTGATGTTGAAAGACAATGATAGGAGTGTAAGGAAGAGAATGGATCGAATGGAAGGCTCTTATAAGCAAAATATCTTCACTTTGCCTTGACTAATTGACTAATGATTGAAAGTACTGTGTCTATGGGACACTTGTATTGCTATTCTAGTTTGAGTGTGGAATGAGTGTGGGTAGATGGGAGTTTGGATTCTAGCTCTTGTATGTTTCCTTTATTCGGTTTGTTCATATGTTAACACAAGTTGAGTCACTGAGCTACAAGTCGTGTATCAAGGCTTAGTTCTCATTTGGAGTGTTAGAATGAGTTAGAAATGTGGTTGAAAGGTTATAGGAAAAACGATGGTATGACATAGTTGGGTGTCGACATTTTTAGTTACACGTTTGGGGTCGATTTTGGGACAACAAAATGGGTTTCGTTATCGGGTTACTACTTGCTATTCTTGGATGGGTTTTTGTATCATAGTAGCTAAGTAAGTGGTGCATTTGAATATGTACAAGTATGTGAGGGTTAAGTTTCGATATCAAAAATACAATCGGGTCTTTGGAAAGCAAAGTCGATTGGGTCTAAAGAAGTACGCAAGGAAAAGAAAATAAAATAAGTGGTGTGGTGATTGAGCTGTGAGATTCGGTGGTTTTATTGGTTAAAATGTATAAAGGCCATATTCGACATTTAAGATTTGCATGTGGGTTTTTGAAGGTGTGTTGTATCGATCGGGTGAAACAGAAAGCAAGGAAATACAACAATTCAAATGGGTGTGTTGGGTGGGCTGTGATGTTCATTTGGGTAGTGCTAACTCGATGGGCTAGTGATAATGGGGTTGAATGGTTGTTGTTGGGCCGAACTCTTTAGGGTCCGATTGGTCCTAGTTTAGGATAGAATTAGAATTAGTGTTGTAATTAGATTTTGGTTAAATATTGTTGGTGATATTAATTCTTGTCAAGTGTAGTGTATTATCTAGTTGAGTATGATTACTTGTTGTCGATCATAATAATATGTTGTTGCGTCGGAAGGATTATCTCTAGTGTCGGTGTGTTCAATTATATATATATATATAGAATGCATTGCTATACATAACAATAATGAAAAGTTTAAATTTCTAGCAAAAATGGGCGTTAGTAAACGGTAATACGAGATTATCATTAATTATTAAGATTGATTACAAGGGTTTTTCGTAGGATCTTACAGAATTGGACATAAAGAATGTTTTAGTTTAATTGTACAAATACAAAATTCAAATCTCAACATCGGAACACATCTTTCACGAGATCATTTTTGATTCAGAAATGGTTAATTGATTTCTTTTTGTGTTGCAGAGCCTTGGCAATGGGTGGTGCTTCGTTTTGTTTTTGTCCCTTTTTCTGATTTCAATATTTTAGTAACGTTGTTACAGTTCTGGTAAAAAACTGGCGAAGCAAGTCACGTGGAACTCCTATGACCGAGTTAAACTGAGTCAGGGTACTAGTGTATCTGATTTTGCAAGTTGAAGGTACTATTCTACACCTTCAAGAGTTTAGGGTACTAGAGAACACGGTTAGACAAATTTAGGGTACTAATATGCATTTTGGCCAATAACGCCGACAACAAAACGTTTGAACGCTTAATTTCGATTTTCGATATGACCACTCACCACTAATTAACTTCAAACACGCTAGTTTTGTATACGGCACGCAGTCACAACAACAACAACAAACTTACCAAAACTCAAACATATCCTAACCATTGATGTGTTTGTAGTTACAGGTGTGAAAGATATTCACACGTGTCCCAAAACTCAAACCAAACATATCCTAACCATCGAAATGCAAATAAAAAAGTTATTGGTCACATTTTTAGTGAAAAGTTAAAAGATGGTAGACGAGATTTAAAACCAAAAGATATGCAAAAAGACATGTTGGCGCAATATAAAATAAGTATATCTTACCAACAAGCATGGAGAGGAAAGGATTATGGGTTGCAAATGATAAGGGGTTCACCGATAGAATCGTTTGAAATGATACCGAATTATTGTCACAATCTACAAAAAAAAAACCCAGGCACAATCACACGTATCAAGACAAACGAAGAAGGAGTTTTCGAGATGTTATTCGTTGCCCTTGGTGTTTCAGTAAGTGATACTCATTTTTTTGAAATAAATAAATGTGATATGTTATTGTAAGTTTACTTATTAAAAGGTGTTTACAATATTTTTTTTTATTCAGATTCGAACTTTCGTGCAAAATCTTCGCCCTCTGCTTGTAGTCGACGGGGCACATTTGAAGGGTGTATACAAAGGTACAAACTTGTTAGCTGTAGGCATGGATGGAAACAACCAAATTGTGCCCATTGCTTACGGTATATGCAGAGGGGAGACTGGTGATTGTTGGTCATGGTGGTTTTCAGTACTTCAAGAATGCATAGCCGATAGCGAGGATTTGGTTATCATATCTGATAGGCATCCTGCTATCGCGTTAGCAGTACGCAATGAATACCCGTTGGCGTTTCATGGTATATGTTGTCGTCATCTAATGATGAACCTTTCTTTGAAAAATAAAAAAAAAAAAAAAAAAAAAAAACAAAGAGGCTATATTGGAGCATATGCAAAGCGTATACACCTGAAGAATTTGATAGTAAGATACAAATACTGCAGGCTATTCAGCCTGAGGCGTACAACAAGCTAGTTGAAGTGGATGTGCAAAGATGGTCCAGAGCATATTCCCCACGCACTCGTTACAATTATTGTACATCCAACAACGTTGAGTTTGTTAATGCTTGTACTGTCAAATCAAGGAAGCTGCCAATCACAATGTTGACCAAGCAATATCTAAAAATGGTGCAAGATTGGTATTTTAAATGGCGAGAAGTTGCTGGTATTTATCTTCCAAAAGAAAATATATATTTTAAAATGATTTTGTGTAATATAAAGTCACTGTTTTTTGTCTATGTGTTTATGTGGCGAAAATGAAGTATGAAATAACAGATTGGGCTGCCCATAAGGTGGAAAAGAGAAAAATCAAAAGCGCAACTTGGAGTGTATACGGGATTAATCAAGATCGGTTCCAGGTTTATGATGGCCGATACAATCGTGAAGTCAACTTAGCGACCATGTCATGTGACTGCCGCAAATGGCAGCTTTCCGGGATACCTTGTGGTCATGTTATTGCTGTTACTAGGTTCTTAGGTCTAACAGATTGTGTGCAATTCGTACAAGATTGGTTTAAAAAACCAAAATACCAAGTAACATACGCAGAGTCGGTTAATTTTGTTGGAGAGTTTCACGAATGGGAGTTTCCAACGCATATACAACCCATCACTCCTCCACGAATGGACAACCCACAACCCGGTCGGCCAAAAAATACTGACCGTATACCATCTCAAGGTGAGGAACCACGAGTAATACATTGTAGTAGGTGTGGTGAAGCGGACCATAAATCTTATCAATGCAATAAACCAGTCATCCCTGATCCACTGTTAAACAAAAGAAAACAATACCCAAAAAAAAACAGTTAACGAGTAACATGAAACTCCACCTACGTTCGACTCATACCCGACTCAAACACATCATCACAACTTTCCTACTTATGACACAAACCCATCGCAAGTATTTGAACATAACACATACACACCGCAACCATATGACCAAGGTCAAACAAGTCATGAACAAAATGCTCATTATAACCCCTCTCAAGGCTATGAACAATACGACTCCCAACCATACGCCTCTCAACATTTAAGTGATCAAAACACTCAGCAATCTAATAATAGTTGGTTTAATTTCTTTGGTTTGTAACAAGTTAGTTCTTTTTTGTTACGTTTAGGTTTAATATTCTCTATGTAATGTTTATTTACGTCAACTTTAACCATGTCCATTTTGATTTTTAAGAGTCAAATTGGTTCAACTTTGACTACGTCTATTTTTTCGGGTGTTATATAATATTTGATGCAAAATATATGAATGGATTGGGTTTTAAATGTATTTTTTATTGGTATAAATTTTCACAAGTATTATATAGTACAAAAAAAAAATATTTAAGGTCAAAGTTGAACCAGTTTCACTCTGAAAAGTCAAACTGAAAACTTATTTTGAGATGGATGGAGTAATAATTTTGTGCTTAAAAAGAATAAATTGGTTTGGTGGTTGGTTAGGTGATCCTTATTACGACTGTTTGGTGAGAATTCTCATATATATAATTTAGCGTGATGAAACGACAACAGTGTTGTCGTTCTGGACTCCCGCCTTTTTGGTGCAGCCCACTTGCCTTCTTTTTAGCCCAACCACGTGTTGCTATAACATGTTCCATACGATTCTGGATACCTCTACTATCTACCAATAGTCGATGTCGGTATATAGACACTTCCAGATCTTCGCACCTTAATCCATCTATACTCTTACTGCTGCTGTTCATTTGAAGCTGATCCATTTTCGGTGTTATACTGAACCTTCTCGATCTTCGAGCAACGATAAAAATTATGTGGTAGAGGTGCTCTTGATTTGGATCATGATCGGGGTAGTAGAAGACAGCTATGCAAATAAAAAAGGTACGTGGTCTGATTGTTGTTGGAGTTTCTTGGTTTTTTTGTGTTGATTATTGATATGATTTGTGGGTTTTTGATGATTTGTGAAAAAAAAGATGAAACGAAGGGTTTACTTATGGTTTTGGGATTGATTTTTTTTGAGAAGATTGTGTTTGCATTGTATATTAAGATTACAGGAGGTTCTAAAATGGATTGCAAACACGCGAGTTTTGCCTATTGAGAATTCTCTTTGAGGTAACATTTACCGAAACTATTATCTTTTACACGTACACATAAAAATATCATGTATAGATTTCAACAATATCTTGGTAAAAATGGGAATCGAAAGAAGTTATATTTGTATTGCAATGTAATGCATAAATCAGAGGCAAAAACGAGGAGGAACAAGACGAGAGTGATGAGGATTTAGACGAATCTCGGTGCACGATTATTGTTTGTGTTTCATTTAAATCTTCGAGTTTTTACACTTTCGTTTTGTTAAATTACTGATATGATTAGTAAAAAAAAAGGTCGGCGACGATAACACTGTTTATTGATGCAGTGATCGTGTATATTACTTGGTAATAAGGGCTGCTTGGTTGCCTTTTTGTCGAGCTTTATAAAATTTATAAAAGTTGTGACTCCCTCCGTCCCACTATAAGTGTCCACAATGGAATATTCAAAGTCTTTGTTTTTCAACTTTGACCGTAAATATTTTTGTTTGTGTTATATAATACTTGATGAAAGTTATATGAATTGATTTAGTTTTAGATGTGTTTTCATTGGGTATACTTTTCATCAAGTATTATATAACACAAACAAAAATATATTTACGGTCAAAGTTGAAAAACAAAGACTTTGAATATTCCATTGTGGACACTTATAGTGGGACGGAGGGAGTATAAAAGTTGTTAATTAAGCTAAGTTTACCGTTCGGTCGAGTATATAAGCTCAAGTTGAAACTTTCATTCAATTTTTTTAAAAGTTGTGCTCATTTCGAGTTTTCCAAAATCATAACTAGCACTAAAAATAAGGTAAACCAAATGCCCCCAAAGTATATACGATCTCTGATTCAACAACTATTATTACTGTAGTAGCTAGGATAGCTCAAGTGGGTATATTTGCAGATTTAGTAGTCTATTTCATTACACTCATAGTTTCATAAATGGTAGATTGCTCTTATACACAGAACTGTGATGGGAGGAGGGGCTAGATTATCGATGAATGCAGCGTTCAAAATTGTCACAGAGAATACATTATTTGTAATGTCGAAAGCATCAATAGGGTCTGTTCCAGATGTCGGTGCATCTTACTTCCTGTCACGACTTCCTGGCTATTTTTCCGAATGGTAATTATTACTCCTATAGGTATGAGCAAACAAGTTGACGATAGTTATTTCAATAGACAATGCTCATTATTGTTAATTAATTGGCCATTTACTTTCAGTTCAGCGTACAGATTATGTATCGTCGCTTTTCCTGAAGACATGTCTGAATATGTTTCGGGTGGCGTTTTTGGGGTGGGATTGCAAAACACTGCCGAAAGGGTGTTATGGATGAGGTACGAGACATGTATTGTAAAGAACAAAGATGTCATATCCACTTTACTTACTCATGTCGAACCATATTAATACTTCTTTTCATTCATACACAGACGACAGTGATAGGTTATGCAAATGTAGTTGCTGTACTCGAAAGACGCAACATTGACGCAAAATAGGTCAGCTCGCACCCTTCTAAGAGTCTCAGATTTTGCCGAAAATTCGCTCATATTCTGGCTTCTATTCTAATAGGAATAGCTGATTCAACAGGAACCTTAATTTGAGCTTACAGAAAGAAACTGACGAGACGATCATGGGAAAAGTGGCGTTGTTGTTATGCATACATCATGCTATCGCAAGATATGGTATCAACGATGACACGAGGTAAATCTATTTCTTTTTTAAACAAGCAGATTACTATATACATTTTTTTAAAAGTCCATATTCAGATCGATAGAAAGCCAATATCATTGGTAGAATATACTTGGCAGAATTATAGCTTGGCTTCCAAAAACTAGCCCGCTGGATCTCTTTTTTATTACTTATTTAGTCTTATAATCAAGTTAAATAAGCTGATCCAAACACCCGATATCAGCTTCGCGTTTTGGACCCCTTTTATGACATCGGTCATTCTTCATTTGAATGCAGCTCTGGTACAATGATGTTCCGAATGCACAACTTTCTGAAGATACAGTAATTGTAAGAGGTTGCGCACAGATGGCAACGGTCAGCTTTCCCCTAATCCAGTACCACAATAACGTACGTCGTTCTGATAGTTGCTGCAAAACCAGAGGAACCTAATCATGGGCACTTCAGGTGCGTTAGCTTTGGCCATAAAACCAAAAAAAAAATCGACTGCTGTACAGACAACCTATTAAGGTGACCAATAGTTTGATCACAATGAGCATCTGCAGAAATATTATTGGCTAAAATTAGTGTCCGATCTGGAAATTGAGAAGACACGATAGATGGAGCTTAGAACCGGAAACTACTGAATAGGATATTACATAGTTATCAGTTTGTAAAATACTTGCAGTGGTATAGACACGAGTCAAGGAAGGTGTAGCAAATCGAGTTAATGAAAATTCGTAAGTTTTCCTGCAAAAATTGCGAATAAAACGACGCCCCGCCGCAACGCGGCGGCATGGCGCCCACCTCGTTCAGGTAAAAGTATAAAAAGCTAGCTTCACATTGAGATGACGGTAAAAAGTCTGGTCATCATTATGGCAGGTCTTATAGTTTCATTGGTCTAGATCTCTGTTTGCATATCTGTGATTTTTAGATTTGGGATAACATGAGATATAAATATATAAGAATATAATGGTATATTTCATCTATCAATGTTATTTAACATGAAACGTTTACATTACAACACTGAGTTCTAGAAAAAAAAACGTTGGTTAAATTATTGTGAGTTAATTTCAAAAATGGTCCCTGTGGTCACCCGGGTTTAACACTTTTAGTCCCCATACTTTTTTTTTAACGAATCTGCTCCCCAAACTTGCGACCCATAACGGGTTTAGTCCCTTGACCATATATTCCGTCTGTTTGACCGTTTTCTTGGTTAAGTGACTAAACCTTGAGGGGTAATTAAGTCTTTTTATGTAGGATTGTCTCTTACACTTATCAAACCCCTAATTTGATACCTGCTTTCACTTGCAAAAATACAACGCGCGCATCAAACCCCTAATTTGATGTTTGACCTAATTTTTTTTTTTTTTTTTTTTTTTTTTTTTTTTTTTTTTTTTTGTTATAGCCAATTAATTGTGGGAAGAAGATACAACTTGAACTAGTTAATGTAATAGCCAATTCTTGTTTGAAGATGAAGAAGATGCTTATTATCAGTTTCAACTTGAAGTAGTTAATGTAATAGCCGTTTCAACTTGAACTAAACAAGTTGCTTAAGATCAAGTTGTATTTTGGGGGTTTTTTTTTTAATGGAAAAAAAGCAGTTTAAACTTGAACTAAACAAGTAGCATTTAACTTTAATACATTACAAAGTACTTGCATTCATAGATGCAGATTACATTCAAAGCTACCATCAAAAGCTTAGGTCTAGCATAGTAAATCTTAAAAGCTACCACATGCTCTGTTTCCCTTTCCCTTTTGTTTCTGGCATGCTTCTTTTCCCTCTTCCTTTGATTCCTTCCCAAATGTGCTCATTGCAGAGCCCTAGAACCTGTTCCCTTTTACCTGGTATTGAAATAGAATGAGTTTCAACATGAGGGTTGACTGACCTTGTACACTTTTTTGGAGCTTTTGAAAGAGCTTGATCATCCTCAGAAGTTGAATGGTAACTTGAGACAAAGCTAGGCATAGAGCTAAGTTCAGAGGAAAAGTCTTCAGAGTTGGACTTTTTGTTCACTGATGTTGAATAATTGTAAGGTAGATTCCATGGGGGTTGGAGAGACATGAGCTCCTCGGATGATGTTGAATCTGAGGAAATTTAGATGATGCCTGAATTGGAAGTCATGGTTGAGTAGCTTGTGTAAAAGTTTGGGTGAATACAAGTTTAGGTGAATACAGGTTTCTAAAAGTCAATTTAAAGACCATTATAGCCAAAATAGTCAAGGATAGAGTAAATGCAATTCAATGTTCGCACTGGTACAAAAACTGGATATCGTCACACCACAAAATGTGTGACTATATGCATATAGTCACACATTTTTTTTTGGTGTGTGTGACGAAAAGTCGCGCCACCATAGGGTTCATATGGTCACATTGTTTAGTTTGTGGCCGTTTTCATTGAAAAAGAGTGACCAAAACCCGAATATGTGTGACCAATTAGGCACAAGTTTTGTTGGATTTATCAATATGTGTGACTATTTCCCATCCTATGGCCACATGAATATATAATAAATGTGACAATTGTGATGATTTAGTCACACAACGTGTGTTTTTTTTTTCGAGTTAGTCACATACAATTTAAAAAATAGTGGCCAAAAGTGTGAATAAGTGTGACCATATGCTATTTAAAGTGAAGAAATGTGTATTTTGTGTGACTATTGTTCATCCAATGGTCACTTGAATTTTATGTTTATGTGGCCTTTTGTAATATTTAGTCACACAAAGCATGTTTGTTTTGGGTATTTAGTCACATACAATTAAGCAAAAAGTAGCCAAAAGTGTTAATTAGTGTGACCATATCCTGTTTAAAGTGAACAAATGTGTATTTTGTGTGACTATTGATCATCCAATGGTCACATGAACTTTTAGTTTATGTTGCCTTTTGTAATATTTAGTCACACAACGAATTAAACAAAAAGTGACCAAAAGTGTTAATAAGTGTGACTATATACATTTTTTAGTCACATTTAAGAAATCAATATATATCAAAACAAATTCAAATATATATCAAAACAAATTCAAATACAATAATATCTAACAACAGTATTAACTATATGAACCAACAGTACTAACTTATAACTAACAGTTGTAACTAATACACTAGCAGTATTAAAAATGATCCATCTGCTCATACTATAATATCTAACAGCACAAAACAAATCTCCATCTTGGTCATAATATTCTCCATCTTGGATACAACAGCAATGACAGGTTCTTAATCTGCAATCAGCACAAAAATTAGAATAAGTAAGAAGTGTGCAGGTCCATACTGCAGGGGATTCACATTAGTACATCACTGACCATTAGCAGTTCATTTCGGTTAGAAATTTCAATACTCAGCCCATCAGTAGAAAAAGAATTTTCAGAAGGTTGTGGTAACATTTAAATTTTGAGAGCATGATCTATTTGTATGCCAAAAAGGTATAGGTTCAAAAAATTTGAAAGACTAGCATACCTTCCTCTACTGGTGAAGGATAATCTTTTAGAACCAGCTGCATCTCTTTAGTGCTCTCATGGCTTACAATCCGTGCAACAAGGCCTTCCAAAATCTCACCCTGCGCCTTTACATGGTCTACCGATCCTGTGATTATTCAAATTCACAAAAGATACTATTATTATGTTCCAAAATTATGCACAGTTTCTATTCACATATTTTAGTGTTTTTGTGTATTCCACTTGCATTTTTATTAGTGGCTCAATTCCCAGGTACTTGTGCAATTTTACGCCACCAAAGTATGGAGTTAGTAATATCAGTAGACTGTATTATGCTTATATGATCCAGGTACTTGTGCAATTTTACGCCACCAAAGTATTAAAAACGATAAATTATGATCTGAGTTATTTATAAAAATTAATTACGTACCTTTGCTAAGATTGCTAAGTTGATGCAGAACTGCTCAAAACTGTTGCAGTTTTTCATTTGTGAAGTTGATGCAGAACTGCTCAAAACTATTTCAAAATAAGGTTTTGTCAGCGTTATAGCATTCAAGTTCATGCATTATTGCCTTAAGGTGGGACAGGTTTTTATATGTACCTGTTATGCTTAAAACTCTCAAACCCATATATATCAAGGACACCAATTAGTGATTTTGAGTTCGGATCCTGTCCAATTGAATTGTTTATCTTCTCAACAATCCTACAAAAGTAATGAGATATTAGATCTTTATAAGATTAATAAGAGATTCATGTTTTACATTTTTTATATATGACACCGGTCTTAAATTCTTACCAGTCAAACAAGCGAGAGTAGACAGTTTTAGCTAAGGCATCCCTACTGCCAAGTGCAGCTTCAGGATCTAGAGTTCTTGTGATAACTTCTTCTGGTGTCACCATTACACGTTTGATCAGTGCATCCTCTAAGCTCTTAGCATCACACCTGTAGAGACATGGTGGTCACCGAAATCAATATTCAAAAACAATCATTCAGAATGTAAGTTAGGAGGCTACAGATCATAGTTATTACAAACAATGCCTCCGTTACCATGAATACTGTTCTAATTATGTCCCATTCAAAATTTTCAGAACACGAATTTATTAAGTTGACTCCAGTTTTAAAGTGATCTCGTTTAGATTAGCTGTTCAGGCATAGGTTTCTCTTTTGAGTCATGTCAGTTGAACCCAAGAATATACATCCTTGTTCCAGCTGATTTTGCTTTGTTTAAAGTAAGAAATAGTTTCAGGGTTTTGGTGGGATAATTTCTTGGCCCCAGCCATGGTTTACAGACTTATGCAGTCAAAGCTGCAGAAAATTATGCAGCAAAGTCAAAATGACTGCCATGGATGATAGTTATAACAGATCTCCCAACCAAGCAGCCAACTAAAAACTAATAGTAATCAGCATATATGGATGTTATGGCGTACCTTTTCCTGCAGTGCCTTCACAGCTCCCAACATCAACTGTGTCTGCACAACAGAAACAACCATATAGGTCTAAGAAAATTTACTCTTTAAAACGCGTTAGGTGGGTAGCTAGGCAGTCGAATCCACACATAGTGCATAATAAGTTATTTGGGGGTTATTAGGAAGTCTATTGTTATCGTATACAATCCAATTCCTATATTACCCCTTTGTGTTGTAGCGGTAGAGTTATTAGTATTCTGAAAATCAAAGAATAATGATTGGACATTGATGACAGATTATGGCACCTAAATGTGGATTAGAGTACTTTCAAGTAAAAACATAAGAAGATTCCACGGCGTACTCAGCTCTAAATGTGGATTAGAGTATTTTCTGATTGAAAATATATACCTTCAAATGAGCAGCGGCCTTGTCCTTGTCAGTGAAAACTCCAGTAGATTCCACGACGTACTCAGCTTCGGTGGAAGCCCATTGGATCTCTTCCGGGTTCCTACAACAAGTTCAAATATAAATTATCCAACAAATACCTTATCAAACTAACCCCATTTAGAAAAGAGTCAACATCATCAAATATCACATTATCATCAATTTAACACAGTTGGTATTATGTTACGAATCAACTATTCTATCACCACCTTCCGATGGAGTCCAGTATCTGACTCTTTAAGCCGAGTAAAAGCAGCATCAGATAGCATTTTTTTAAAGCACTCTCATTTTCAGTCGCACTGGCCTCGAGCTGAGATTCTGCTAAGTCTAACACAGAATTCTCTACTTCCCCATTGACAGCATCAGCAACTTTCGATTCCGCATTATTCCCCTCTAAATCCTTTTTCTTGTTCTTGAGTGATTGAAGAGGTGTTCCAAGCCCCTCAACCTTCAACTCATTCTTCCCTTTTTCAGTTGAAACTTTCTTCTCTTTTTCCGTTTTCTTTTGGTCCTGTAAATGTTGTATCCAGCATGCTCCAATAGCTTCTCAACGAAAACTCGGGATGTAATGACCTCTCCATTTTCAGCTCTTTTTAAATTGGGGAGAATGGAAGTTGTTTTTTTATGTAGCAGCAGCCTCAAACTGTAAGAATTAAGCTTATAGTGAGAACACGTTAACCGGCACAAACATCAAAACAAAATTACAAGAGACTGGTAACACAAGGATATCAAAAATGTATGTTAGCTGGTGCAAATAACCTGTTGATGTTGAGGGCGCAGGCTCCTCCATCAGGCTGGTCAAGAAGCTCAATGTATGGTAACGGAGAAACTTTATTGTCACCCTTTCTCTCCTCAACTTTCACGACAACAGTATAACCACAATACCTTACATTGACAACACCAAGAGTTGCAATATCCTGGTTTTCATACAGAAAAAGACACACATTAGTGGCATGCACTTCATTTTCACTGTTTTAAATAAGCAAAGAATATAACATTGATAGTATATCAATTGCAATACAAGTAAACTACTGCTATTGCTTCAACACTGTAGACTAAAAGGTTGTTTAAAATGATATTATGAGTTCATACCTTGTACCAGCATATAATTGATCTTCCTCAATTATGCTGTCCCCAGGGCTCTGCAACGGTCGTGGTACTGAGGTAGACCATGGGTTTCTACTTTCTCGGGACCGAAGGGTAGGGCACTCCCTGCAACAAATAAGCAAGGTTAAGAAATAACCAGGAAGATGTGAATTAACATAAGGTAAAAGAGTAGTTCCAGAGCGACTCAAATGCACATTCTTATAAACAGTATCAACAAATAACAATCAAACTAAAAAATTAATAAAACAAAACTCATACCACCAAAGACGGCTTCTCGTAAACATCCTCACACCGTAACTGATTGGATTTTATTAGGGTTTATGAGGGTTTGAAATTGCGGGAAATAAATTAGGGTTTGAAAATTGGGGAAATAAACCGATTTAATCGATTTAGAAGGATGTATGCAAAAAATGGATTTTCGGAGATTTCAACTGTTAAAATCTTCCCCTATTAGCTGAACTTCTTGATTTAATCTTCTATTTGAAATAAAACACCAGCCCAAATCGACCTATTCCTAAATGGGTCAATATTTTAATTAGCCATATCCAGGTTCGAATTTGATATGAAATAGTATTTAGATGAAAATACTACTGAGTATATGAGATCAATTTGATTTTGGGGGGAATGAAATATTTGGGAATTTGGGAAGGAGGGCAATTTGATTTTGGGGGAAAAATTTAGGCGGGCTTGTGAAAAGATGTGAATAGGGAAATTTTATTTTGGGAAAACTAGGTGCTTTAGAGATATATATGATTTAGTCACTTTTAAATGATGTGTGACAAACTTGACTATATGATTTAGTCACTTTTAAATAATGTGTGACAAACTTGAGTATATGATTTAGTCACATACACAATTACTTCATGTGACCATATATGATTTTGGTCACACTTTTCAATTTTGTGACATATATTTGTCACATATGTATATATATAGTGTGACTAATGTTTTAAACTTATTTGTATCCGTCACACGTCCCAAATTATATGTGACTAAATAATCAAAAAAAAAAATTACAAGATACCTCTAGTCACGAAATATTCAAATGTGTGACTGTAGCCTCAGTTGGAAAGACGAAATGGTCACACAAGTCGGATCAAGTGTGGCTGTTTATTTTATCCTGGTACATTTAGTCACATAAAAAAGTTACTGTGTGGCTGTTCAAAAAACAACATGTGTGACTAAAACCCATTTTTGTACTAGTGTCGGTTGGTAAACTGGTTCATGTACTTGTAACTGATATTGTGCAGATAGTGTTAAATGGAATTGAATGATAAGAGACCTTGACTTTTTTGAATGGAATAAAGTGAGTAATGTATATGTATGTTTGTTTTTTGTGCAAAAGAGGGTTTAAAGTGAGTAATGTATATGTATGTATGTTTTTTGTGCAAAATATGGTTTAAACCATAACTGTGTAATTTGACTTTTAGAAGTCAAATTACAATGTACCAAATTTGGTAATAGCTGAAGCATAAATAGCACTAAGAAATTGACTTTTACAGGTCAAAATACAATGTACCAAAATGAATCACAGATGACAATGTACAAACATACACAAAAGTCTAATATAAAAGTCTAATGACAATATGATAAAGAATCACAGATGACAATGTATGTAAAACCCACATTTTCCATTCAGTTGAAATCCCTAAATTACCCCTCTAATTTGAATTTTACAAGAACACACGAATAAATAAAAGAAATATGGAATTTACATAACCTAAGTATATAATAAACTAATTAAATGAATATAAACTTACCTTACAATTAAAACTACATAATCCCTAAACTAATATAAATAAAAAACGACACATTGCATGTATAAGTACTATATGATGGTCTTGATACATTATTAGAAGAGATAACTATCAAAAAGATATCTACAAATCACAAAAAAATCAGCAAGTTATCCCCTCCCAAAAATATCACATGCTTTCTCTTTTATTTTTCCCACTCAATATACGGTTCATCAAATATTTCACACACAATATCCTCCCTATTCTCACCTAAGAAATCACGGCAAGAAGAGAAAAGAAAGACCGAGTTTGGTGGTGATTTTTGGTGAAGAATTACAAGGCAACAAGAGGGTTACAAGAGGGTTGTGTTACGGTTTGTTATAAGGTGGTCTAGAGGCGATTTCTTTTGAGGTTTTTCCTTGGTTTTTGATTTGTTATTGCTGCCACAGGAAGGTAAGAGTCTTGTGATCATTCTTGTGTGTTTCCATGTTCTTTTCTTCATCCATTCAAGCTTTGAATCACTCTTTATAAACATACATACGGCTCGCCAAAATAAAGGTTTAAAACCCTAAAATTATAATCGGTTTCTTCATGAATTATGGAACGACCCATGTTAAATTTATTAGACCTCATATTCTAATCTCTAATCAGTAATAAAAGTGTAAGAAAGATGGCTAAAAGAATTTGTATGAACCCTAAAATGATTAAACAAAATACGGCTATAATAAGGGGTTTGCGATATGTGATTTCATGGGAAATTGTAAGCGGTATTGTGACTAAATGGATGGGAGTTTCTGGGATTTCTTTTGTGGTTCACTTAAGTCTAATATGGGTCTAATGAACTGGAGAAAATGGTATTGTGAATCGGATTATTAGGTGGTTTATAAAGGTTTGAAAATCGTTATTTTATGTGGACATTAACGAAGGAATTAGGGTTTATGTTGTTGTTTTGATCGGGACAGAATTGTTAGTCGAATATGTGTGCATCATACAACGAGTTTTGTAAATGTTTAATTCTCGATTTTTGCTCTAAAACTCAGTTTAGGGTCTTAGTAAAGTATTTCAATTGGTTTTGAAGGATTATAGT
Source organism: Artemisia tridentata subsp. tridentata (assembly GCA_021014915.2). Lineage (NCBI taxonomy): Eukaryota > Viridiplantae > Streptophyta > Magnoliopsida > Asterales > Asteraceae > Artemisia > Artemisia tridentata. Next base: position 177,366,135 of record CP139509.1, read on the forward strand.
TTGATTTAGTCGTATTTTTGAATTTATTGTGATGATGTGTCAAAACTGTGTTGGCAGAATTTTACTTCAGTCGTGGTTTATGATTTTTCATTTTCAAACCGTATCAAATTAGAGGTTTCCAATTTACAGGAATCATATTTCATATGTGTACTACTTCCTGGAATTTTTGTAGAATTTTATGGAGTCGTTTGGTTAGGTTGTTAATTACATACTTTTGAAGTGTATCTGCAGATCCGAATCTGGATATGTTAGCATAAACAATTTTTAAAAGGGGGTGTCCACATAATAATAAAATCTGTAAAAATTCAAGTAGACTCTTAAGACATATGGCCTCCTGTGAGAATTTTTTTGATTTTTAGTTTGGTCTTCTGATACGTTTTTAAAATTCGTTTAGTGGGCTTAATTTTTTTATAAAACCAGTTAATGTGTATGCATGTGTTACATAAGTATTAAATGTGTCACTTTGATGTTTGGTGCCCTAATACATGTTTTTATGTCGGGTGTGTCTTTTTAATGTCGTGTTGACTTGTGTGTGGGTACGATTAACCTAATTGATAATCCCGAACCCTAAACCTTATTTAACTAAATTGGGAAGTCGTGTTAAAACTTTACTAAATATGGAAAGTTACTAATTATAGAAAGTTACTAAATATGGAAAGTTACTAATTCTGGAAACTTACTAAATATGAAAAGTTACTAATTATAGAAAGTTACTAAATATGGAAAGTTACTAAAAATGGAAAGTTTCTAAAAATAGAAAGAAACCTTAAATGGGAAACCTGAATAACAATACTTGATTATTAATTCGTATAGGTTCCGTGAAGAGGGAGTAGCTTCTGTTCCGTGTGCTTCTTGGTTATTTCATTCATTGTCTTTTGCATAAGGTATAGATATTCTGACCTTTCTTATAAGGTTTCTCATGATCCTTTCACATCTTTTGATTGCTTAGCTTCTGATTTTGATGCCTTTGCTATGAACCCTTCTGTTTATGACACTATGATATAAGCCTTTGATATGAGCCTTTGCTATGCACCCTCTGATATGAACCTATGATTATGATATTTCTGATGACCTTAGATTCTGTATCATTACTATGGCATTCTGTTTGACCTTCAGTTTGATACCCGAGCTTTCACTAGTCATGGGGGTTCCATGACCATGTCATTGATGCACCAATGGCATGACTCTAGGGTGGTTGAGTGATGTTCCATCCCGTCCCTTTTCTGTTATATGTTTATGAGCTCAAGAATATATGTTTGGCCACTATGATTTCTGCAGGGGCATATGGATGCATCCTAGATCTGATATGTTATGTTATATGTTATATTTCTGGTGATTGGTACTGTGTGCAATACATACCCTTCACATTTCTAGGAGCTAGCTACTCCATTATGTTACTTATGTTATTTATGAAGACCATGATTATGATGTTTATGATATGACATGTTTCTGGGCTCGAGGTAGATTTCTGACAACCCTTACACCTTTGATACACCTATATTATACCTTATGTTATTCCACAATGCACTATATTCTGTATTTCTCATTTTCAGTTTCAGTACTTTGTTATATATATCTGTTCACTGGGCTTTTTAAGCTCAGCCGCATTTCTTTTCTTCCACGGCAGGTTATTTAGCTGGGAGCTGGGCTATCTTTGGGCTGAGAGTAGGAGCTGTATGTGGACTTACCTACCCCAGACTTCCTAGCTTTGGACTATGTTTTCATTATTTAGACTTGGATTATGTTTCCTTCATTTTGGATCATGGAACTTATGTATTTCTTTTAAGTCATGTTGACTTACATTTTGGTATTTATGATTAGACTTCCGCTTACGTTTTATTATGTATGTTCTGATATGCCACCATAATGTGATACTTCTACCCTTGTCGGGTTGGTGTGTTACAATGTACATACTGCAAATAGACATATTACATTAAAGGGTTACCAAGTGTTTACATATGGCAGATTTACAAAATAGCCTCACAAGTGGCTAGCCATAAAAAAAGTGGCAGTTGTACTGCATCAGATTTAGTATCAATCCTAATAAGGATTACCAATTGTTTACATATGGGAGATGTACAAAATAGCCTCACAAAGTGACTACCCATATTTAGTCAAACTGTCAAGTCTAGTCTAATGAAATAGTTTCATCTGGAGTTAACCCTGGTCCAGGTGATGGTGGTGGCTCCTGAACTTCTTCCATAACTGGCTCTTGAACTGCTTCTGTTGATGTACTGCTTGATGCTTCACCTTTTGCTGCTTTTTTCCTTTCTTTAGCTTGCTGCAAATGATATTGTGCAACTCTTCTCACAAGTGGTTCCTGCATTGGTTCTTGTTCAATAACTGGTTCTTTTTCTGGTGCTTCAGCATGGATTCTGCAATCTTCAGGTGTGATTCCAATAGGCCAAGCTGGAATAGGTAAACCCATAACATTCTGCAAATGCAAAAGAGTCCAATTAAACTTACTCCTAACATTCTGCAAATGCAAAACAGTTAAAAAAAATAAAATTCAAAAGAGTAACTTACTCCTAACATTGGTTCTCCATCAACTGGATCCCAAGAAACACCATATCCTATAGGTGTAATTCCACCAGGATACCTGAAAGATCTTGAACCATCTCCTTTTCCTCTACACCTAACAATTTTTCCATTGATGGTCCTAAGCCTAGTGCTACTGCTACTCCCAGCTTCATCACTTGCACTACCACCCCTCACCTTCACCTTACCACCCCTCACCTTCACCCTACCACCCCTCATCCTCACACCACCTCCTCTGAATGTCACACCACCACCCCTCATTCTTACTGGACTTTTTGTCATATCTGGTGGTGTCATCTCAAATCCAACTGGAGGTGTTGAAATCTTCACTGGTGCAGACCCAATAATCAGTGGCTCCTCAATAACACCATGATCAACATATAACTCAATTACCTTATACTTAGCAACAAACTTCATCATTTCCAACACATCCTGATCACTAACTAACTTCCTTAGGCCATTGTCTAAATCAGTGTTAGGTTCCTTATAATAATACTCAAATGATGAGTTTTCATAACCAATCTCTTTCATCACAGTGTTAATTTCAAGAATAAAAAACACATCAGAATCTATTGAGTCTATCCAATCTACCTTCCCACCTTTATATCGTATCTTGGGAGGACTGGTAAATGCACCACCATGGTTGATCTTCAAGCAAAAAACCCTTGGAAAATAACCTGGTTACATTAAAAAATTAAGAGTTATCTAAACAAGATTATTGATCAAAAAAACTTCAGTTAAGCATGAACAATACAAAATACTCACGATAATCATGATAGTCTGCTTTTGATCCCTGCATACGAACCCTCCATTCAGAAACCATTGATTATCCTGCGGATTGATTCCAACTGGGAATTTTGAGAGAGACTTTGGGGATGAAAATGGTTATGAATCGACCTAATTAGTCAAATGGGCTATAAAACCATGGTCAAAATCCCGCCCGACATAAAAAGACCTAATTACCCCTCAAGCTTTACTCACTTAACCAAGGAAACGGTCAAATAGACGGAATATATGGTCAAGGGACTAAAACCGTTATGGGTCGCAAGTTTGGGGCGGAGATCCGTTAAAAAAAAGTATGGGGACTAAAAGTGTTAAACCCGGTCGACCACAGGGACCATTTTTGAAATTAACTAAATTATTATTGATTATTATTCATGCTGCCTTTGAATAGTTATAAAAATAATCTTTTAAAATATAATAAAAAGGGTTTTAGCTATAAAATAGCCACCTACTTTCTAAAATGTTTCGATATGGTACGTGTACTAATTTTCGTTCCAACATAGTATGTCTACTTTTGATTTCGTGCTAATATGGTCGTGTACTAAATTCGTCACCGGTTTGAAGGCTTGATTGCTGACGTGGCTGCCAACTCAAAAAAACTAACCGTTGCATACATCCTACTCTTCACCTACTTCTTTATATACCCCATATACATCATTGTTTAACACTAATTTTTTCTCCCAAATACTAACCCTAAATCCCAAATCAATTAAATTCTCCAAAACCGAAATAATGTCTCCATCATCCTCTACATCCAACTGGATTCGACCAATTACCACCCATTGCTTCTGTGACAAGCCCGTGGTTGAAAGAACATCACGCACTCCTGCAAACCCTGCTAGAGGATTTTTGTGCTGCCTTCATCCTAGTGTAAGCAAATCACTGATCTTCATACGAAGAAGTCGACAAAAAGACCCCAAAAGAAGACAGTTTGACATGACGCGGAAAAACGGTGTAATCCATGTACCACTCAAGAAGAAACTGCATTGTGTAATGCTTGGGTTCGTGTATCCGAAGATAGCATTGCTGGTAATACGAGAAAGGAGGTTGGGTTTTGGATTAAGATTCTAAAACACATGCAGAAAAATTGTCATGTGACCAGTCGTCGTACCTACGATATGGTGAACAAAAAATGGAAGACTATGCGTCCTAAAGTTTCTCAAAATTGTGGTGTGTACCATAACGTTACTCGGATGGCGGTGAGTGGAGCCGGTGATGGGGATTACACCCAACAGGCACTTTTAGAATATCAAGCTGAATAAGAGTCCCGTTTACACTTATGCATTTCTGGCGTGAATTAAAAGATTGTCATAAATTAAGGCAGGTGGAACTTTCGGACTTTGAAGCAAATGTTCAGGAAAAGAACAAGAGATACAAGTCCTCGGGTTCTAGTTCGTTCAACACGATGCATTAAGCGATGGGTAGTTTTAATTTGAATATGCAGGCTGGAGACGACGAGGAAGAGGATGTGCAAGAAGTTCAACGTCTAATGGACAGGGACAGAGCAAAGAAGAAAGGGGTGGCGTCATCGACAGTAGCAGCATCTTGATTAAGGAAACCATATGCAGCCACTGCATGAACACATGGTATGCCAGATAAATTCCACCACTTACAAGTACATGTCCTTGCCTTCAAATTCATCCTAAATGCATCATTTGCTTTCCTAACCTCAAATTCTTGATATCCACTAGCATAAACAGCCCAATACTTTTGGTTAACTTTAAGTTTCTCTATCTCTTTTCTAATGGCAGGACAGATAGTATCATCTAAGTTTGTAGCTTTTTTATTCATGGCAAGTAGCACCCTAGAACAATGGCAGGACAGATAGCACCCCTAGAACAATGACTTGTAGTGTAATCCATTCCATTTCTTTTTGAAATTTGCATAAATGTGCCTTGCACACAGTCTATGCTCAGCATGTGGTAGAAATTCTCAAATTGCCTCAAGCAGACCCTATAACATGTTGTGCACAAGTTATTAGTAAGTATGTTATGCACAAGTTATTAATAAGTAAGATAATGGCATAAAACTTACCTTGTGACCATCTGAAATGATTGTCAAGTATGCTTCCATGGAAAGGTTAAAGTCTTGAGACAAGTTATGAAGAAACCAGCTCCAATTCTCAAAGTTTTCAATGATTACCACTACCCAAGCCATTCGAAACATCAGGTTGTTAGCTTCTCTTCCCATAGCTGTTAACAACTCACCTCTGCAAGTGGCAGTCAAAAAACAACCATCTAGACCAATGACTCTTCTGCATGATCCTCTCCATCCATCTTTCATAGCTATGGAATAAAACAGTGTTAAACTACAATCATTGTATAACAGTGTTAAACTACTATTAAAGTTGTAAAAAGTTATACCTTTGAAGCAGATGTACATCCTTTTGAATTGAGTTTTCCCATCATCCCTAGTGTCCACATCTAAGTGAACCGAAGAACCAGGGTTGGTTATCAAGTTCTGTTCTCTGCAATCCCATAGCTTTCCATAGTGATCTATGAGTCCTCCTTCATGATCATAAACTGTATTAGCCCTATGCTTTGCCCTTTTGCACATAACCTCTGTTGCATTAATCAAATATTTCTCTTTAACATCTGCTTTCATCTGCCTATAACTAATCATATGATTTCTTATAACCTCTGTTGCAAATTGTTTTGCTAGCCACTTGTAAGTAACCAATGACCCCAGATCAAGATTTCTTGAGCATGTGTGAGTAGGAATCAATGTTTTGATTTGGAAAGTTCCCTCATTTTGCATCCATCCTACCCATAATCTAAATGAACAACCCAGTTGTGAACTGTGACGTGACTTAGACGTAGGAGTCTTAGGTGAATGTGACTCAGCTGTCTTAGGTGCCTTGGATTGTTTGCCTTTAATCTTAAACTTAGACTTAGACTTAGGTGACTTGGATTGCTTGCCCGTCTTAGAATTAGGTGCACCTATGTCCTTATCCACCTTTTGTTTACCTCTCTGGCTAGAATACCTACCTTCTTTCACATTTCTTCCACAAAAAAACTGCTATATGTCTATAATCATTCCTTCTAAACCATAACTGATATCCATTAGCAACCCCATAGTGAATCAAACAATCTTTAAGCTGGTCTGGGTGCTCAAATTTCATGCCCAATAATGGCATCATCTGTAGAAATACCCTTCTTTCACCTTAAATCTTTCATCAACATCTCTTTGCTCAGCTTCATCATCCCTTGAACTACTAGAATTTGTACCTAAGTTAGCAGAACTTGTACCTAAATTAGCACCAACATCTTCTTCATTAATGTACTCATTAATACCATCAACTAACTTGTTTATTAATGTGTCATTAATGCCTATGTTTGGAATAACCACATCTTCTTCACCTATGTGTTCTGCACCAACATATTCTGATATATTTTCCATTTGAATTTCATCATCTAATTCATCATCTACATCTACTGCTTCCTCACTAGCATCTACACCCTCACCTATAACATCATAACCATGATGTTCAAAATACATTTCTACCTTGCGACCATTGTCGAAAGCTAATTTGATATAATTTGTTAAGTCACCATCATTCCTTAAAGCTTTCAAATGTTTACCTAAATCTTATTTAGGAGCACATAAATACATACCATGAACAGGAAACATACAACATTCTTTGATTATCTTCAACAGCCTTGCGTTGTTGCACTTACCCAAATCAGCATTCTCAACAACATCAACATCACCGTTGGTATATAACAAGGGATCATAAATAAATGTGCCTTCATGATGAACAGTAATAATTATCCTCTTCATGGTTTGGGTTAATTTTGAAATTACATAAATTAGGGTTTATGTTGGATTTTGGGGGAAAATGTTTTAGGTAAACTGGTATAAGAGTGTTTGGTTACCTGAAAATGAGTACATAAATGAGTTTACAAGTCATTATTTAATAATAATAAAAAAAAAAAAAAAAAACACGTCACTTTGGTAAAATTTTAGCCGGTTTTACCGGTATCCAGTAAAAACACGACCATATTAGCACAAAATCAAAAGTAGACGTATTATATTGAAACGAAAATTAGTATATGTATCATATCGGAACATTTTAAAAAATAGATGGCTATTTTATAGCTAAAACCCATAATAAAAATTACATGCAACACACTTTTCATTGAATATGAGCCCCAACCATCAACTTCTGTTGACCTTAATTTTTGCATCCATCATTTAGCTTATTTCTACATCAAACAACTTTCCTTTATGTAATGTTACTTGGTATACTTTTTGGCCGTGCTAAGCACGACATAAGATAGTTTCATATTCGTTTTTATTGTTTTTATTGTTGGGCTAGTGTTTCAAAAAATGGGTTTTGAGTCTTACGGTATCCAAAGAGTATTTAATTAAGTTGTCTCACACAAGAAGTGAAGGTCTATATTCCGTCGTGACCATCGCTATAAAGTAGCATGTGTGTTAGCTTTCAATAAAATTGAACATACGAAAATTCACACAATTCCTCTTTGTTTTACTTAATTTTCTTGTGCCTAGATTCTAAGTGTTGTTCTTAAACTATGCGTAATGGGGCAGTGTTTGGCTGGTTGTTGCACCAAAAGCGCCCAACTCATCAAAACGCAGGGGCGTTGTTTGCCAAAAAAAACGAGACCGGGTGGTTCTGACAGCGCCCGCGCCCTTTGTATTTTCGAAACAAACTTTACTTTTAGAACAAGATTTATATAAAGAGTAAAATGCAGAAATGGTCCCTGTGGTTTGCCCAAATTGCAGGTTTAGTCCCTGTGGTTTCGAAAGCGCAGGCGGCCTCCCTGTGAGGAAACCTTGGTTCCGTTTTGGTCCCTCGACGTGTAATTTTTGAGCAAACCACAGGGACCTTTTTTGCAATTTGAGTAAACCACAGGGACCATTTTTGCAATTTTGAGCAAACCACAGGGACCATTTTTGCAATTTTGAGCAAACCACAGGGAGGCCGCCTGCACTTTCGAAACCACAAGGACTAAACCTGCAATCTGGGCAAACCACAGGGACCATTTCTGCATTTTACTCTTATATAAATAAAGAAACAAATTTACTTACGAATTATAGAGGAGTGATACGATGAGCAAGCAGCAGCACATTTGAATTTGTTTGTGTGAATGAAAGAAGAAGGAATAAGAAGAATAAGGCTTTTAGGTTTTGGGTGATTATAGGCTTAGGGCCTGTTTGGTAGGAGCTTTTTGGGGAACTGTTAGCTTTTTATTACAAAAATAATCTCCTCTAAAATAAATAGTTCCGTTTGGATACATTAACTTCAAGCTTTATTTAAAACAAATAGCTCCTAAATGAAAAACTGATTCATGAAGCTTTTTAAATATCTTGGAGCTGTTAAAACATTAAATTACTGATATAACCTCTAAATATTTGTTAACAATTATAAATATGTCATTTTACATCTTATCATTACATTTAACAGCTAATTTACCAAACACTTTTATTGAAAAAAAGATACAGCTTGTATCTTATGTTAACAGCTTTGCAGTTTACAGTTTACAGCTTACAGCTTACAGTTAATAGCTTACAGCATACAGCTTACAGCTAGTTTTGCCAAACATACCCTTATAAAAAAAGAAAGGCCCATATATTGATTTTGTTTTGTTGGCCCTGCTTAATAAGAAAAGGAAATGTATTTGGCGCAATTTCAATGAATTTGTTTGTATTTGGCCCATTTAGGTTTTATTTTAATGAAATTGTTTTTTTTATATATTATTTAGTTTTATTAATTAGTTTTAGTGATTAAAAAAATAAAAAATAAATAAATAAAAGGGTGCCACATGACGCAAAACGCCCCTGCTACCACTACACAATTTTTTCTACCAAGCCCCAATATGGCCCACACTGCCACATGGCGCAAAACGCCTCATCCTCTCTTAAACGCCACTACACATAGTCTAAGTGTTGTTCTTAAATTATCCCAATAAGGATTTCGTAATACTCAGGCATTTAAAGGTCAAAATACTTTATTCGAAAATGAATCTGTTAATAAACAGATTATTTGACAGTTAAGAAACAGTTAAAGTTGGTTAACAACCAACAGTCACAATTATTAGGCCAACAGTCACAATAGTTGGGGAAAAGGCGCAGCCCCTTGACCCATGCGTTTTTGTCGTGGTGGAAACATATCAGCTCAATGAGTGTGCACTCCACACTTTCCTAACTCGCATCCGAGCATAATATGAAATCTCATTGGTCTCTAGTAAATCGCAATTATCTAAAATAATCGATGACATTAAAATCACAACACTAAGTATATCAAAAATGAATAGTATGGAAAACAAATCTGCTTCCTTCAAAAGGGGGTGACGAAAAGAAGAAAGGAGAAAAGTGTCTCACTGATTTCGTCCCTTAAAAATGTTATATCATGTGTCAAATAAAGAAAGAATTTAGCATATGATTTATCCCTATTTATCATTACTCCAGTCAAATTACGCAAAGTATTGAAGCTAAGAACACAAAACTTATCTTCTGTTAAAATAACAATTATTCTATTCGCAAAATGAAGTGGAAAAAAGAACACAAAACTTTCAAATCTTGCAAGAAGACATTTGAATGGATTCACACGTTACATGGTTTTATTTACATAAACAGCAAGCACTTCGTTAATTACATAAATACCATTATGGGTTTTGAAGTTTGAACATCTCATTATAACTTTCCATCAAAACTGGGGCAACACAAAAGTGGGTGAACGAAGTGAAAGTGAATTGTTTTTATCAACAATGTTGTTTATTGTATCTAATTATCTATCGGTGAATGAAGTGAAAGTGAGTTTATAAAGTGTCATTTCACTCAAATATTTGAAAGTTTTTTAGGAGGCTTTTGGAGGGAAATTTAATGGATGATTAATTAAGTTTATATTATATATTTATAATATACTATATTGAATTAATCATAGACTTAGTACTTAGCACCCTTTGCCTTAGATATAAATCCACCGTACCTTTTTATTGCATAAATAAAACAATTATTTATGTTTTAGTGGCTATTTGGCAATTAATTCGAACTGGCATGATGAAAGGATGTGTTGGTTCGCTTTTGGAGGGAACCAACAGACATGTTGGTTGGTTTCTAACTGCCAAAAAGTCAACTATAAAAAGAGTGTGTTTTGTTCCAGATTAAATATAAGAATATCTTATATACTTCCAATACATACAATATGCAAACATATGATGTTCATGCTGCATAAAGTTATGTTGTTCGAGGTTGAATCCTGGGAAGAAGTTAGTCACGAATCCCACCAACGTTCATAGTGAGGGCTAATATTCTTTAAGGATAGTGATTATTACGTCCTTAATTTCATTTATTTTATTAATAGAAATCTGCCATATTTTAACAATCACAAATGACACAACGATCCTCTTCGGCATACAAATCAATCAATCTGGTAACCTTAGAATAGGCGAACTAGCTCTACCACAAATGCCAAATGGTTATAGGTAAAATTAGTGCCAAACTTCTAATCTTTTTTATAATAATTAATGCATCAAAAAATAGGATTAAAAAGATCATAAATTAATATTACAAACTATTTACAATCAAGATGCTAAAGTGGGCGGGTTGTAACTTTGTCAATAGATGTAAACTATCTTGATTCTAATCGTTTTAGATATTAGATATAATTACTGCATCAAATAGGTTTAAAAAATATATATATATAATTAATATTACAATCTATATTACAAAATCTTAACGTCTAATACTAGTTTTATCCATATATCTACCTATATAACATTTCAATTGGGATTAATGCCAAGGCAACAAGATCGACAGTATCATAACTGGCATATCCTATATTGTACACTTGAAACTGAATCACTTAAAGCACTAGTAAGAGCCTATATTTTATATGTTTATTTGCAAGTGCCAATGCACATTTTCACAGCAGAGTCATAAACCTGAAGCCACATTGACAAGCTTGCCATTTAAACTAACATTCTTGATTTTCAAGCATAAAAGCAAGGTGCACCAAGAGACTGCTAACAAGAACCTGAAAGATAGTACAGCCCAACAACAGCCTCCGTCTATAGTTGATTCAAATGTCATCATGAGCATCAACAAAAAGAGTCACCTATAGAATGTTAGAAAGAGATGTTAAATGTGCAGTGAATATATATTAAATAAAGAGTAATAGAGATTACGCAAATCATTTGTACATAAATGAAGCTCGAAATCTTATCTTATCTTATCTTAACTACATTATAATGTATTTAGGCCATTCCTAAAAAGGAAGTCTTTAAAAAAATAAGCCTACACACTTACTATAAAAGGAAAGCTTAAAATTCAATACATCCTATTATTAAAATTCAAATGCATACGTCTTTATTAAATTAAATACAGTTTTAAATTAAATACGTTTTTATTAAATTAAATACATCTCATTATTAAAAACGTGTAACCGCTAAAAATCATTATTATCAATAATGATTTAAAAACATATAATCGCATCCACTATATAAATATGCACAAACCATTTCATATCTCTCACACACATCTAAAACATCGGCAATAAGGCAGAGTGTAGTAATATTTAGTTACAGGGTACCCGCCGCAGCATTGCGCGGGTACCCTGCTAGTATTAAATAACAGGCCCAGCATAAAGGTTAAACATATTCTTGTCAGTTACACTGAGATGATGCAATAAGAAATCAAGAGCTTAGTCTATGTATTCCATAATAATCAACAAGCTATCAGGATGTTCAAGAAGTTGAGAGGAACAGTTAAGAAGAACATAGAAACTGCGACCGGTAACCCGTTGATCTGATAATTAAGGCTTGTATACCAGGTGAAAATTTACTAGTTTATAAACTAAGAAACAAACAGGTATAGTGTACCAATGTTACCGGATTCACTCTCGTCCCAATGGATCAAGAATGGATTTCATACCCTTTATGGGTGAGTCGATCAATTGATTCGCCAAAGTAAACTAATCCAATAAATCTCAAGGAACAGATAGGAACACATACACATAATGTCAGTAAAATTCTAGCAAGAAAAAGTGCTAGCAAATCCTTCAAATATTGCATCTATTGTGCACCACTTACATATCAATGCCCTCTTCCAATTTTATTTGGTGATAGCAAAGCTAATGGTCTTGTGATCATTTGCCAACAAATGTGTCACGTATGGTACTTTCAAGATCTTGAATGTATTGGATTTATGGTAGTCAAAACAAAATACGACTATCACAGCTTTAAATGGGTCTAAAACCCATTGCTTACTCATTTGGAGAAACATTGCAATTCAAAATTAACGGTCAATGATGATGTTTAAAGAAGGCTATCGTTAGAAGCAATTCCGAGACAAAAACAAAAAAGTTGTAATTGGACAAACGATTAAAACGAAATAAGTTATTAGAATTTACGGATTATTTGAAGTCAAATATCAGAATGTAAGGAAAGCGAAGAGTTCCAAGAAAATCAACCATATTAATTTTGTTATTCTACACCATTTACTTGAAGCAGATGTCAACAATTGGTCAGCGCAAACATCCTTGTGGGGTTGGGAAAAGGGAGGGCTTTTGTGAAATAGGTCATGGGTTGAATCCCAACTGCACCCTGTTTGCAGGAAACGACTCAACATCACCTATGGTACGGTCCTTGGGGAAGGGTCACATCAGGTCCAAAATGGACCCCGGGTTAGGTTGCCGGTCGAACCAACCTTTTGTGAGCAAAGGTCTTGGTCGCCTGAAAAAGACTCGCCTCAATATTCATGGTTGATTAAAAGAAAATTTTCTTCTATACGTAAAACAACCATGGTAAGATAACTCAGATTATGTCGCGCTTTATACTCAAGAGTCAAGATATTCCAGGTGTAAAGCTAATAATCACTAGTTATGTTGCACCAAATCCTCCCTCCCTCCAAAATTTAAACAATATCGGGTATGCAATACCATCAGTCAACCGATAAAAAACTAGCACAATGATCATATAGAAGACCACAAATCACTGAGCTATGGTCTCTTACAAAAGATTGTCTTAAGGAAAACTTAAAAATGGTATGCTACATTGCTGCATGCTAGTTAAGGGGTTGTTTGGGATTAACTATTCATTGCGTCTTGATAAGTACTGTAGTTTTAATAGTATTTTGGATTGTTTATACAAAGTGCTTATATATTAACTATGAGTAAAATAAGCAACATTTTTTGGCTCAGAAAAAGAGTAAAATAAGCAATTTTTACAGGCATTTGCAAACAACATAATGATATGGAGACGATGAAAACCGAGGCTTACTCCTTGACATAGAAAGTAAGAATAGAGAAGAAAGTGCCAACCAATCCTTACGTAGTCCAGTTGCACTATTTTCATCCTAAAGCTCAAATATGTGCTACCAATTTTTATTTGTTTATATTCTTACTATAAGTTACATTGCATAAAAGTTACATTATTAAAGATGACCTGACCTAGCTTTAGAAGATAATATGATGTCAATCCAGTAGTATTATATTGGCTTGAAGTTGCAATGAGCAACAATAAACTATGTTCCAATATAACAGCCCAGTTACAGTATTGTTGTATGAGACCATATTTACCCCATATTCGTACCTCACTCAATATTTATTTAGACTTTTAGAGTATATGTTAAAAGAAAAACAAATAATGCTCTATATCCCAAATCAACCAAGGAGATAGCAATACAACTAGAATATAAGGGGAGATGAGTCTTCGTAAACACATCTTCTAGTATTTTGAAAAAAGCTTAATCAATATATAAAGACAGGGAACGAATGATGCAATTGGCTGATTCATAAGTTGTTTCTATAACTTTTTGGTTATTACAAAATTCTGTTTCTTGGGTAAATCAAGTATAGCAAGTACTGTCCTGCATTTTTAGGTAATCATTGTAAGTTATAGCTGACTCCGGCAAAAAAAAAATAGAATTCGCAATATAGAGAAACCAAGGGAAATTTCGATATTATTTCTGTATTCCCTCAGAAACCCCCAACCAATCATAAACAGGTACGATTAACTTTCCATTAACCACATTGACCACTAACAAAACATTCAGCAAGCACGATGACAGATGGATTGTGCTCAATGCTAATCATTAATTAACATTAAAAACATTATAACCAATCCAGATAACTTAAAAATGTTATAACTAACCTAAAAATTTTTTGTCGCGCCTGTATACCTCGCGCCCTAAAAATTTTTTGTCGAATTCACAATTGTAGAGGAATATATTGATATTATCTCGCTATTACAACTAAATAAATTATGAGCCCTGATTGGCATGCCTAAACATATGTGTCATCCTCTGATTGGTGACATAGGGGGACCACTTTTTCACATTTTATCTTTCCTCATCTTCACTCTTCATTTTGCCACTTGTCTCAATCCTCTTGTTAGGCATGTTTTTAGGCACAAGAGGAATCATTTTCCATAAATTATTTAGCAAGCATGATCACTTTGTTCAGTGCTGATTAAAAGCATCACCAATGTAAACCCCAAATAAGATATAAATAGACTTCAAGCATAAGTGCCAAATTTCTATTAAAATGTTGAAACTTTCCTTTAATGTCGTGGTTGTATACTACATTTTCGAAATACCAAAAAGTCAAAAACCATACAACACTTATCCGATAACACAACATTAGCCTCAACACACCCAACCTGGTAAGCAAACTACACAACCCCTTAATAACTCACCATAACCCTCATAGCATCCACAACCCCTTAACATGTTCCTCAATATAAACAACATCCGCAGCAATCACAATATCAAACGGTGGGTTAACTACGTTAGTTTTATCTATATCCCGTCATCATTTTTCATTCACTCCGCATGCTCCTTTAGAGTCTAACCCCATTTACAATAACTAACCCACATGATTTAAATCGAGTATACTCTAGGGTTTAGGACACACAAAAAAGTTGTGTCATTTGCCCGCCTAGTCAATGCCCACTCGTGTCACTATTTCGTGTGGAATCTCTCATTGTACAACAAGGTATTAGTAGGCCCAACTGGTTACTTCACGTATTAGAATGGATATCTCACATTGTAGTTGACTAACGTTGGTTTCGAAGAAAGAGTAAAATCCCATGTTGAACATGATAGATGGTTCTTATAGTGCAACTCAACGTCACACATAAGCTAAACCAAGTAATGTTGCTATTAAGCCAACTGTTTTTGTGTGGAACATGTCGCTTTTCAGTTACAGGTTTATTAAGCTAATCCTCTCCCAAACAATTAGCTTTTGTTATAGTCGTGATTTGTGAATTTTGAACCTATTGATCTCAAGTTGGTTCAAAACCCCAAAGCAAACAAGTTCAAATCTAGCACCGGATTTTCTCCATTTTACTGTTTTGAGAGAGAACCAGCTAGATCAAGCGAAAACTAAAAGCAAAATCAGGACGTACCTCAATAGAGAGGATCGAAAAATTGCTCGTACAAGAATAAGTTTTGAAGTATCATTAATTTGTTTTATTGTTTCAAGACATTTAGTTGCATTGCATCTCATGAGCCATTCATTATGGCCTTGCAGAGTTGGATACCATCGTCAATCAATTGCAATGTTAAATGATCTAACATGACACATGAAGTAACCTTTAGAACCTAGTTGAGTATGCAAAGGTTCTGCCAGGAAGTGGCCCAATACGAGTGGCATTAACCACAGTGACAAACTACGCGGGACATTTTTTTACTGAGTTTCCTAACATCTATTTCATTTGATCTTTTAGACTCGCCAACTCGAAATAAATGGGTGAACGGATGAGGTTTCCCTTATGCGGGCGAGTCTTCGACTCTTATGTACGCCACGTAACGAGGGTGACTTGCCACCCTCAAAATGTCAAGATGTGTACCTAAATAGGTTTGAACTTAAGACCTCTTGTGAGAAACTGAAAACAGCGTATCTCCGTGACCGTGTTGGTATGATCGTACCCATTACAAACCATAAATTCTTAGTAATTTAATTATTGTAAATCGGCTTAGTTATTTCTAGGATTGATTCTCTAATAAACATATACAATAAGCCAAATAAACTTGCCAGAGGTCTTCCTGCACTTATTTCTAGGATTGCTCACTTTAACACATTCACTTATTTCTCAGCACTCTCACTCGAACACTTACACTTGCCGGAGATCTTCCTGGAAGCAATCTCTCTACTCTCGGGTTTATCCTTGGGTAGGGGGCCAAATAAACTTGCCAGAGGTCTTCCTACACTTATTTCTAGGATTGCTCACTTTCACACATGCACTTATTTCTCAGCACTCTCACTCGAACACTCGCACTTGCCGGAGGTCTTCTTGGAAGTAGCCTCCCTTCTCTCGGGTTTATCCTTGGGTAGGGGTAGGATTTGTCTACATTCTACCTCCCTCATACCCCGCCCCGACGGGATTGGGTATGTTGTTGTTGTTGCAATAAGCCAAATAAACATACACAATAAGCCTAAAGGATAACTAAATGTAATCATGACTAATAATAAGAATTTGGGTCTATCCAAACAGCAATTGTTATCAAAATTTTAATGTTAGAAAAAGCCCACAAAAAAGAATATCTAAGGGTATAAATGAATCAAAAACTAGATTTCTCCCGAGGCACATAGGTTCGAAATACTTTAATCTTTAATCTGAAAGTGATTACCCGATTCACATTGATACCCATATTACCACCATTAACAAGCCACAATTCTTACAAACAAAGCCAATAGTTGATTTCAAATTAAAAAACTCTAGACCGAATTTGCTAAAACTAGAACCAATGCAAATTTTAATATCACTCCTTCCCTCGCACACCCTTCATCGTTAACAATACATTAAAAGATATACAGCTCATTTAGCAACCACAGTCACATCCAAACTATAAACAAACCTCAAGTATCACATTTCAAATTATCAAAACTCGTAACTAACCTTACTTATCTACACCACCTTCTTGCGCAAAACAAACACATCACTCTCCTCAAACGCATACTCGGGATGCAAATCCTCACGCGGCACCTTCTCAACACCAAACACCTTCCCACACTCCTCCCAAAACCTCACATCCGCATCAACGCACCTAACCTGATACCCTAACAACACCACACCATCATCCTTCACCAATCTCCACATCGCCTCAACCAACCCCTTAACATGCTCCACAATATAAACCACATCCGCCGCAACCACAATATCAAACGGCCCCTTAACGGCGCCAACTTGATCAATCTTATTCCAGTCCAAAACACTTATCTTAAGCATTTTACCTAGTGTGGACTTATTTTTTTTCAAATTGTGTTTTAACGCGGGAAGAACGGGTGGAATGTCGGTTAAGAGGATGTTGGTGAGGCCTAGGTAGGTCATGAGTTTGCTTTACAGTTTCCGGTTGATCTAGTTAATACTCTCCCCCAAACAATTGTTTGTTGCTATTGCAAAACAGGTGGTGGTGGTGTCTACTGCTATAGCAAAACAAGTGGTGGTGGATTTTGAACCTATTGATCCAAACCAGTTTGTTCTAAGCCCCCATACAAAACAAGTTCAAAATCCACAACCTAATTTTCTCCAATCTTTTTAGAGGATCAGTTGGGTGAACCGGAAACTAAAAGCAGAATAAGACTCCTTAACCGAAAAATTGCTCATACAAGAGCAGTAAGTTTTGTAGTAGCATTAACTTGTTTTGCTGTTGTGAGGCGTTTAGTTACATTTCATACCATGAACTTACTACAACAACAACAACGAACCCAATCCCGCCGGGGCAGGGTATGGGGGAGGTGGGGTGTAGACAGACCCTACCCCTACCCCAAGGCGAACCCGGGAGTAAAGAGGCTGCTTCCAAAGAGACCTCCGGCAAGTGCGTGTGTGCGCGTGAGAGAGCAAAGGCAGGAGAGCAACCGTAAAAGGAAAGCAGTCAACAAACAGTAAAAGCATGCAAAACAAGCAAACACAAAAACAGGGAAGAAACAGGGGCGCAAAAAGCAAAGAGCAAGGAACCAAGAAAACAGGCAAACAAAGTCACAAAACGCTAAAGCACGAAAACAGACAAAGCAAAGGGGACAAAGCACGGGGCCTAAAGCTAAGGCAAAGCAATCAAATAAAACAAAGCAAGACAACGCACGGGGCCTAAAGCTAAGGCAAAACAACCCAACACACCTAGCCTAAGCTACCCGCATATCCTAATTCTATCCCTCCACGCCTTCCTATCTGAGGTCATGTCCTCGGACAAGAGCAGCTCCTTCATGTCGAGCTTAAGTCTATCCTCCCATCTGAGTTTGGGTCTACCCCTCCTTCTCACACCGTCCACCACTAACGCTTCGACTCTTCTTACAGGAGCTGATTGAGGCCTCCTCTTTACATGACCGAACCACCTGAGCCTTCCTTCTCTCATCTTTGAAATAATAGACTCGACCTCAAGGTTAGCTCTGAAGACTCCGTTCGGGATCATGTCCAGCAAGGTCTTACCGCAAATCCACCTTAGCATTCTCAGTTCCGCCACCTCGACCCTGTTAGCATGGGCTTTAGAGATAGGCCAGCACTCAGACCCGTACAACATAGCCGGCCTAATAGCCACCTTATAAAATTTACCCTTTAGCTTTAATGGGACTTTCCTGTCACAGAGGACTCCCGACGCCGCCCTCCATCTCGCCCACCCAGCTTTAATCCGGTGGGTTACGTCCTCATCTATCCTTCCTGATTTGTGGATCATCGATCCCAGATATCTAAAGGACTCCTTGGGGGGTAGGATCCGGTCACCGATACGAATATCCATATCTTCGTGGTGTCCTGACTCGATCCTCCCAAACTCACATCTCATGTATTCAGTCTTCTCTCTGCTCACTCGAAGACCATTGTCTTCTAGGGCCTCCCTCCAGAGCTCAAGTCTGTTGTTTAACCCTTCCGCCGATTCTGCCACCAACACAATGTCGTCAGCGAAAATCATGTTCCACGGTATGCCCTCTTGAATCTCTCGAGATAACTCATCAAGGATCAGTGCGAAGAGGTAGGGGCTAATGGCCGATCCTTGGTGGAGTCCCACTTCCACAGAGAAAAACTCCGAGATCCCCACAGTGGACCGTACACGGGTCTTAGCGCCCTCATACATATCTTTAATGACTCTGATGTACCTCCTTGGGGTTCCTTTATCAATTAGAGTTCTCCAAATTAACTCTCGCGGAACACTATCATATGCCTTTTCGAGGTCAATGAACGCCATATGCAGGTCCTTTTGTCTTTCT
The DNA here is from genome assembly GCA_021014915.2 of Artemisia tridentata subsp. tridentata. Classification (NCBI taxonomy): domain Eukaryota; kingdom Viridiplantae; phylum Streptophyta; class Magnoliopsida; order Asterales; family Asteraceae; genus Artemisia; species Artemisia tridentata. The sequence continues at coordinate 177,385,618 of CP139509.1, forward strand.
CTATACTTCTCCATGAGACTTCTGAGAAGGTGGATAGCCTCAATCGATGACCTCCCTGGCATAAAACCAAATTGGTTCTCCGACACCCTCGTCTCCCTCCTCAATCTTCTTTCAATGATTCTCTCCCAAAGCTTCATGGTGTGGCTAAGAAGCTTAATGCCCCTATAGTTGCTACACACTTGCACATCCCCCTTGTTCTTGTAGATGGGGATGACTTCACTAAGTCTCCATTGTTCTAGCATCTTATTACCGGAGAAGATCTTGTTGAAAAGGCAAGTCAACCATCCAATCCCCTCATTACGCAGACACCTCCAGGCTTCAATGGGGATTTGGTCCGGCCCTACCATGAACTTGATGTTCACAAATCAAGCCATTGATTATGGCATGTTGGGTTACCACAATACCACTCCTCCATGGAAGCAAAAACGTCAATCAAATGCAGTGTTAGATAATCCATTTTGATACCTGAAGTAACCCTTACAGCCTTACTATATATACTCTACTGTGTATGGGGAAGTTTCGCCAAGAATAGTGGTCGGAACTACGAGTGGCATTGACAAGAAAGACACGCTCCTAACCTCTAATTTACATAGTTTTTTTATACTCTCCCTATAAACACCGAACCTAGTGGGCTATTTATTGTAAATGGGCTTAGTTATTTCTAGGCTCAAGAATACACAATAATCCCAAAAAGCTGATTAGGTTTGCACTCGCAAATATCGTTCCTTAATCTGTTCCCAACCCAAATCAAGTAAATTAAGCGACGAGTCAATTTTGAATCAAGAACACTTGGTGTAATTTGCAAAAAGAATATAACTAATGCAAACTTTGATACTATTTGTGGGTTCCCCTTAACAATAAACTAAAAACTAACACCACAGTTATCAAGCACAAGCACAAGCACAATCACAATCACTTCCGTTCAACACTAATTAACACGCTCACCAATGCAAACATAACACAAACTATCAATATATCTAAAATATCACAATTCAGATATCAGATTAAGCATTGTAACTAACCTTACTTGTCTACACCAACTTCTTGCGCAAAACAAACACATCACTCTCCTCAAACGCATACTCGGGATGCAAATCCTCACGCGGCACCTTCTCAACACCAAACACCTTCCCACACTCCTCCCAAAACCTCACATCCGCATCAACGCACCTAACCTGATACCCTAACAACACCACCCCATCATCCTTCACCAATCTCCACATCGCCTCAACCAACCCCTTAACATGCTCCACAATATAAACCACATCCGCCGCAACCACAATATCAAACGGCCCCTTAACCGCGCCAACTTGATCAATCTTATTCCAGTCCAAAACACTTATCTTAAGCATTTTACCTAGTGTGGACTTATATTTTTTCAAATTGTGTTTTAAGGCGGGAAGAACGGGTGGAATGTCGGTTAAGAGGATGTTGGTGAGGCCTAGGAGGAAGAGGCCCATTGCGGCTACGCCGCAGCCGGTACCGAGTTCGATAGCGCGTTTGTTGGTGAAATTGGTTAGGGTTTGGTAAGGGTTGGTGGTGGTGGGTGAGGGGGTTAAGGACCAGCGTTCGATGAACTTGACTAAGACTAAGGAGGCCGGCCAGACGGTGGTGCCGACGTGCATTGAGGCGTTGTCTTGGTGGAATGAGAGGGTTTTGTTGGCGACTGTTAGGTTTATTACGGGCGACTCTGTGAAACGCATTTTGTGTCTTTTTGGTTTTTTCTTCTCTGTGTAGGGTTTATAACATCGATGGACCATTTCATCATTTTCATTCTTTTCAGATCTTCTCCTTTTCTTTTATTTTTTCTTTTTTTTTTTTTCATTTCCATTTGTTAATAAAAATTAAAATTATATAAAATTCCATTATTAACTAATAACATTAAATAAACTTCCTATTAATAAAGACAATTTAGTCTCTTTTTTATCTATTTCATTTCACACTATCATATCACCCAAACATGATTAATAATCTATACTACATATAAAGCATGAATGACTCTCTCTGCTCTTGGTTTTAAAATTAAGACTTATAAGCTATAATGCTTATTGAACAATACACAAAGCACTATTAATAATCTTTCTCATCAATCTTAATTTTTAGACTTACAAGTCTTAAAGCTTAATGTACAAAATACAAAGCACTATTAATTTGGTCAAGATATTTAATGTAGTCAATTAATTAATTGGTCAATAATTACAATTAATTTAGTTATTAAAACACCCCTTACATAAGAAATACAAATTATCAAGCATATTGTACAACCAACTTAAACACAATTCCTACATTAAATGTTACTAATACAAATAATAAAGCACATTATACAAATATTCAAGCACGAACGGGCAACGGGCCAAACGGGCTAGAGCCCGAACGGGCACGGGCCAAACGGGCTAGAACCCAAACGGACACGGGTCAAACGGGCACGGGCTAAATGGGCACGGGCCAAACGGGCACGGGCTAAACGGGCACTGGCCAAACGGGCTCATGTTATACGAATGACTTTAAAAAAGACCCAAAAAGACGATATAAATTCCTTAGTTAAGGAGTTGAAATACGTCACATGAAATTCTTGATATCCGTAAATTTATTATTAAAAAGAACATAATAAACTAAAATACATGATTCACCGGAAAATATTATTTCAGGGTACCCGCCGCCGCAACGCGCGGGTACCCTGCTAGTGATAATGAATCATTACATTGCATCATTTATTGCATTACATCGTTTATTTCATTCATTTGACATTTTATTTCGTCCTACCAAACAAACCTCAGGTGTTTTGGACTAGGCATTGTGCACCATCGGTAGCGCGCGCATGGAATATGGTATTTTGGCAAAAGTTTGGTGTTCATCACCCCTAACAGGGTGCACCTTATTTAATTCAAACGGAAAATAACCTCTCAAATTGATAGTTTTTGAAAAATGTAAAAGATAAGGGTGTGTTTAGTTTATGAAAAATATCTCGTTTTTCTGAAAAAATTTTATAGGAAAATGAAAAAACTGAAACTCGTTTAGTAACATTTTTTTTTTCAATAGTTTTCAAAAAAGTGAAATTCTCATTTCCAAATTTTAACTAGGAAAAAGAAAACCACAATCTACCATTTTCCATTCTTTTTTCTCTCTAACAAAAAAATGACGGGATTTCACAATCTAGCATTCAAGTATCTCATTCTAACCCTAATCACCATTGGTAACATCTCCACATTTCATCCTCGTTGTTGCCGCTTATCGTCGCAATCTGAGGTAATTTTTTCAAAAAGTAAAAATATAACTCCATCTAAAAGGGTTTTCAAAATTCGCAGCTCTTCTCTAGAGAAGAAAAACCATTCCCCTCTCAAGGAATCTAGAAGCGGAAAAACAGGAAAAATTTTCTGCAACTAAACAGTACCTAAATTTTTAATTAAATGTTATCATCTTATTTACGTATAAATACCTCCAAACCCTATCTTTTTTATACACAATTGCTCATAATATCTTTATATTTACTCTCTTTCTATTATTTTTAAAACCACAAAACAATGTGGAAAACTAGAAGGGGGGTTGAATAGTTTTATCCGTTTTTCAAGTTTTATTTGCTTTGTTACTATATGTTAATTCAAAGGAAACAATCACAAATAAATAATCACACAATGTAAACAAAAGATAAAGAGAGGAAAGATCAAACCACACAACACTGTTGTTTATAGTGGTTCGGCTACAAGGACTCTCTTCCTTGCCCTACTCCACTCCCCGAGCTTCCTACTCGAGAGTTTATCTTTCACTAAGAAACAAACTCCTTTACTAGGCGGAGAAAACCTTTACACGTCGCTTACTTCCTTTTCCGGTACTAAGCTAAACACCGGGTTCTTTTCACAAGGTAGAACCAACCTGACGTCGCCTAATTACTTTACCGACACTAAGCTAGATGTCGAGTTCTTTACAAGGGTACAACCACTCCCTACACTCTTTGTGCTTTAAGGACTAAAGCACTAACCACACTCACTGATTACAAATGATAGATATGATGTGTGAAACAAACTACAATATCACACAGTAATGCAACTAAAGGATTACGGTTCTGTAGATCCTTGAAAGCTTGATCTCTCTTCTACAAAATGAAAGATCAAAGTGAAATGCAACTATGAATGATGTTAGTAAGATATGTACTGAATGAATATGTGTGTTAAGCTATATGAGTGATGAGAAAGCCAAATGATCAGCTTGCTATTTATAGGCAAGCTGATCTTCAGCTGACGGATCCCATAATAGGGATCCGTCCTTCATTGGACTTGGATCCGTGGGATGTGACAGCTAAGGATTTGTTGTATCTTACCATATCTTACCAAATCATCCAAGATCCTCAAATGTCAACTATGTAACTTGTAAATCTAAACAAGATATATCAAAGATATTATATGTGATGTGTGCAATGATGTCATGGAATGATTTTAGAATTAAAGTTTCCTTTTAAGGAAACAAGTTACTAAATAAGCAAACTTGTAATTCTTGGTTATTATGTGAAGTGTAAAATGTGTACTTAAGAGACTTAAGCTAGTATTTATTATTTGCTAAAAGATATTCCTTTTATTTGTCATTAACAAAACTAAGAAAAGATCAAAGAATATAAATAACGTTTTTGAGACGATATTTGTATTAACAATCTCCCCCTTTTTGTTGATGACAAAACATAAGGTATATTTTTGAGCAAGAGAATAAATATAGCATGAGTTCTTAAAAATATATATTAAGTTTGTTTATTAAAGAAAAGTTTTGTAAAAATGTATGTACTGTGATGAATCACAGTTGATGCAAACTTAGTCCTTTCTCCCCCTTTTTGTCGAAACAAAAAGAGTAGCGTAGCGGAATGCGATTTTGAGAACTTTAAAGCTCCCCCTTGTTTTATACTCCCCCTAGATGGAGTAATCAAGGAAATGATGCATGAATCTACAAAACAAACGGTTAGTATATGAAATTCTTATGAAATGCTCCCCCTCGATGTATACTCCTCACTTCTCGAGTACCAACGTAAACTTAGAAGGGTATGATATGCTGCAAATGAAGTGTTAGTAATGAATGACTTCAATGAAGAAGTAGAATGCTTGTGAAGTATTCTTCCAAACAATCCTTTCAATATGTTTTGACTTTTAAAAGTCAAAGTAAGTGTCTGATCATTATTTGTACCTAAGGCAATCATAATCAAGGTATAATATAGGCTATATAAGAATTTTAGTTCACAATGATAATGATAATATGCAATATGTTGATCACTCATAAGCATAAAACATCACATTCATAGATATTGAAAATTTTGTGACAAAAGTCACAATGATGAAATGATGTTACAAGTACAATAAAAAGACATCCTAGAAAGAAATAAAAAGTCCTAAAGCAACAATTTAAAAGGTCCTAACAACTAGTCTAGAAAGCTCCTATTGAGGAGGATGAGAGATGGCGTTTAAACGTTCAAGAACATGGTTCAAGATGAACCTCATCTCATTTTGAAGCTCATGGACCAAGATGTTGGTCCTTTGGGCCAAGTGAGCCGTTCTCTCACAATGTGCGCAATCATGACTTGAGAAGCCGGGAGGAAGACTAGGCTCCAAGTTTTGTGGTGGTGGTGGTGGTGATGGTGGTTGGTTTTGTTATTGTTTGATGGTTGTTGTGGTGTTTGGAGGGAGTTCATAAGGATGTTTTGAATGTCCATTGCTTCATGAAGGCGATGGTCAACCATACCCGAGAGAGTATAGAGTTGTGTTAACTCCGCACTTATCTCCTCTTGTGTTTGAGGAATGTTGCTCCACATCGCCTCATCAATGGCGATGAGTGTTGAAGTTGGTGATAGTGGTGGTATTTGTGGACGAGGTTGTGGTGCTTCACGGTATAGAGGACCATGAATCTCCGGATGGAGAGGATGAAATAGCATAGGTTCTAAGTTTTCAAGACTTATTGGTGGAGGATTGGTTGATGTAGGTGGAAGATCTTCTAACTCGTCAAGATATGGTTGTGGAGATGTTGGTGGTGTTCTAAATAGTTCCATGGGTTGGAGTTTTGGTGAGGATGGTGATGAGGCAGACTTTTCAGACTGTGATAGAGCGGGAGCGGGTGGTGGTGTGGTTGCTACAGGAGTAATGGTAGGAGGTGGTGTTTTTATGACTACATGTGAAGGAGTCGGAGTGGTTAAAGTAAGGAAGTTTTCACTAGCAATGGGTGAGGAGATGTTTAGTGGTGATGATTCTTCAGAGGATGAACTGTGGATGTTGATGAAACAACAAGGTTTCACACTCATACGGGCTGTTCGTTTTAGTGGCTTGGATGTGGAGGAGTTGTTTGATTTTGTCATTGAGGCTTTTTGGTGAAGTATGATAGCTAAAATGTACAGGAGATGAAATGGTTGGGATGTGAATTGAAGATCCTAAAGTGCTAATTTATAGACAGAAGGTTTGTGAGTCTGTGTGTTTGGATTTGATGTGAATCCAATAGAGAATGTTGGTTTCTAATGATTTGGAACAAAAATTTGTGCAGGTCATATCAAGGAAGTCAATCCATTGAGCTTTGGTTGAGTAATGTGTTGTGGATTTGCAGTTAATACAAGGTGATAGTGGAAAATCTTATGATTTGATATTTCCACGGATTTGACGGATCCCTAAAAAGGGTTCCTTCTTTGTATCAGTTTGGTAACTCACACCTAAAATTCAAAAATTTAAATTTTGGTGAGAAATTTTGTTCCTAAGTTTCTAAGATTTCCTAAATGATTCTAAGATGAATTATTATCAGTGAATTAATCTTAAATGATACTAAACACTAAGATTTAAGAATCGTGATTAGTCGAAAAAGGTTAAGAATTTAGCTGTTGAACCTGCGGATCCAAGTTGTTTCACATGCGGATCCAAAGTTCGGGATCCGCCGAATCCGCAGGTATGTGGATGGCGGAACCAACGATAAGCCTTGGCGGAGCCAAAGCTTGGGATCCGCCGGATCCGTGTCCTAATTGTTCAAACTAAACAGAACACTTGTCATATTTTGCATTTTTCGATGAAAACCCGAAAATTCACCTAGACCTTACTTAACATCTAATATGTATAGCAAAACAACTAAATAAGATAACATTAACACACGATTGAACATAGTTTAATCCGTACTTAGAAACTTACCGTCTTAGATGTTATGCCAAACATAGGCTATAACCCGGAAAATTGATAACCATGAAGGTTATCTACCTGCAAATTTTAGTTATTACACATACATAACAAGTATCATCAGATAGAGTCGAAACACATAGAGTTTAACATCACATAGGCTAACAGTGTTTAAATCCAAACACTCCTTCAACTAAGCTTCTTCTTCAACTTCTTCATTCCTTTGTGCAATTTCATCATCCAACGACCAAGATTCTTTACCATTCCTTTAATGTTTCGATACTCAGCGGATTCATTTGGAATTGGAGGAAGATGGCTCAAGTATTCTGGTGGAGGAATTCTAGAATTTGGCAAACCATCATCTTTACTCATTGAAGATGATGAGGATGATGTTGGTACACGAGGACGTTTACCTTTATCAACACTAACCCTAAACTCACTCAAAGGAACGAAGGTATGTTCAATCTCATTATATTCAGGAACAAAGCCTAACGGGTTTGGACGGGCGGGTGCAAAGGCTCTATAAAGGCGGGTTAAGAGCATTCCATAAGGCATTGCCATCTTGCTTTGAACCGGAATGTCAGACATTCTTTTGGCAACATAATAAGCAAGATTGAAGGGTTGACGAGTAGAGATGTTGTACATCATATGACACAAACAAGCATTGATGTGATCACGGTTTCCTATGGTGCACATCACATTAGCCCTTAAGACGTCTTCCATTTTCTTGAATTCGTGTTTGAGTTCATTTAGCTCCATTGCAAATGGATCTCTAGCAATTTCACGGCCACGATACATCCTTGTGGGGTTGTTCTTAGGAATGAAGAGATGTTCCCTAATCTCTTCTTTTGATGCGAGAGGAGTGACATATGGTTCCGTCCTATCGAGATTGGATTCTAAGATTGTTAAGGACCATTTGTCCGAGTAAACACATGTTCCTTGACTTGGAATGCCCAAGACCTCACCAAATTGATCAAGAGGGATGTTGACAAAATTTCCATTTAAAGTAAACTGAAGACTTAAGAAACCTTGGTCACATGAACTAAGACCTACACTAGCATAGAACTCAATAATGAACCTAGGGACGATTGGTTCATCTATATCCAAAAGAGTATCAAATCGTATGGCGGCTAATTGTTCCCTAAGTTGTGTTCCTTCATAGAACGATGAATCTACGACTCTACCCTCATGGACATACTTTTTCTCTAAGGCTTTGAAAATTTCGATTTGGGCATTGGTTAGACCTTTGGTTTTGTGGACTTCGGGTAAGTAGTTAACGGTTCTTTTGTGATCGTAGTTGGTTGCGGGAGGCATGATTTTTCTAAATACAAAAGTTACATAGTTTTAGTTGAAATGATCAAATTAAGTGTAAAATTCCTAGTGTGTGCCTACATGGGGACAATGTGGAGGTGCGGTTATCTCGACCCTTTTTGATGCATGAAAATTTAGTTTATGCAAGTTTAGTGTAAAAACACAAGAGATAACCCAAACGCTCCTATTTCAATGTAGCTACGGTTGAATGTACCCGAAAATACATATTAATTATGTATTTCCTTTAGCATTCAAGAGACATTATGCAAGTGATGGCTAAAAGATAACGTTTTTGCATTTGTATGAACAATGTTAAAAAAAAAAATCATTTTACCTAGTCGTTAGAAGGTTTTAGTAAAAAAAATTTCAAGGGGTTTTTGTTAAATTAAGACAATATGTTATGAGATGCAATTCCTAACTAAGAAAAACATGTTTTTAAGTGTAATGCAGTAAACATGCTTCATGATTTATCAAAAATTATGCATATACCCCAAGTTTTGGTTTTGTGCATGAAATAGAAATCCTAGACGCAGATTAGGAGTATAAATATGATAAGAATACTTACAGTGGTGTTAGAAGCACAAATTTGTGGAAGAAAATGGTCTAAATTGTGATGGAGATTTAGTGTGTGTCGAATACAGTAAGGTGATATGTTTTGGAGTGAGGAATGAATAGTACTTGTTCTTGTTTATTTAATAATAAACATGATTGTGCATGTGACGGATCCGGCGGATCCAAAACAAAGGATCCGTCCTTGTTATCGATTGGATCCGCGGATCAGAACACAAGTTTTGGTTTAGTGTCGTGTGTGGTTAAACTAATTTTTGCACTAATGTTTTACCTAATCACTAGGTTCCATTAATCCTAATCCTAGTCTAAGATAGTTGAAAGGTTCTCGTTTAAGTGGTTTTGTGAGAATATCAGCAATGTTGTCCTCTGAGGAAACTTTCTCAATTGAGATGATTCCCTTCTGTACATTGTCGCGAAGGAAGTGATGACGTATTTCAATATGTTTGGTTCTAGCATGTTGGACTGGATTTTTGCTTAGATCGATAGCACCTTTGTTGTCGCAAAGAATGGGAATGTTATTGAGTTCAATTCCATAGTCGACAAGAGCTTGTTTCATCCATAGTGCTTGTTGACACGCCTTTCCTGCAGACACATACTCTGCCTCTGTTGTTGAGATTGCAAGGGCAGTTTGTTTCTTAGCGAACCATGATGTGAGACAATATCCTACAAAAGTACAAATACCGCTAGTACTTTTCCTATCAACATAGTCACCAGCATGATCTGAGTCGGTATACACTATGGTTTCTACACCCGTTCCTTTGGGATACCATAATCCTAAGTGTGTAGTACCTTTGATGTACCTAAATATCCGTTTAACGGCTTCAAGATGGGAGATTTTTGGATCTTCTTGAAAACGTGCACATAGACAAACACTAAACATAATGTCAGGCCTACTAGCCGTAAGATAGAGTAAACTACCAATCATTCCTCTATATTTAGTGCTATCTACGGATTCATTTTCTTCATCCTTAGTGAGTTTGGTTTCGGAGGACATGGGTGTTCTCATGGGTTTTGAGTCTTCAAGACCAAACTTCTTAAGCATATCTTTGATATACTTTGATTGGTTGAAGAATATCCCATCTTCTAATTGTTTAATTTGGAGACCTAAGAAAAAGTTTAGTTCCCCCATCATACTCATTTCAAACTCGTCATGCATGATTTTTGAGAAATCGTCGCATAACTCTTGACAAGTTGAACCGAATATAATGTCATCCACATATATCTGGACTATGATAATATGTGATCCCTTTTTCTTGGTGAAGAGAGTATTATCTACTAGTCCCATGGTATACTTATGGTCAACTAGGAAGGTCTTAAGTCGATCATACCAATCCTTTGGTGCTTGCTTAAGTCCGTATAAAGCTTTCTTAAGTTTGAAAACATAATTTGGTTTTTCAAAGTCGGCAAAGCCGGGAGGTTGTGCAACATATACTTCTTCATTTATAAAACCATTTAAGAAAGCACTTTTGACATCTATTTGAAATAACTTAAAATCATGTGCACATGCATATGCAAGTAATATCCTAATAGACTCGAGTCTAGCTACGGGTGCAAAAGTTTCATCGTAATCTATACCTTCTTGTTGATTGTAGCCTTGGGCTACTAGCCTAGCTTTATTTCTAGATACAATACCATTTTCATCCATTTTATTTCTAAAGACCCATTTGGTGCCGATTATGGTTTGGTTTTTAGGTGGAGGGACCAATGTCCAAACATCATTTCTAATAAATTGATTTAGTTCTTCTTGCATAGCAATTACCCAAGATTCATCTTTTATTGCCTCGTCTATATTTTTAGGCTCAACAGTTGAAATAAAACAAAAATAGTTACTTTCATTTTGAGCTTTGGATCTTAATGTTCTTTCATTAAGTTTTCCTATGACGTTTTCTATTGGATGACTTTTAGTTTCTTTAATATTAACTATTTCTCCTTTTACGGGTTCATTGTCATTTTCAATGTTTTCTATATCATTAGCCATTTGACTTTCAACTAAGTCATCATCTACCAAAGGTGATGTCTTAGAGGGAGGTGGACTTTCGTTGAATGTTACGTTCAACGATTCCTCGACTCTTGATGTTTCCTTGTTTAATACTGTGTATGCTTTACTGTTTTGTGAGTACCCAAGAAATACACCTTCATACGACTTTGGGTCGAACTTGGTGAGATAATCCTTTGTGTTCAAAATGAAGCACTTGCTTCCAAAAACTCTAAAATATCCTAATGTAGGCTTTTTACCTCGATAAATTTCATAGGGAGTTTTATTTAAAAATTGTCTAATTAAAACTCTATTTAGGATATATGTAGAAGTATCTACAGCGTGACACCAAAACTTTTGAGGTATGTTTTGTTCATTTAACATAGTTCTACTCATTTCTTGAATTGTTCTATTTTTACGTTCTACTACACCATTAGATTGAGGTGTACGAGGAGCCGAGAAATTATGAGTTATTTCATTATTATCACAAAAATTTCCAAATTGGATTTCATTATCAAATTCTCGACCATGGTCAGTTCTAATAGATACTATGTTATTTCCTATTTGATTTTGAATTTTCTTGCTTAGAATTTCAAATTTATCAAATGCCTCATTTTTAGTTTTCAAAAATTTAGTCCATGTATATCTAGAGTAATCATCTACTATGACTAAAGTGTAAAAATTTCCTCCATAATTTTGTATAGCCGAAGGGCCAAACAAATCCATATGTAATAATTCTAGGCATCTAGATGTAGATACCATGTTTTTAGCCTTATGGCTATTATGTACTTGTTTCCCAATTTTGCAAGCATCACAAAAGTGTTGGTCATATTTCAGCTTGGGTAGGTTCCTAACGAGTTCTTTGGATGACAAAGATTGAATAAGCCTCATATTAGCATGACCTAAGCGTCGATGCCATAGAGTTGAGTTTTCGTCCAAGGAGGTAAGACATAACTTATCTTTAGGAGTTTTATCTAATTTCATGACATAGACATTATTCTTTAAAACACCTTTTTCTATGGTTATGCCATTTTTAAGTATTTTACTTCCATTTTCACTGAAAATGACGTTATACTTTTTGCGGCATAATTGACTTATACTAAGTAAATTAAATCCTAAATTATCTACATGAGCAACATCATCAATAGATAGAGAGTCATGAGAGATTGTACATTTTTCGATGATTTTACTTTTAAGCTTGCTACCGAATGTGACATTACCTCCGTCATACACTTGGTAGGTTGAGAAAAGATTTTTGTTTCCCGTCATGTGTCTTGAGCACCCACTATCTTTGATCCACTCATCAGGTTCAAGATCAACTTTCAAGCATACCTAAGTTCATAAAAGACTCAAGCATTTGGTCCCTAATATCTCATGGGTCCGTTTGGGTTAAACATGACATTATCATGGTTTATGTACTGAAATGGTGGACAATTGTTCCATGGCATATAGTTAGGACCATGAAAGTTTCTAGGCATGTTTTGGTTCCAATTATTTTGATAAGTGTGTTGTGGATTAACTATACTCTTTGGAAAAGGATGTTTGGGAAAACTCATTTGAGGTCTCTGTTGATCCGTTTTAACTCTATATTCATTTCTAGCTTGACCTCTTCCTAAAGATACTGCTGGTTTGTGTTTATTATTGGTTATGTTACTGTTAGGTTTCTTAGTAACTTTAACAAACTCGGAACGGTCGACTTTGTGAACCTTCTGTTCAACTTCTGTACCCGCGGATCCTTTGGATACACCTGGCGGATCCAAATTTTTGGATTCGTCGGATCCGTGAGTGTCCAACTTGGTTGAATCAGTTTTATTCACAGTCTGTTCCTTATGATCACTTAATGTTCCTGGTTTCATAAAGCCTAGTCCTGTTTTATCATGAGGTAGTTTTTGCATTTTCATTATTTCATCTGCACAACTTATGTTTTTATCAAACCTTTTAAACTTTGAATTTTGTTTGATTAAATCTTCCTGTGTGGTTCTTAAGGTTTCTAGTTCAAGTTTTAGTTCTTGACAAGACACACACGTTTCTTTACTATCTTTACCTTTTTCAATTCGTTTTGCTTTTTCTTTAAGCCAAAATACTTCATTTTCTAAAAGTGTTGTCTTTGTTTTCAAAAATTTGTTTTTGTTTATGATTTTTAAAGTGACGTCACATAGTTTGTTATATTCTACTTCTAAGGTTTCATCATCTATAGAGGAGTATGAATCAGAATGTACCTCTTCTGTGTCATTAGCCATAAGAGCAATTTCGTTGTTCATAGGCTCATCATCATCATCTCCTTCACTATCGCTCCAAGCTCCACTAACGAAGGCTCTTTGAGACTTGGTCTTTGGAGGCTTTGGACATTCTCCTATTAAGTGACTGGAGTCACCACACCTATAGCATTTCCTATCAATCTTACCTTTCTTATCGTCACGATCTTTTCGAGAGGATTTCTTTTCATCACGAGGTGGTTTTACAAACTTTTCTCGTCTCCTGAAGAATTTCTTGAAATCCCTCACGGCCATTGCATACTCTTCATCATCACTGTTTGAACAAGATTCATCATCGTCACTTGACTCGGCTTTGGCTTTCAAGGCAATAGACTTAATCTTCTCCTTTTTGCCTTTGACAATTTCCGAGTCTTTTTCCATAATCGTTTCGTGAACTTTTAGGTTTCCTATGAGCTCATCCAGTGTCATGCTTGAGAGATCCTTAGATTCTTCAATAGCTGTCACCTTTGCTCTCCATTTCGGATGGAGTGCTCTTAGAAATTTCCTGACAAAATTCTTACTAGAAAAAGATTCGTCAAGTGATTTAAGTGATGTAATAATACTATTGAACTTAGCAAACGCACTATCAATGGTCTCATCTTCAGAGATAACAAATTGTTTGTATTGTTGAACAAGAAGATCAATTTTGTTATCTTTTACTTGTGAGTTCCCTTGATGTGTGATAATAATAGATTGCCAAATATCCTTAGCCGTTTTACACATAAAAACTCTTTCATGTTCTTTCTTAGGTAAGGCATTATAAAGCATCATTTTGGCTTCATTATTTTTGGCAATTAGTTTCTTTTGCTCATCACTGTGACGAGTAAGAGAAGCTCCTTCATCCCGACCACCCGAAATATTATTACTAATAGGTTTGTAATCACCATCAACTATTATATACCATAGATCTATATCCTTTGACTTTACATAAGTCTCAAAGCGATTTTTCCAATAAATAAAACAATTTGGTTCAAATAGAGGTGGTCTCTGCATAGATTGCCCTTCTTTAAAGTTTTCAAAATCCATGGATCGTTTTAAGTTTTAAAATACAATATATTTTAAAAATCTTAAGTAACGTAGCTCTGATGCCAATTGTGGAAAACTAGAAGGGGGGTTGAATAGTTTTATCCGTTTTTTAAGTTTTATTTGCTTTGTTACTATATGTTAATTCAAAGGAAACAATCACAAATAAATAATCACACAATGTAAACAAAAGATAAAGAGAGGAAAGATCAAACCACACAACACTGTTGTTTATAGTGGTTCGGCTACAAGGACTCTCTTCCTTGCCCTACTCCACTCCCCGAGCTTCCTACTCGAGAGTTTATCTTTCACTAAGAAACAAACTCCTTTACTAGGCGGAGAAAACCTTTACACGTCGCTTACTTCCTTTTCCGGTACTAAGCTAAACACCGGGTTCTTTTCACAAGGTAGAACCAACCTGACGTCGCCTAATTACTTTACCGACACTAAGCTAGATGTCGAGTTCTTTACAAGGGTACAACCACTCCCTACACTCTTTGTGCTTTAAGGACTAAAGCACTAACCACACTCACTGATTACAAATGATAGATATGATGTGTGAAACAAACTACAATATCACACAGTAATGCAACTAAAGGATTACGGTTCTGTAGATCCTTGAAAGCTTGATCTCTCTTCTACAAAATGAAAGATCAAAGTGAAATGCAACTATGAATGATGTTAGTAAGATATGTACTGAATGAATATGTGTGTTAAGCTATATGAGTGATGAGAAAGCCAAATGATCAGCTTGCTATTTATAGGCAAGCTGATCTTCAGCTGACGGATCCCATAATAGGGATCCGTCCTTCATTGGACTTGGATCCGTGGGATGTGACAGCTAAGGATTTGTTGTATCTTACCATATCTTACCAAATCATCCAAGATCCTCAAATGTCAACTATGTAACTTGTAAATCTAAACAAGATATATCAAAGATATTATATGTGATGTATGCAATGATGTCATGGAATGATTTTAGAATTAAAGTTTCCTTTTAAGGAAACAAGTTACTAAATAAGCAAACTTGTAATTCTTGGTTATTATGTGAAGTGTAAAATGTGTACTTAAGAGACTTAAACTAGTATTTATTATTTGCTAAAAGATATTCCTTTTATTTGTCATTAACAAAACTAAGAAAAGATCAAAGAATATAAATAACGTTTTTGAGACGATATTTGTATTAACATTTTTTATAATGAGTGTCTCAAAACACTCTATTAGAAATAAAACCACAAAACAACGTCAACAACCAAACGTCCGAACACCCGATTTAAATTTTGTCTCGGTCACTCACCACAGGTAAACTTTCGAGCCCCATAATTACGGAACACAAACCCACAATACCAAAACCCACTATTTATACTTCCACAACAACAACAACAAACTATGTATCAACCAAAAATATACCAACCGCAACAAACAATGTATCAACCACAAATGTCTCACGATCATACATCACCACAAACGTATCACGATTCTTCATTTGCTACCTCAAACTATTTCTCATATTCATCCATTCAATGTTGATAATTTTGAGGCTACGCCAAGTTATGAACCTTAATATTCTCCGTCAAACCTCGTTGATAATGACTCTCCCCGTTGAAGAAGTCCCGCCCAAGAGGAAGCCTTAAAAAAGATGACGATGAACATCATAACATTCCATGGACCGTTGCAGAAAAATTGCATTGTGCAAAGGTTGGGTTCATACATCCGAAGAACCAGAGTAGAGCCAATGACGAGGATTACATCAAACTGGCACGTGAGAATATCATGCTGAGTATGAAGTACCTTTCACACTTCTTCATGTGTGGAGAATTTTAAAATCGTCTCCAAAATGGAAGAATGTGAAAATTCCGATATTTGAAGAAGCAAAACAACAAACTTATGAGAAATTTGAGTCATTGGAGTCTATCTCGTTCAACACATCAGAGTCAGCAGAAGGTGGTTTTATCTTAATCATATGGCTAGAGACAGGAGGAAGATAAGTGTAGTTAGTTCGACAATGGCAGGACAAAGCGAAGAAGAAAGCACGATATCATATGTTCCATCGACAACGTAAGTAGGGGTAATGATGAAGCGTTGGCTAAGTTGTTGGTGAACGAATTTACAAGTCAAATATCGTCGTTTATGTCAATGAAGAAAACAGATCGTAACGCCTTTTTGGAGATCAAGATGCAGGAAATGAAAATGGAACAAAAGAAGTTCGAACTACAACAACAAATGTTCAACTTCCAACAACGAAAAGAAGACGAATTGTTATATATGAGTTTCATTGATCACTTGAGTGAAATCCACCTTGAAAAAACGTTGCAGATGAAGCAAATAATCAAGGAGAAATATAATTTAGAATATCAGTTTATGTTTTTATTTCGTAAATTAATGTTTTTAATCATTAATGTAATGTGAAAGAATGTTTAATTTAGTTTTAATTAGATTTTTAAAAAAATTGGGTTTGGTGGTGGTTTGATGTGACCATTACACTATTTGGTGGTGGGTTTGGTGAATTTGTCGCGCTGATGTAAAGATGATGGGTTTGGTGACTATTACCTGCAGCCTTAGGGATTTTAGTTGCATGTCAAGCGTATTTGTCTTGAGAAGGTATTTGGGATTGCACTATTGTTTTGCTTTTTTCTTTACATTAAATTGGTGAAATAAATGTTTATTTTGAAATTACACTTTTACATTGTTAGTTCGTTCGATTATCTCCATTGAATCTAGGTGTGTGAGGCTAATTTCGTGTATGTGTCCGAACGGTTCATTCCGGACGACATACTCCGGATGAAGCTCATTTAGGGCTGGCATAACAGGTTACACGAACCTGTTAAGACACGAACCTGTTAAGACACGAACCTGTTAAGGTCAAACCCGAACACGACCTGTTAACTTATCGTGTCATTTTTCTCAAACACGAACACGACACGAAAATAAACAGGTGCACCTGTTAAGACCTGTTAAGAACCTGTTAACATGCATATGACCAAATCGAATGATACAAGAACCTGTTAACATGCATATGACCTGTTAAGAACCTGAACCTGAACCTGTTAAGAACCTGAACTTGAACATGAAACATACAATTTCAAAGAGCTGCTGCACTTGAAGATGCAAAAGTTCATACATAATGCAAAAGTTCATACAATTTCAAAGACCCACAGAACATGAAACATACATCACAAATCTTAAGTCTTAACTAATACATAACGATAATAATCCTTAACAATACGAAGTGGGATTGTTGACATTATATCTTTCAGCGAGCTCTTCAATTCTGACGCCTTTACTCGTATCTTCCATTTTAAACCTGAAAAGTCAAAAGAGTAAATATTAGAAAATGGTTTTTGTTAACACTAGGGTCTAGGTACGGATTAGAACCTGTTAAGAACCTGTATAGGCTGCTGTAAATAAGGCTACTATATTTTTCTTATACTATATTTTTCTGCATATTTTTCTGAATCCTATATTTTTATGCATATAGGCTGCTGTAAATAAGCAGGTCCGAACCTGGGTATATTTTCCCAAAATAAGCCAGAAACACAGAAGCTGTGTGGGTTTTCTAAACACTCTAAACTGCTTTTATGCTTAAAATAAACAGATACATAGAAAAGTAAGCACCTGATTAAGTGAGTCGGGATTGTTGACTGAGTTTGAAGCACCTGATTCAGGACCACCATCAAGCGACATCGACAATATATCTTTAGTGAGCTCTTCAAGCTGAACTTCATTTGAACCTGCAAACAACCAATCTTTTGTGCAAATAAGGGCCTCAAGAGTTTCTTTACTAAGTGAACTTCGATGTTGATCTAATACTCTTCCGCTAGCACTAAATGTAGACTCCGATGCAACAGTAGATATTGGAATTGTCAAAAAGTCTCGAGCCATCCTCGCAAGTATGGGATATCTAAACTCATTGGATTTCCAGAAAGCCAACACATCTAGTTCCAATGTCCTTTCCATTCTTGGCTCCTCCAAATACAATTGCAATTCTGACTTTTTGTTGGTTGTAGATTCATTGCTTTGAAACTCATCAAAATCCTATAAAGTAATAATAGTAGCAGCCACAAGCAAATCGCGAAAGATATTTTGATTAAATTTAGATGACCGTAATGCCATGTCACTATTAAATAGCATTTGACCAACATCATGATAATTTTTACCAAAACATTTCTCCATGTGTCGCTTAAGATTACCCGTGCCAGTAATACTATCATACAAGAAAATATTATTACACTTTTTGCACTTACATGGCACTTTTCTGCTGCCTTTTACTGCGCCTTTCTCATCTTTGTCAAAATAATTCCATACAATAGATCGATCCTTACGTTTTCTCTTGGCTCCTACTTCCCTTTCCACGGACTCGACCTCATCAGGTTGTGTAAACTCATTATTTTGTGAGTCAATTTCAATAGGTTCAGAATCCATCTACACAAAACATTAAACAATATAATCAGTGGATGAAGTGATGAATTTAACCGATCACAAGTTCACAACCTAGCTCCAGCCAGTCCCTTATTCATAGTTATTTGATTAACAGGTTGCAAAAGTAAACAGGAAACCGACTTCACAACCAAAATACAATCGAAAACAAAGCACTTTTTATCTTCGTCAAACACAGTTAGCAACTTATTTAACAAGCTCAAAAGAACCTTAAACAAGCTCAAAAGAACCTTAAACACCAACACAGTTAGCAACTTATATGTAACAAACAACAAAAACTACGACAAGCAATTCTACACTAACTTAACTAGCATCCCTAAACAACAAAACAAAATACAATCGGGATGAAGTACAGTAACTTAACTTACCAAATAAAACGAAATACAGAACGAAATACAATCGGGATGAAGTACAGTAACTTAACTCAACAACCTCATGTATCAAAACTATTATATAATCATTAATTTTCCAAATAAAACAAAATACAAAACGAAATACAGTAACTTAACTTACCAGATAAACGAAGAGGATGAAGTCACGAATTCAATTCAATTTACCAGATAAACGAAGAGGATGAAGTCACGAATCGGGATGAATAATCGATTGGGTTTGGGTGACTTGCGATGAGTTGAGGGTCTGGAACTCTGGATAAGAGAATAATCGATTGGGTTTGTTTGGATAAGAGAATAAGAAAGAGATAGGGGGAGGGGAGGCGGATAGGAAAGAGATAGGGTATTAGGGTTTTTTAAAAATTATATATATATTACATTGTTAACAGGTCTTAACAGGTTAACAGGTCCTGACCTGTTAAGACACGAAAATTAACAGGTTTTAACAGGTCAAACCTGTTAAGACACGAAACCTGTTAAGGGTCAAACACGAACCTGTTAAGAACAGGTCGTGTCGTGTCGTGTTAACAGGTTTCGTGTCAAAATTGTCAGCCCTAACTGTTGGCAGTGCTCATTCACGCCATCCGGTCCGGACCACACGTATACATATATTAATAATAAAAGTACCTCGGGAAAGACCAAGCCATATACAGTGGCACAAGCCGAACATGCGCCGCCGTCCCAGGTTCCACGGGATATGGTCTCTAAGTACATGCACAGTGGCCTATAAACCTAGTCTAGGCATAGACCGGCTCCTTGTTTCCCTATGGTGTCAGGTACAGTAGAAGCACATTGATTGGGGTGCTATAAATACCCCAACCTATTCAATGCACAAGCATCAACTCTTCCCCTCTCATTTATTACTTACATCGCCTGTCACGCGGGTGACCCGGGTTCGATCCCCGGCAACGGCGCCACATTTTTTTGATTTGTCGTTTTTAGTAGTATTTTATTTTTCCAAGGGTAAAACTCAACGAATGCGTTTTCCCCGGGTCGTTTCCCAACGAAGGTCGAATATCGAGTTGTCGTTAACGTGTCGAATACGTGTGATGAATGTGTGAAAAAGAGTGATTGATTTGTGATTTTATACTACGAACAATTAAATATGAAATAAAAACAACTAATTAAGCTAATTAAACAATTAAACTAAGCATGTAAACTTAAAAACGAAAATTTGAATTTAAAAACGTTACGCGACGAATTATAAAACGTAAATAAAAATGATTTTGTAAAATTTAAAACCTAAAAATATAAAAATAATTTTCCTATATTAAATTTGATAAAAGAAAATTTTTGGAAAAAGAAAAATTTTTTTTTGACTTTTTAATATTTTTTTATGAATTAAAAACTAATTAAATCTATTTTAATGATTTAAAAATAGTAAAACTATTTGGAAAATTCTGAAAATTTCTGAGTAAATCTAATTTTTAATTCTAAATCTAGGAAAAATAATTTCAAGAACTGATTAAGCCTAAATAAGCAGAACAGTAAGAATAAGCAGTTGGAAATAAGCTAAAAATAAGCAATAATTGACCAAAAATATTCAAAAGCTCAGATATGATGAAACACTTTTAATAAAGCTCAGAACAAATTATATTGACCAAATAAGCACAGGAATCAAGCCAAATAAGCACTTGGCTGTGGCAATATTATGACAGAAAAGCTGGGAAAACAGCCAACTTCAAGGCTCAATTAAGCAGTCCAATTAAGCTATAAGCTAAAACCTAGTGGGGGCAAAAGATCAACTATACTACTGAGTGTCCAAAAATACTAAAAGCCCTATGATATAAGCTCAATTCCTACTCTAAATAAGCCACAGATCAGAAGCAAGAAGCATGCCAAGGCTGCTCAGCATATGCTGAGCAGCAGGGTCAGATTAAGGGAAATTTGCAAGTCCAAAATAAGCTGCTAAATAAGCTTAAATATCCAATACCAGATACTGAGCTTAAATACCACTATATGAACTACCTTTAATCCACAAATTCAAGGTCTGATCTAAATTCAATAAGCCATAAAACCAACAAGATCAGCAGACTAAGATTCAATGACTGCACTTGTCTAATGACTGATGCAGCAGAGGAGTAAATAGGCACAAACTCAGACCAAAATCAATCCAACTTTACCCTACTCATGCACTGATTTAATACTTTTTACACTACTTGAAACACAAACAAAAACCTCAAATCAAACTCAGCTTATGGCTGAGCTTGTCCTAAGCAGTACTTGTTCTTACAGATTCACCAAAAGACCAAAATCAAATAGTGGGCTATGCAACCTTAGACACTAACTGATTTAGGCTAGCAATTACTAAACTAAGCTCATTCAAACCTCTAAAACATGCATATCCACAGTACCAAACTCAATCACTTATCACTAACTAATAACAAACCAACTCAAATCAACTACTATAATCACCTTAATATCAAAATCACAGTTCCACAACTTAGATGCAGTCAAACTTTCAAAATCAACTAATAACACTACAATAAGAATCAGACAACTCTAATATCATTCAAATAACACTAAACAATATTAAACTCAGCAATGAAACAGTAACTACTACTTTTAACTGATGCAATATTCAAATAAAAATTAAGTGAGATCTTACAAATCAAAGCCCCCTCAGCATGAACAGAGGGGGTTCACTAAGCTTGCCTGTCTTTTTGACAGGCCAATTGGACTCCTTATTGGCTGCCTTAACTCCTCAATTAAGCTGGCTTATTTAAAATAAGCTGAAGTTGACTTTGGTTGACTTTTGGATTTTTGATGAATAACAGACAGATTTGACTAGATAACAACTTATAATAAGCTAGTGAGCTTATCTAAGCTTATATAACTCTGAAAAACAGCTTATTGAAGCTGTGGTTTTAATATTTTTTATTTTATTTTATTTATTTTATATTTTAAGAGTAATAACAAAAGTTGAGATTAAAAACAGAATCAAGCTAGAAATTATTGAAAATAACTAATAACAAACTTTAGTAAACTAAATGCAGATAAGCAGATTAATTAAAACAGAATTGAATTAAAAATAAAATGAAATTTTCATTAATAGAAACTCAAAAATTACAATAAGAACTTAAAAATTACAAAGCAGTAATAAATTTGACAGAGTAACCTTAACTAAAACTAAAACTAACTCTAAACATGAGGGTCGAGGTCCAATTTATAGCCGAAGATAGAACCTTCTGGGATGTCCACGTTGGCAATCCTTGTGAACCTTGAGCCATCCATCACCCTTGGATCATCCTTGCTCTCTACTCCTTCATCTTGGCCGTACGATTAAAACAGCTACGTGTCTTGACCAATCGATGGCTGCCATGTGTCATTCTTGGTGTCAGGAGCTTCTAGATGAGCCAATGATTTCCATAATTGCCCTTAATTGTAGTAAATACCCGTACGGTAATATTAGGGTTCTTGGAATAGTAATTCTGGGTTGAGGGTAATTTTTGGGGGCGGGAGTGTGAGAGAGATAAGTGTGTGATTTAGTTTATTTCATTTTGACTCTTTTGACCGAGGGATAAAGTGAATGGATCGGGTTAGGTGATGGTTGGGCTGGGTATGAGTGGGAGTTGGGCTGGGTTTTAATAGGTGGTGGGTTGGGTAGGCTAAGTTAAGTGTGGAGTAGTGGATTGGGTTAGGAAGGTTGGGTTTTAAATAAAACCGGGTTATAGGTTTAAGGATTTAGGATTAGTTTTAAAGTTTATTTAAGGGACTATAGGTGTAATTTCTAGATTCTCAAGGAACCATTACTGCCATATTTTAAAAGATGATCCAAGGGCTCAATTTGACAACTTCTGATAGATGGAGGACCTCGGTTGACTTTTTGACCATAATTTCTTCCCGGCATCGGCTAAAAATAGAACTTCCATATCTCGTGCTCGTTTTTCCGGTTCTTTCTTGATTTTGTCCTTTTCTTTGATATCCGTGCCTGCATATGTAAAAACACAAAAACACAATATATTTGGCATTTTGGTCGGGTTTTTGGTCTTTTTGGGTCCGGTTTTGGTCTAGAAATGGTATGTGTTTAAGCACATACCAAAATTCCCCCAGACTAAGCTATTGCAATGTCCTCATGCAATGTTATAAAAACACATTTTTGAAACTGAAAATTTCCAATCTCTTTTTACTAACTTTGAGAAGTAGCAAAATTTTCAAAAGAGATCAAGAAATCTTAAATTCTAAAAACTCCCCATTTTTCCTTTTATTCTATTTTTGTAATTTTCTAATTATTCATACGACGGCTTTTGTTGACAATCATTATCTCACGATAACTTTTAGGGTCTTCGAGTAGGAAACACGACACAAGAGGAAGTGACCATACGGATAAAATTCGTCGTCCCTGATTTTTCACGAGTCCCCAAACTAAGCTTAAAAACGAAATCATTGCCATTTACAAGTTAGATTGCCAACACTACTCAGAAAGCTAATTGTGGACTTCTCGTTCCCAAATTCCTATTTTCCTCTATTTATTTTATTTTTGGTGAGAAATGAATTTCTTCGAATTCTCGTTTCGATAATTTTTTAAGCCGATAAAGATACCTTAGTTTAGACGCTAAGTAGTTTCCAAATCTTCCCTCAAAAACCGTTGCATACAAAAATGAGGTCCACATCAAGGTCTCTGATTTAACACGATTTTGAGGATATCCCTTTTATTTGCGACCGAAACAACTCATCTACGAGTCCAGAGACGGAAGCCTTTATTAGGACACCTCGGAGTCGAAATTTGGCATTTTTAACATTATTAAGCACATATTATTAATCCTTGGCCCTTTATAACAATCACAACATCGGCTGCGAACCGACAAGATGTGATAGTCTATTATGACCTTGGAATTTTTCCTCTGCCTTTATTAGAAGTCTACAACATCGGCTGCGAACCGGCAAGATGCAGAAAACTTTTTATGGCTTTGGATTATTATTAATATTCATTATTCATTATATATATTTTGCCAAATCCCGAGTCCTACGGCTTTTATAACAATCCCAACATCGGTTGCGAGCCGGCAAGATGGAATAGTCTATTACACCGTAACACTGGCAGTACCTTGATGTGTACCCGACTCTTATAAGCAAGGATTCTCTTAAGAAGGATTAAAAACTAAATTTCGCCAAAACCAAAATAGCTTTAATTATTCCTATTTATCTATTTTTGAGTGAAACAAGCTTATGGGAACAAAAAGTCACAAGTAACTTCGATGAGCTCTAAAGAGATCCAACTACTCCACGTTTAGCAATCTAACTTATAAACAACTCTATCATTTCTCGTTCTTCGCAAATTTAAAATCTTAAATAATAAGATCCGCGAATGCTTAGCCAAATAATCAAGCCATGCATATATAAAGTCAAATACGGGAACTTGCAAACTCTTAAAAAGAATTCGCGTTTTCTAGCTCCTTGTGTAAAAGACTAGCACGAGCTTATAGATTATAAACGGTTAAGGAAACAAGCTAGGGCTCAACACGCCCGGTCAAGTCAGAATTTTATTCCTACTCTCTCCAGCGGAAAATCAAAAATGTCAAAAATTTTAAAATTTTTTTCATTTTTTTTGGATTTTTTTCAATTTTTGAGGAAAAACGGGGTTGCATGAGAAAACGGCAAAAATGCAAGGCAAAATCAAATCGCAAGATTACCCCCCCAGACTAAAACGAGACATTGTCCTCAATGTCTTAAAGGTAAGGGTTCTCCTACAAAAATCTAAGGCCGTTTATTAATTATGCCAAAAGATAGATGTAAAACGATAAGATTTAGGATATCGGATAAGCAGCGAATGATGAAACTCGAGTAGCGTGAAGGAAACTACGAGCACGAGAGTCTTCATCATCGGGCATTCCTGGACACATCACAGAAAAACACGAAACACAAGATATGGAAGAGGGGATCCCTCCTCATTCACTTATTAGAAAATAGATAAGAAGATAGAATGATAAGCATGGGGTGCCTCCCACGAAGCGCTTGTTTTTGGTAACCGAGTCACATGAGCTTGACTCGACCCCGAATTTATTTGTCCATGGGGGAGCAAGTGGAAGAGATAATCTCAATCGGACTTTCGTTCAAGATGTTTAGATAAACATTGAAGCATACGAAAGTTCCACTCCGATGAGATACCCACGGTATTTTTAGAGAGAATAACCATAAATGGTGATACCGGGGTCAAAGATTTTGTCCTCACTCCCGAAGGAGTAACGGAGAAGAGAAGAAACATCATAAGTGATGTAGGGAAAGAAGGTCATGATTACAATCATGATGAAGTCGTCATCTTCAAAAAGATATTTGTCGATGAAGGTCGTTTTTTTAAGAAATGAGTCGGGAGGGAGGGTCGGGATTAAATCATCAAATAGCGAATTCTCATGATTGAGAATGCCTCCCCCCAGACTAGTGTCATCCTCAAGATCAAAGTAGAAATGATCGTATTCCGGAGGAGACATAGAGTGAGAGAGTTCATCGGAGAACTCCTCATGAAGAGAATCAATCATATGATGATTTGTGAGCTCAGGTTCCGTCACATACTCATCACTATCCTCCATCTGACTATCAAAGATTAGATTATCCGAAATCAAAGTAAACCCTGATTCGAACTCAAACAGAGGGTTGGTGATAGTTGTTTTGAAAGTTTCGGGAACAAGGTCATCAAATTTCTTTGGAAGATTGATTTCAACTTCCTTCGGAGGGAGAGAAAGAGATGGCTTTTGGTCTAATAATTTTTCAAAAAGAATATCTCCCTCCGGATTAAGACAAGAATCATCAATTTCCGGTGAAATTGATTCATCTTTGAAGAACACCTCGAGCTCTTCCCGCAAGATCACACTTCCCTCAATCGGAGGAGAAGGATGGGAAGAGTCGGAATTAAGAATCTCGATGTGATAATCTTGTTCTGGAGGTGGGACAAGTGGTGTGCTCTTAGAGCTAGCAATTTCCACCGCTTCCGTTGTAGTCTCCGATTCGTCTTCATCATCGTCGTCAAGAATACTCTTAGAATTTGCAGCACAACACTCAAACCATTTGCTCGATCCAGGATTGATTTTCATAGCCTTGAGCTCAGCACGTTTTTCTGACATGCTCTTGACCGTGAATCTGGAAAGGTTGGGATCAACTCTTTTAGGAGCAATTACGGGATCGGATTTTTGATCAACCGTAGCCACATTGCATTTGTCGGTTTGAGGATTCGAGTTCGGATTAATATTGAACGTGACTTTTTCCTTATCGACCCGCAAAGTAATTTCTTCACCATAAACATCGATCAAAGCACGCCCGGTCCTCAAGAATGATCTTCCGAGAATAAGAGGAACCCGGGGGTCGGCTTCGAAATCAACTACCACAAAGTCTGCAGGAAAATGGAACTGCCCCACCTTTACAAAGACATCCTCGGCTACACCTTTAGGAAGGGTGATGGACCGATCCGCAAGCTCGAGGGTCATGCAAGTGGGGGTGAGATCGGTGATTGCGTGGTTTTGTAACCTTACAACAGGTTTTACCTCTCGAGGGATCTCAAGAGGCTTACAACCCCACCAGGCAGTGTACCTGACCGATGTAGTATAGTGTAGTGGTAAGTACGGGGGATTGATCGTTCTCCACAGGGAATAGTGTTCGTTAGGTGTGAAAGGCTACTCTAATTAGGTCTAAGGGTTGAGGAAGATTCTTTTTTGTATTTTATATTTTTATGAAAGCAAGTAAAATCTCGGTTTTGAAGGAGTGGGCGGAATTAGTTGCTAGTCAACTAACCCAAATTACTACGAATGCAAATAAAATAAATAACTGAAAATAAAATGTGGTGAGAAACTTATGTGTAGAGAAATGTGTTTACTTAGATTTCCTTACTCCCTAACTATCTTTTACCGGTTAATTAGTGTGTATTAGTCGCGTGGATGACGGGTGTATTCCTTAATACCATTCGTGGGGTGGCGTACTTACTTCCCCAACTCTACAAGCTCCTACTTCACTCCTATGTCGAGCCGGCTAGGAAGCTCCTAACATGGGATCACTAGAATTCGCTTGTGCATTAAATACAACCATAAAAACCTTTAGTACGCGTTTGGTTCATGTTTCTTAAGACGTTCAAGCAAGTTACCGAATAGGAAGTTAGCCAGTTTTCTTAAGCCTAACATAGATAAACAATCATCCAATACAACTAATAACACATTAACAACCAATAATCAATAGCTAAGTTTCATTAGATCTAAGCAAACACAAGATAAATTTAGCCTAACATGTTAAACAAAAGACAAGAATAAGATAGAATCAAACAACACATAGACATATTGAATGATTAATTGATAACTTATCTTTCAATGAAACATGGAAGATCTCAAGGCAAAAAGCCCTGAAAAAGTAGCTAAAATCGTCTTAGGGTTTTATCCCAAAATTCCACACACTAAGCTCTCTTTAATGACAAAAGATTAGAAAACTATATATAGATTTTTGGATCTGACGGCGTCACCTTATGGAGTGTGACGCCGTCACCTCGCCGCTTTTAGGGTTCCCGGATGACCATCTTGACGCCGTCCCTCTTTAGCTCTTCAAAAATCCATTCTGGCTTATCAAGGCTTGACGCCGTCTAACAATGAACGTGACGCCGTCCCCTTATGATTTAAGCCGTGACGCCCTCGATCAAGTTAAAGCGTGACGCCGTCAGAATTCACATGCTATTTTCACTGGCTTATCATGAGTAAATTTCACGTCCAACTTTTCTTGCCAAAGCATGACGCCGTCCAGAGTAAATTGTGACGCCGTCAAGAGTAACTTTTAGCCGATTTTTGAGACTTTGTCGTTTTCTTCACTTTAATGCTCCAAAAACGTCCAAAATGCCTCCTTTTCCAGATTTCTCCTCAAAAGTACCTAAAATGACAAAAGGAACGATTTAGGGCAATATTTGATCAAATAAATACGATTTAAGGCTTAAATGACCCCTTAAAAGCGGTACACTTTTCGCCTCATCAAATACCCTTACACTTGAGATTTGCTTGTCCTCAAGCAAATGCGCTTTTATTCTAATCAAAATACAAGCTAGGGGTCATTTAATGCTAACATAAAAGTAATTACAACAAATAATCGTTCCACTTCAATCATAATAAGCACGGAGATTATAAACTAGCACCTCACAAGTAGTGTTTAGATACTCACATCTCTCAAGTGTCATCAAAATAAATCTCATAAATGAAAACGGATAATATCTCTCACTACCTGTCATAGCAAATAGATTACCATAGGCTTGGGAAAGGATCGAAAACCTCCTCCACTAGGCGTAAGCACCTAAGATAAACTATCAAAGAGGGCTTTTAAATGGGTTATAACGTTAGGTGTAGGGAAAAGGAAAACACGGTTTTGTTGGATAAAGGATATTTTACTGGTGGCGAGTTAAAAATCTTGATCAATTACATGTACTATACAATGTTGCTAAGCCAAGACTAGACTCGATCTTAAGCTAATGATAAAATAACAAAAACATAAAATAAACATAAAATAAAACGGGATGGTAGTCCGTATGTTTTTTCTATTTTTCTTTTTCTCATTTTTTTGTGTTTTTCTTGATTTTTTTTTTTTTTTTTTTTTTTTTTTTTTTTTTTTTTTTTTTTTGCGCATACACTTTTACCCTACCATCCAAAATAATACATCATAGGGGCATTGCATCCCCCTTACACTTGAATTTTTACATAACTTTACAAATACTAATCTAATGACTCGAATTAAGATAATCGAAAAACTTGGAGTACTTTTAAAATATTTAGCACATATGGGGGTAATAAATGATGTTCTTCCCCATTACTCCATTATACTAGTACTTTACCCATGAGTCCCAATCGTCCCAAAACAATATGTACAAGGATATGACTCGACTTAGCAACCATGTAATCAACTAGATAATTAACTTGGGTTTAAACAAATGTTGTAACAATAATGCACTAAAAATGAGTGCATACAAGGTAGGCTAAGGCGATTTGGGTGTACATTTAAGTGGGGTGTAACAAATTCTTCCTTTAAGTAAAATGCTTAAAGGTCGAAACGAAAAGATAGGCTCTGAGGGGTGTACTAGGGGTATCGTGTACTAAAAATGAGTACAACGCAAAGGGTGTGGGAGAATTACTTGACCAATGTAGCCAATGTAATTTATAACAAAAACACAGGTGTAAAACAATGGGTTAATCCTAATTCCTCTTATCATGTAGTAAATCTAACTACACGAATGTAGTCTCACTTGTGGCCTCGGAATGGTCCTAACGCAAGTTCTAGAATCTAAGTGTTACCGGTACACACATCATAGCATAAATGCTTTTCCTACCAATTCTAGGGGCGAACCTCACATATTTGGGGGTGGAAAAATTTTTTAGTGGTACGGTTTTTGTGCTAGTCATATAACTCCTATCCGTGAGACGCTTATTAGAACTAAAGTTTCACTCCTAAATGTTGTAAAAAAATTTAAATTTGGCACTAAAATTACCCTAACAGGTATTTCTCTCAGTTTTATTACACATCTACCATTAAACAAACAAAAATCAAGCGCAATTGTATTCTCTAAAATCGTACTTTTACCCTCCCCTTACACTTAAGATGAACATTGTCCCCAATGTTCAAATAATAAGATGTAAAAGCAAAAAGTAAAAGAATGAAATCAAATACTCCCCTGATTCGCTCAGTGGATAATGAAATTACACGGTTAAATCTTCCTCCAAAGAGAATGTTGAAGCTCCATGACTAATGCATCGCCACAAGCTTGATCCAAAAACATTTCCTTGTCCAAAATAACCTGTTAAACCTGAGAAAACAAACACGAAAACCTGCATAACATCGGCGGGATAAAATCTATATATAAGGATATAATGCTTGTGGAATGAAAATTTTGCAGATTCCTGGAGATTATAAGTTGGAGATTTAATAAAAACTTTTTATGAAAACAAAACTTTCAAAAATTTCTGGAAATTAAATCTGACGCCGTCAGGTTATAACCCCTGACGCCGTCAGAAATGACCTGACAAAAATTTTCATTTTTAGTTTCCGGAAAATTTCTGGAAAAACCTTTACCTTACTTCCTGGAAATCCTGCAAAACATCATTATGACTCGATACAAGCATTTGACTCAAACAAACACTAATATGTATGCTAATTTATTATTATTACGATTCATGTTAATTTGTGTTCTAATAAACCGATTTAGATTTCCCTTACACTTATCTTTTGCAAAATACCTTTATATGTAGTTAAGACGAAGTTAAAAACAACATAAAGCATTTTCACAAATTAGTTTTTAACATGAACCAATAATAATAAAAATTAAACACACATACGGAAACAAATAAAAACAAACAAACAAATAAGTAAACACACAAAGCAAATAAAGCAAATAAAGCTTGGGTTGCCTCCCAAGAAGCGCTTTTCTTTATTAACGAGTCTTGTAGCTAGACTCTAAGTCACGTACATTACGTGATTCCATCATTCATAATGACGTATCCCTGATAGATATGATCCTTGTTATCATGGTGGTGGTGTCTCAATCGCTCGACATTTGCGGTCACTTCACCTCCTCCTTTGCTGGTCAAGCTTACTATCCCATCTTGTTGTAAACCTTTAATTGTGAATGGTCCGTACCACCAGGGACTTAGTTCATTAGTAGGTGCTTCTGTTTCTGAATGCCTTAGGAGCACTGAGTCTCCTTTTGCAAATTCAACGGGGTCATTGATTTGCTCATCAGCCTCAATATAATTGTTATTTCTACCCTTACATTCTCTAATCTCATTTTCCATATAACTCTTAATCCTTGCCTCCCATGCAAGAATTTTCTCTCGAACATTACCACGGACTACATTAGTGTTAGCCTCCATCTTCTTCTACAGAGCAATATCTCGTATATGTCGTGGGATCGTTGGGAAGTTTATTGTTTTCTTCCCCTTCTTCATTTGGATGGTGCTATTTTCGTAATTGATTTGTGCTCTAGTGGTAGCGAGAAAGGGTGCCCCAAGGATTATTGGCATATTCATATCATTTCTCTCAATGATCATGAAGTCGACCGGATACAGGAATCCGGCAACGTTGACCAACACATCTTCTGCAATTCCTAGCGGATACTCATAAGAATGCTTTGCAAAGGAGAGTTTAGTATGGGTGATGGATGGCAACTCATCGGTTAACTGAACATAAACGGATAAGGGCATCAAATTTACGTCGGAACCTTGGTCAGCTATCGCATCCAGATACTTGTGTTTTCCAATGCTGCATGGTATTTCAAAGACCCCGTAGAATTTCTGCTTTTCCATTAACTTTTGTCCTATGAGGCATTCATACAATTGCTCACCGGGTAATGTGTCAGATTTATCATCCGGTTCCACCTTCTCGGACTTCTTGTTGGGTAGATGAATACGTCGATAGTTTCTCACCCAATCGTTTATGGTCTCCTTGTTTATTTCGTGCTTCAAGTAATGCTTCACTTGTTGTGACACTGGCGGTTCAACCAATTGGCGCTCCTCAGAGGGCGCCTCCTCTCCTTTGTCGGAATCGCATTTGTACGCATTGGTGTTTCCATTATTAAGTGGGATGAGGTCAATTTTGTTAACTTCCATGGTTATGGATTTCCCTCTTCCATCATTTCCGCCCTCTTGGACGACGGAGGTGGCCTTGACAAATTTAGTGTTAGGAACATCAATGTCATTCCTCACCAACACTTTTGCAGGGGCTTTTGTATTTGTGTATTCTTTCAAAAGATTCATCATCTCCGCCATCTTCTCCTCCATTTCCTCCTTCTGCTTGTAGACGGCTTCCTCAAATTTTGCCAACCGTTCGGAGTGTTTTGACATGTACTCTCTCATTCGAGCTTCGAATGTTGGACTAAGTTCCTGAGGTGGTGAGTTGGGTGGGGCGTGCTTATGGAAGGGTTTAGTATTTTCCCTACGGGGTGATTCGGACAATGGTATTTGCTTAACGCTTGAGACTGAGTTAATTGTTGCTTTTTGTGGACTTAAGGGTCTCTTTTGCTTTTCCATAAGATATGCAACCCTTTTCTCAAGTTCACTAACGCTTTCCTCAGTGATTTGATTGGCGGTATCGGGCGATGAATATGTCTTGACTGCCGAGCGCACGTCGTGGGAGACTTGCCACAATTCATCATCGTCGGATGCAAGCTCATCAATGATCTCCCATGATTCCTCGGCGCTTTTGTCGCGCAATCTGCCCCGGCGGCTCGATCGATGGCACGCTTGGTGTGGTAATCAACATGGTCATAGAAGATTTGGATTTGAAGCCATAGATTTATGCCATGGTGAGGGACTTTTTGAAGTAAGTCCTTGAATCGAATCCATGCCCCGTAGAGGGTTTCGCCTCGACGTTGTTCAAACATCAAGATATCCTTCCTTAGCTTGGTAGTTCTCCCCGGTGGGAAAAACTGAGCAAGGAAACGAGTAGTGAGATCATCCCAAGAGGTGATGGATCCTGCGGGTTGACGTTCTAGCCACTGACTAGCTTGGTCCCGCAAAGAGAATTGGAAGAGACGCAATCGGGTCGTCTCTCGAGTGGCAACATCAAGGTCTATAGAATCAACGATTTTAAGAAAGTCCTTGAGATGTTGATTAGGATCTTCAGAACGAAGTCCATGGAATGCGCATCCACTTTGCACCAACCGGATGGTGTCGGATCGCAAGGGTGTGATATTGGCTCCTTGAGTGAGCTCAATGGTGTTTCGATAGCCATGGTGGCTAGGACGGGAATACTCTCCTAAAGTACGGGCTCTAGGAGGTGGTTGTGGTTGTTGTGGCGGTGGGTTGTGGGGGTTAAGGATATTACCATCTTCCATGATGTCGGATGGTATGGTTACGAACAAAGACACGAAGAAAATAGATAGACTAAAGAAAACCTAGAAAAATAAAATAAAAATCTCACTAGAAAGGAATCTAGTGAGAAGACCTAATAGAAATAAAAATTCAACCTAAACAATAACTATTCCCCGGCAGCGGCGCCAAAAACTTGATTGCGTGGTTTTGTAACCTTACAACAGGTTTTACCTCTCGAGGGATCTCAAGAGGCTTACAACCCCACCAGGCAGTGTACCTGACCGATGTAGTATAGTGTAGTGGTAAGTACGGGGGATTGATCGTTCTCCACAGGGAATAGTGTTCGTTAGGTGTGAAAGGCTACTCTAATTAGGTCTAAGGGTTGAGGAAGATTCTTTTTTGTATTTTATATTTTTATGAAAGCAAGTAAAATCTCGGTTTTGAAGGAGTGGGCGGAATTAGTTGCTAGTCAACTAACCCAAATTACTACGAATGCAAATAAAATAAATAACTGAAAATAAAATGTGGTGAGAAACTTATGTGTAGAGAAATGTGTTTACTTAGATTTCCTTACTCCCTAACTATCTTTTACCGGTTAATTAGTGTGTATTAGTCGCGTGGATGACGGGTGTATTCCTTAATACCATTCGTGGGGTGGCGTACTTACTTCCCCAACTCTACAAGCTCCTACTTCACTCCTATGTCGAGCCGGCTAGGAAGCTCCTAACATGGGATCACTAGAATTCGCTTGTGCATTAAATACAACCATAAAAACCTTTAGTACGCGTTTGGTTCATGTTTCTTAAGACGTTCAAGCAAGTTACCGAATAGGAAGTTAGCCAGTTTTCTTAAGCCTAACATAGATAAACAATCATCCAATACAACTAATAACACATTAACAACCAATAATCAATAGCTAAGTTTCATTAGATCTAAGCAAACACAAGATAAATTTAGCCTAACATGTTAAACAAAAGACAAGAATAAGATAGAATCAAACAACACATAGACATATTGAATGATTAATTGATAACTTATCTTTCAATAAAACATGGAAGATCTCAAGGCAAAAAGCCCTGAAAAAGTAGCTAAAATCGTCTTAGGGTTTTATCCCAAAATTCCACACACTAAGCTCTCTTTAATGACAAAAGATTAGAAAACTATATATAGATTTTTGGATCTGACGGCGTCACCTTATGGAGTGTGACGCCGTCACCTCGCCGCTTTTAGGGTTCCCGGATGACCATCTTGACGCCGTCCCTCTTTAGCTCTTCAAAAATCCATTCTGGCTTATCAAGGCTTGACGCCGTCTAACAATGAACGTGACGCCGTCCCCTTATGATTTAAGCCGTGACGCCCTCGATCAAGTTAAAGCGTGACGCCGTCAGAATTCACATGCTATTTTCACTGGCTTATCATGAGTAAATTTCACGTCCAACTTTTCTTGCCAAAGCATGACGCCGTCCAGAGTAAATTGTGACGCCGTCAAGAGTAACTTTTAGCCGATTTTTGAGACTTTGTCGTTTTCTTCACTTTAATGCTCCAAAAACGTCCAAAATGCCTCCTTTTCCAGATTTCTCCTCAAAAGTACCTAAAATGACAAAAGGAACGATTTAGGGCAATATTTGATCAAATAAATACGATTTAAGGCTTAAATGACCCCTTAAAAGCGGTACACTTTTCGCCTCATCAATCGGGTAGAGACAATTTCTTCCAGATGGATAACGGCATTAGGTTGATGCTCGCACCAAGATCGGCCAAGGCATGACATTCAACCTTTCCCGGAAATTCACATGGGATGAGAAATTTTTCGGGATCTCCAAGCTTTTCCGGAAGCTTTTTGAGAATTGCCGCGGAGCAGTTTTCGTTCACTGGAGTTTTTGTCATTTCAAATAATTTTTCTTTATTGCTCAACAAACTTTTGAGTGTGGAAGTGAATTTAGGCATCAAGATCAAAGCATCCGCGAAGCTTATATCAAAATGTAATTCTTGGAATATTTGAAAGAATTTTTCCATTTGACTCGAAGCTTTGTCACGGAGCTTTTGATCACTCAATCTCGAAGGATACGGAAGATTGGTCTTAACGGGAGCTTCTTTAGGAGCTTTTTCTTTTGGTTCAACATTTTTCGGTTCAGATGGCTGGATGACCGGAGGTTGGACGTCTTTGGTTCCTCCGTTGTTAGTAGGAGGTTCCGTGTCCTTGGTCACCTCGGTCTCACGGACGACTACCTTGGGAGATAGAGAAGAAGGGGTAGCCGGAGCCGTGGGTCCATCATATGAAACACCGCTCCTAGTCGTGATCGCCTTAGCATCGCCCCTCGGGTTGGCGATCGTGTTGCTTGGAAGAGTAGTAGTACCAGAACCCGAGGGTCGATCATTTAAACGTTTGTTCAATTCGGTTATCTGATTAATCATCATTCTATTCATTTCCTCTTGTTTCTTTTGCTGTTGTTGGCTTTGAAGAATGAATTGCTTTAATAACTCATCCGAGGGCGATGGGTTTGGCACAAATCCTTGATTTTGATTGTTTGGAAGATTTGGCCCTCGGTTGTTTTGAACAAAACCTTGATTGTTATTTTGAAAATTTCCTTGATTCGGGGCTTGGTTATAATTCCCTTGGTTTTGATAAACTTGATTGCCCCGATTTTGATTTTGATTATTTGGAACAATACGGTTTTGCACTTGCTGATTTTGATTTGGTGGGAAACCGGGTGGTCCGAGAAAATTGTTAGAACGGTAGCTGAGGAGATTACGGTCTCCTTGAGGTTGGTAACCGTTACCACCTTGATTGAAATTTCCAGAAGCAGCATACACATTCTCTTGAGTGTAGCCACCGGAGGCTGGGCACTCGAAATATTGGTGAGGACCACCACAAGTTTCACAACTATGGTGAACAGCATTGACTTGATTGTTGTTGTTTTGAGTTGAAATCTGATTTTGATGAATTCTCAAGATAGCCGTAGACAAATCATTCATTTGTTTAGAAAGAGCGGCTATCTCGGAGGTAGAGGAATCAGTGTTAGATCTTGTTGACTCATTCCTCTCGGCAGAGGAATCCTAGAAATTATGATGGGCGTTCATGTTTTCAATAAGATCATAGCACTCTTCGGGTCGACGTTTCATAAACGTACCACCGGCAGCAGCATTAATCGTATCACGGTGTCGTAATGTCAAACCGTTATAGAAGGTATCTATAATAGTGACCAATAACATATTGTGGTTCGGACACCGATCAATCGATAACTTGTAGCGTTCCCATGCCTCAAACAATGATTCATCGGGAAGCTGACGGAAATTGCTAATCTCATTCCTTAATTTCGTCACCATCGACGGTGGGAAATATTTCGCCAAGAACTTCGTAACCATTTCATCGAAACTACGAATGGAGTTCTTGGGAAGACGATCAAACCATGCGGTGGCATGATGCGTCAATGAATAAGGAAAGAGATATAGCCGAAGGGCGTCATCGGAGACCCCATGTTGTTTCATACTCTGGGTGACGGTTATGAATTTATCAAGATGCTTGTTCGCATCATCACCCGGCAAGCCATGGAATTGGCACGAATTTTGGACTTGTTGAATCATATGATGCTTAAGTCCAAAATCGGCGGCTTGAATATTGACGGGGGCAATCGGGCCACCACGTCCGTGCATTGTGGGTTGGCACAGCTCCTCCATCGTTCGGAGATCGGGAGCTGGCATGTGATTATCACCACCCACCGGCGGGTGTTGATTATTTTGGTCGTCGGCCATTTCTTCAACGTTTGAGAAATGAACACGGTGATTGTGACGAATAATCCTCTCGGGATTCGATAGTGGTGAAAGAAGAGGGTGAGAAGTAGAAGATCGGGTGTGCATACACCAAAAATGAAACAAAAATAAAAATCAAAAATCTTTTTGTATTTTTGGTTGGGAATTATTTTTGGCTTTTTTAATATATTGAAAAACAAAAGACTTTATTTTCTTTTTGGTAACCGTTACGTTAACCGTAACCGTTTCCTTTAAAACTACGCGCAGCGTGGCGGGAAGGCAAAGGTAGCTCCGAAGATGCTTAAAAACCCGCCTTCTTCAGCTCGACAATTTAATGTCAAGCTTCCTTAAACCCCGTAATTAGGTTGTAGTAATAAAGTAATCCGATAACGTTTAATTTCACGATTTGTTTTGTTGTTATTTGGAATGGTTTACAACCGCCCTCCTTCAACGGAAGACCGAGGATGTTTATTAAAATGTATTTATGAAAACACTTTAGGAAAAGTGTTTTATTTATTATATTTTTGTATTTTTATTTTTATAAAAACAATAACTTCCAAGGAAGGATCTTCAAATCACAAAAACAACGGACGAAATCGACGCACTCGTTTCAAGCCTTCCCCGGCAGCGGCGCCATTTTTTTGATTTGTCGTTTTTAGTAGTATTTTATTTTTCCAAGGGTAAAACTCAACGAATGCGTTTTCCCCGGGTCGTTTCCCAACGAAGGTCGAATATCGAGTTGTCGTTAACGTGTCGAATACGTGTGATGAATGTGTGAAAAAGAGTGATTGATTTGTGATTTTATACTACGAACAATTAAATATGAAATAAAAACAACTAATTAAGCTAATTAAACAATTAAACTAAGCATGTAAACTTAAAAACGAAAATTTGAATTTAAAAACGTTACGCGACGAATTATAAAACGTAAATAAAAATGATTTTGTAAAATTTAAAACCTAAAATATATAAAAATAATTTTCCTATATTAAATTTGATAAAAGAAAATTTTTGGAAAAAGAAAAATATTTTTTTGACTTTTTAATATTTTTTTATGAATTAAAAACTAATTAAATCTATTTTAATGATTTAAAAATAGTAAAACTATTTGGAAAATTCTGAAAATTTCTGAGTAAATCTAATTTTTAATTCTAAATCTAGGAAAAATAATTTCAAGAACTGATTAAGCCTAAATAAGCAGAACAGTAAGAATAAGCAGTTGGAAATAAGCTAAAAATAAGCAATAATTGACCAAAAATATTCAAAAGCTCAGATATGATGAAACACTTTTAATAAAGCTCAGAACAAATTATATTGACCAAATAAGCACAGGAATCAAGCCAAATAAGCACTTGGCTGTGGCAATATTATGACAGAAAAGCTGGGAAAACAGCCAACTTCAAGGCTCAATTAAGCAGTCCAATTAAGCTATAAGCTAAAACCTAGTGGGGGCAAAAGATCAACTATACTACTGAGTGTCCAAAAATACTAAAAGCCCTATGATATAAGCTCAATTCCTACTCTAAATAAGCCACAGATCAGAAGCAAGAAGCATGCCAAGGCTGCTCAGCATATGCTGAGCAGCAGGGTCAGATTAAGGGAAATTTGCAAGTCCAAAATAAGCTGCTAAATAAGCTTAAATATCCAATACCAGATACTGAGCTTAAATACCACTATATGAACTACCTTTAATCCACAAATTCAAGGTCTGATCTAAATTCAATAAGCCATAAAACCAACAAGATCAGCAGACTAAGATTCAATGACTGCACTTGTCTAATGACTGATGCAGCAGAGGAGTAAATAGGCACAAACTCAGACCAAAATCAATCCAACTTTACCCTACTCATGCACTGATTTAATACTTTTTACACTACTTGAAACACAAACAAAAACCTCAAATCAAACTCAGCTTATGGCTGAGCTTGTCCTAAGCAGTACTTGTTCTTACAGATTCACCAAAAGACCAAAATCAAATAGTGGGCTATGCAACCTTAGACACTAACTGATTTAGGCTAGCAATTACTAAACTAAGCTCATTCAAACCTCTAAAACATGCATATCCACAGTACCAAACTCAATCACTTATCACTAACTAATAACAAACCAACTCAAATCAACTACTATAATCACCTTAATATCAAAATCACAGTTCCACAACTTAGATGCAGTCAAACTTTCAAAATCAACTAGTAACACTACAATAAGAATCAGACAACTCTAATATCATTCAAATAACACTAAACAATATTAAACTCAGCAATGAAACAGTAACTACTACTTTTAACTGATGCAATATTCAAATAAAAATTAAGTGAGATCTTACAAATCAAAGCCCCCTCAGCATGAACAGAGGGGGTTCACTAAGCTTGCCTGTCTTTTTGACAGGCCAATTGGACTCCTTATTGGCTGCCTTAACTCCTCAATTAAGCTGGCTTATTTAAAATAAGCTGAAGTTGACTTTGGTTGACTTTTGGATTTTTGATGAATAACAGACAGATTTGACTAGATAACAACTTATAATAAGCTAGTGAGCTTATCTAAGCTTATATAACTCTGAAAAACAGCTTATTGAAGCTGTGGTTTTAATATTTTTTATTTTATTTTATTTATTTTATATTTTAAGAGTAATAACAAAAGTTGAGATTAAAAACAGAATCAAGCTAGAAATTATTGAAAATAACTAATAACAAACTTTAGTAAACTAAATGCAGATAAGCAGATTAATTAAAACAGAATTGAATTAAAAATAAAATGAAATTTTCATTAATAGAAACTCAAAAATTACAATAAGAACTTAAAAATTACAAAGCAGTAATAAATTTGACAGAGTAACCTTAACTAAAACTAAAACTAACTCTAAACATGAAGGTCGAGGTCCAATTTATAGCCGAAGATAGAACCTTCTGGGATGTCCACGTTGGCAATCCTTGTGAACCTTGAGCCATCCATCACCCTTGGATCATCCTTGCTCGCTACTCCTTCATCTTGGCCGTACGATTAAAACAGCTACGTGTCTTGACCAATCGATGGCTGCCATGTGTCATTCTTGGTGTCAGGAGCTTCTAGATGAGCCAATGATTTCCATAATTGCCCTTAATTGTAGTAAATACCCGTACGGTAATATTAGGGTTCTTGGAATAGTAATTCTGGGTTGAGGGTAATTTTTGGGGGCGGGAGTGTGAGAGAGATAAGTGTGTGATTTAGTTTATTTCATTTTGACTCTTTTGACCGAGGGATAAAGTGAATGGATCGGGTTAGGTGATGGTTGGGCTGGGTATGAGTGGGAGTTGGGCCGGGTTTTAATAGGTGGTGGGTTGGGTAGGCTAAGTTAAGTGTGGAGTAGTGGATTGGGTTAGGAAGGTTGGGTTTTAAATAAAACCGGGTTATAGGTTTAAGGATTTAGGATTAGTTTTAAAGTTTATTTAAGGGACTATAGGTGTAATTTCTAGATTCTCAAGGAACCATTACTGCCATATTTTAAAAGATGATCCAAGGGCTCAATTTGACAACTTCTGATAGATGGAGGACCTCGGTTGACTTTTTGACCATAATTTCTTCCCGGCATCGGCTAAAAATAGAACTTCCATATCTCGTGCTCGTTTTTCCGGTTCTTTCTTGATTTTGTCCTTTTCTTTGATATCCGTGCCTGCATATGTAAAAACACAAAAACACAATATATTTGGCATTTTGGTCGGGTTTTTGGTCTTTTTGGGTCCGGTTTTGGTCTAGAAATGGTATGTGTTTAAGCACATACCAGTCACTCACATTTATTATTCCCAACTCATCCATCCGGACAAACACTTATCCTCACACCGGAGCTTGGTCTTGGGATCAAACCCAAGGCGAGGCTAACGTGTGTTACCTTTTTTCAGGTTCTTATAGCTCAAGACGCGGGCCCAACGAACCAGGGGTAAAGCCTTACCTCAACAAACTGGCGCCATCCGTGGGACCCAAATTCAATCTACCAAAAGTTTAGAATGAGTGGTCCCGACCCAAGCTCA
The DNA here is from genome assembly GCA_021014915.2 of Artemisia tridentata subsp. tridentata. Classification (NCBI taxonomy): domain Eukaryota; kingdom Viridiplantae; phylum Streptophyta; class Magnoliopsida; order Asterales; family Asteraceae; genus Artemisia; species Artemisia tridentata. The sequence continues at coordinate 177,426,201 of CP139509.1, forward strand.
CCCGTCAGACGTTCGGGGGAGGACGAAGGGTATGGAGAAGGAGGTTCTAACCCCCGAACACTCGAGCCATCATGGAGGGTCACATATCGGCTCTCAAGGAGTTATTGAAGCAACAAGGCAACCGTAATTTGATAAAACCTATGCTGTTAAACTTTGAAGACGAATTAACGGATACAAAAGAAGAGGATGTCGGAAGAAGGCAGAACAATAAGGGAAAGGCAGTGGCGGATGACGACTTGAGCAAGCCGTTCAAGGAGGTGATAAAATGTCCGTTCACAAGAAGGATTATAGAGTTCTCAGCCCCTAAACATAAAATGTCGTCGAACCTCAAACTGTATGATGGGACGACCGACCCAGATGACCATATTAACCGTTTCACGGGGGCAGGGAATCATGAAGAATGGCCAATGCCCGTATGGTGCCGAATGTTCCAACAAACTTTGGACGGGAAGGCCAGAGGGTGGTTCGATAAGTTGCCGACCGGAAGTATCGACGGCTGGGACGAACTTCAAAGGAAATTCCTGAACAGATTTAGTATACTAAGGGCATGTGTCAAGGACCTCACGGAGATCAACAAAATTCATAGGAAGGCCAACGAGAGCCTCCCGGACTTCAAAGAACGATGGGTAAGCGAGGCGAACTATTTTCCGGACGCCCCGGAGATAATGCGGATTTCCTCTTTCATGAATGGCCATCACTGCCCGGAGCTGGCAAAGAAGTTCTCGGACAACATTCCTAAGACGGTTGATGAAATGTTGCAAAGGTTCGATGACTTCATTCGTTCAGAAGAAGCTTTCCGGAACACCGAATTACCGAAAGGGGAATACGCGCGAAAGGATGTGTGAGGATCATAAGCTGTGAAGCACGACCGATATCATAAAAACTTTGACGACAGGAGACGGTGGGGGCAGAAATTCCCATACCGGCCAAGGGATCATCACTCCCCGTATATGGCTCCAAGGCAGGAACCCAACCGGAACATTAAGTATGGGATCAAGGATGATAGAAATAGACCAAAGCTAGAATCATTGAGGAGCACACTGAAGGAAATACTGGCAACTGAGCATCACCTTCGGCTACCCCAACCACCTCCGCTGCCCGGCATGCCACGGAAGGAAAACTTGGATTGATACTGTGACTATCACGGTGAGAAAGGGCATTACACCAACGATTGCTATCAGTTGAAGAAGCAATTGGAACTAGCCTTGGAGTCCGGCAAGTTAAACCACCTGGTCAAGGATGTGCGGCAAAGAGGGAAGGCTCAGCACAGAAAAGATGGTCCACAAAAGGGAAAGATAATCAACATGGTCAATTCCCGAGGGGAAGATCGAAAAAGAAAAACAATAACCACCACCGAAAGCTGGATGAATGTGCCCATAACTTTCCCCCCGGTATCAACGGATGACCTATCCGAGGAGGCCATAGTGGTGGAAGCTGAAGTCGCTGGATACCTGGTGAAGAGAGTCCATGTGGACGAAGGCGCCTCATGCGAAATCATGTACAAACATTGCTTCGACAACTTGCATCCATCTATCAGGGCCAAAATAGTGGAGACAGCAACGACTTTAGCAGGTTTCTTAGGGGAACAGGTAAAGCCGTTAGGAAAAATAGAGCTTGACGTGTGCTTTGGGAATGACGGTTTGTGCAGCCGAACAACCATGAAGTTCATTGTGGTATCCGCATCATCTCCCTACAACATAATAATCGGATGGACGGGATTAAAGAAGCTGCGGGCAATCCCTTCAACCATTCATTCAATGATGAAATTCCCACCCCCAGGGGGATAGCAACGTTGGTCACACAAACAGCCTCGGTATATGAATGCAGAAGGTTAGACAAGAGAAGAATGATAGAAAAGGAAGAGGAAAAAGAGGAGCAGAAAGAAGTTGGCCTAACTGAGGAAGTCCTTGTAAATCCAGCCTACCCGGATCAACTCGTAACTATAGGATGGGATCTATCTCCGTCCGGCTCAGAAAGTCTAAAGGCCCTCCTCAAGAGGAGTTTGGATGTCTTCGCATGGGAGCCAACCGACATGACGGGTGTCCCCGACGAATCATAGAACACACGTTGAATGCCAATCCATCGGTCACCCCCGTCAGTCAAAAAAGAAGAACTCTTTCAACGGAAAAAAAGTCAAGTGGTGGCGAAGGAAGTGGCTGAATGGTTAAAGGCAGGCATAGTAAGGCCGGTCAAATACCCAACTTGGATATCAAATCCGGTATTAGTGAAAAAGGGGGACGGAAGCTGGAGAATGTGTATCGACTTCAAGAACATTAACTCTGCATGCCCGAAAGATTACTACCCTCTCCCAGAGATCGACTTGAAGATAGAATCGATAGTAGGCTCCAAATATAAGTGCTTCTTGGATGCCTACAAGGGGTATCACCAGGTGCAAATGGCCGAAGAAGACGAGGAAAAAACAGCCTTCTACACAGACCAAGGAACTTACTGCTACACTAAGATGCCGTTCGGTCTAAAGAACGCAGGGGCCACGTACCAACGATTGGTAGATTCAGCCTTCCAATCTCAGATCGGTCGGAACCTGGAGGCATATGTCGACGAAATGGTGATCAAAAGTTAGACGGAAAAAGCGTTGTTGGCCAATGTGGTAGAAACCTTTGACAATCTCAGGAGAATGAACATGAAGCTTAACCCCAAGAAATGTTCATTCGGCGTTGAGGAGGGAAAGTTCTTGGGATACATGGTAACATCTGAGGGTATACGGGCGAACCCAGCAAAAACAAAGGCTATCACAGACATGCAGTCCCCCCAGACATGGAGGGAAATGCAAAGTTTATCGGGAAAGCTGGCCACCCTGAACCGGTTCCTTGCCAGGTCGGCCGAAAGATCCATTCTTTTCTTCAAAACTTTGAAGAATATCAAGAAGGCTAACAAGGATGAGTATCGATGGATGGAGGAGGCAGAAAGAGCCTTTCAAGAGCTCAAGAAAGTTATCGTCAACCTCTCTTCCCTAGCTTCCCCCATGCCGAAGGAAACGCTGTGTGTCTATTTGGCTGCAGCGGAGGAGGCGGTCAGTGCGGTCCTGCTGGTCGAACGGAAGGGAAATCAACTCCCAGTGCACTATGTTAGCAGGACTCTGCATGAGGCAGAGTGTAATTATGCTCCGTTGGAAAAACTGGCTTTATCATTGCTTCACACATCGAGAAGGCTGAGGAGATATTTTGAAGCACACCCGATCAAGGTCATCACCGATCAACCAATAAAACAGATCCTGAGTAAAGCGGAATCTTTTGGAAAGTTGGCAAAATATTCGATTGAACTGGGAACGTATGACATAATGTACGAACCCAGAAATGCTGTCAAGGGCCAGGTGTTGGCTGACTTCATAAATGAAGTCCCCGTGGACAGCAATGGACGAATGGTGGACCAAGCGACAGCCGAACCGAAGAATCTGGATGAGGAGAACGAATGGACGCTCTATACGGACGGATCGTCAGGGAAAAAGTGGGTCCGGGGCAGGTCTGGTTCTGATCAGTCCGACGAAAACCGAGTACACGTATGCTCTCAGCCTGGACTTTAAGAGCACAAACAATCAGGCGGCGTATGAGGCACTGCTTGCTGGGTTAAGAATTGCCAAGGAAATGAAGGTATCCACGCTATCCATGAAGGTCGATTCCAAATTAGTCGCTAGTCAGATCAATGGTGAATTTGTGGCTTGCAGCGAGAATATGATCAAATACTTGGCCGAAGCAAAAAGCAATATAAGCCACTTCCAAAAGTTTCGAATAGCAAACATCCCTCGCAACCAAAATCAGAAGGCAGACGTCCTCAGCAAGTTGGCTTCGGTCGCATTCAACCATCTCACTAAGGAAATTCTGGTAGAAGTATTGAGCAAGCCATCGGTAGAAGTAACATAAATCAATGCGATAGTAGAAGAAGAGGGGGACAACTGGATGACTCCGATTGTAAGATGTATTAAGGAAGGGATATGACCGGACGATAAGAACGAAGCTAGAGCCCTCCGTATGAAAATCAGCCAATACACCATGGAAGGAGAAGTACTCTTCAAGAAATCTTATCTGATGCCCATGCTGCGATGTGTCGGCCCTCTGCAAGCCAATTATGTCATTCGGGAGTTACACATGGGGGCGTGCGGGATGCACTCTGGCCCACGCTCGGTGGTAGCAAAAGCGATCCGGCAGGGATACTATTGGCCAACCATGCATCAAGATGCAAGGGAGGAAATACAAAGGTGTGACTCTTGCCATATACAGGCTCCGGTGCCCAAGTTTCCCAAAAGTCTCATGACATCTATCATGGCACCGTGGCCGTTCTTTCAATGGGGGATGGACGTTCTCGGTCCCCTACTGGCAGTACCAGAGAAGGTTCAATATGTCATAGTAGCAATCGATTACTTCACAAAATGGATCGAAGCAAAACCCTTGGCAAAAACCACAAGGAGAGAAGTTATAAAGTTTGTATGGAATAATATAGTGTGCCGGTTTGGTCTGCCGGCCGTCATCGTCACGGATAACGGGACAAACTTTGTTAAAGATCCATTCAAAACCTGGTGCGAGAAGCTGAAGATAAGACAGATAAATACGGCGGTGGCGCACGCACAGGCTAATGGGCTAGTGGAAAGAGCGAATAAAAGTCTGATGAATGGAATAAAGACGCGCTTAGGGAGAGAAAGGGCCGGATGGGTGGACGAACTCCCAAACGTTCTATGGGCTCACCGGACATCTCTAAAGACGAGTAATGGGGAGACACCGTTCAGCCTCACGTATGGAAGTGAAGCAGTGATCCCGGCGGAAATTGGAATGCCGACGCATAGGACCATGATGGTTCGAGAAGGAATGAACGAGAAAGAAATGCGTCTAAACTTAGACCTGTTGCAAGAAAGATGGGAAGCAGCGGTCGTAAGGGAAGCCAAGTACAAGTCTAAGGTAGAGCAGTATTACAATAGGAGAGTTCGTCTGGTGTCCTTCAAGGTTGGAGAGTTTGTATACCGCAAGAACGAAGCCAGCAGAGTGGAGAATTTGTGGAAGCTGGGACCCACTTGGGAAGGTCCATACCGGGTGATCGAGGCTTTTCAGAACGGCTCCTACAAACTAATGACGATGGAAGACAAAGAAGTGCCACGCACTTGGAATGCAATGAATTTAAGGAGATGTTGTATGTAACAAATGTAATCTCAATCAAGTGTAACAAAAAAATATGAAATGAAATATGGGCTACATTCCAAGTTGGGGTGATGGCAATTTTCCGACAAATTTGCATTAGACATAAGTTATTAGTGACTCCGACGGACGGTTAGCTACCTCCGATCGAATGCGTAGTCAATGTCTATTACTTATAACCTAGGTGCTATTCACCGAACGGTTAAATTCCCCAAACGTGCTATTCACATGGGAAGAACCTAGGTGCTATTCACCGAATGGTTAAATTCCCCAAACGTGCTATTCACATGGGAAGAACCTAGGTGCTATTCACCGAACGGTTAAATTCCCCAAACGTGCTATTCACATGGGAAGAACCCAGGTGCTATTCACCGAACGGTTATATTTCCATGACACGCTACATACAAGGCTAAAGCCCGAATAATATTCATCGAACAAATTCACTCATCATACAAAAACATATATATAGCACAACACTAATAAAAGAGTTTGTCAAGACAAAATTTTTAGTCCGCCAAACGACGGACGAAATGGTTATTTCCGAATAAGCAAATATGCAATAGAGACAATATTGTTTGTTCCAATAGGCTGCATACAAAACAAAAACTATCACTTGACAAAAAGACAAACTAAGCTATTACAAAAATCAAGGCTGCACAGAGCCGGTGGGTCCTTGGCCGGGGGTAGGAGGAGTCTCATCGGGCAACAAGTTTTGCAGTTCCGCTGGAGTCCGAAGGTAAGCCTTAGAAACCTTTTCCACAAAAGGATACCACTTGACGAACAACTCATCATAGGTCGAATTGAGCTTATCATAGGCCTCCAGATCAAAGCCGGACGAGGCATCCAGAATGGTTTTCACATCTTCAGGGGAGAGACCCTCTTGAACACCTTTAAGCCACCCAACAACAATGGCCATGTTGAAGGGAACAAACAAACTTTTCTTGTACTCGGCACTTTGAAGAAGCCGGCGGACAAAGGTAGGAAAATAATCCCGAACCAAGCGCTGCTTGGCGACTTCCCCTTAACCACACTGAACAGCGAAGTCTTCTCTTTCTTTCCCCAACCGCCGATTGTCTGCCTCCGATGCGGCAAGCCTAGCTTCCAGATCTCTGATCTTATTAGCCTGCTCAGCTCCAACAACAATTAAGTCAAGTTTCTCTTTTTCAACCCGGGCAGCTTTGGCAGTCGCAACATCTCTCTCGGCCTGGGCTCCCAACAACTCTCTCTTGCACTCCTTATACCGGAGTTGAACATCCTTGCAAGACTCATGAGCATGGGAAAGATCAGTGAAACGATCAGAAAGCTCCTCATACCTCAGAAGCATGTTCGTCTGAGTCTGCATACACATCCCCAATGAACGCCAGGACTTTTTAAGAGCACCCTCATCCAACATCCCATCATTGTAGAACTCATAGTCAGCCGGGGTGAATAAATTCTTGAGCATATCCCGGCAGTTGGCAGCGTTGTTCATTCTCGAGCCCTCGGTCAACCCCCATTGGGGAGTAAAAGGCCGATCGCCAAAGCGATCGCCGGAGGTACCTAGGGAATAGCTGACAATAGGTAAGCAAGATAAAAAGGGTAAAGGAAGGAAACAAAAAAAAAAAAAAAAAAAAAAAAAAAAAAAAAACACACACACAACTCACCCTCTCCTTCACCCGCATGACCAGATGAAAAAGCAAGAGACCGCTCATGAGCTTCGGAAGCCTGTGCTGAAAGAAAACAAAAAAGTTAGAATAAAACAAATACTTGTACAATTACGAAAAACGAGTCATTCGGGACAAACCTGAACGAGCGAATGAGGGGCTCCGGGGTGGAGCAGACAAAGCAGCATTCCTCCCTTCATTCCCAATAGGATCCATGGAAGGAGATCGATGGGCAGTATCCTCCATCAATGGCGACTCAAACTCATCGCTCTGGTGACGGAGCGAAATCAACCGCTCAGCATTTGTCTCCTCTTCATGCTGAGAAGTATCGGTCAGAACATGGATAGGCCCGGCTCGGCTGATTGGGATCGGGGAAGAAACGTGTGTAGAGCTCAACTCATGCTTGGGCGATTCTTCGACACGTTTCTTCTTCCTCGCCGGACGAGAAGAAGCCCCCCTTCCGGCAGCACGTTTTTTCCTACTTTGCCCTTCCCCTTCGGCAGCAGCTCTAGCTGCCGCCAGATCTTCCTTCCTCTTCTTTGCGGCGAGCACTATCTCACAAGGCGCCTCGACCACCTTCATAAACTTCGACTTAGCAGGAATATCCACAACATTTGCAGCCGGGGGGGGGGTGGTATGAGTCACATGTTCCTCCCCCTCGGCCAAAGGCTGTCCAGCCGAAATCTTGGCCCCCTCAAAGCTTGGAAAACGTAGAAATTCAGACATGGTAACAACTGCATCACAAAAACAAAAAAGAAGACAACATAAGATAGAAGAGGTTAGTTATGAAAGGGACTGATGCGCGTGGCGTGTCGTTGCGGTTTAGCAGTATTAATGCCTACTCAAGTTTTAAATTTATATTTAGCCGACTTATCAATAACACACACACTTAACGAGCAGTGTACCCGGTCAGTATGAATATAATGGTAAGTAGAGTGTCGATCACTAAGAGTGGAACGTATTATCTAGTTATTCTAATCAATATTTTAATATCCTAAGTTAGCTATACAACATAATCTAACGCAAGGGGGTTCAGCCTGAGAGACTGGCATGGTTTGGTTATGATTAAATAGAAAACTAAACTAATGAGCACGAATCAGCGATTAGCACACACGTACACAGATAGATACTCGAGACAATAAGAAGACCTGTCCTGATGATTAAGTAGCTTGTCACTTGTTTTATTGCTAGTTTTATATGAAGTGTATATAATTAAACCTTTCTCGTTGGCTCTAATCTTATCGGCGAGTAAACCCTTAATGATTACTTATGTCTATCCTATTCATTTAAGAGACGATAAAACAAATAGGCGAGGAAGGGGCATGGCGACCCAAGCAATGCTCAGCTAGACACAGAGGTTATCAATGCACTAATAAAAGTCACCAAAGACATCAACATATAAATTTTAATTAATGGGAAAGCAATATTAAGGAGAGTGCATGATTTTCCGTAGTCACATGACACAAGCCCATCAATCCTGATGAATTAAAGTGTACTAAAACAATAAAACAAAACTACTTAATGAATTGAATACATGCAGGACCTTCTTACAGCTCTTGTATCTTCGTTTAGGGTGTGTCTTGTGCTGCTTTGTCGTCTGAATTCGGCTCTAGGGTTTTGTAGTCTTCGGTCTTCGAAAGCTTAGTCTCCCCAAAAACTCTCCAAATTCGTCTGTCCTTGGGGTATTTATAGTTTCTGTCTGAGGGGTCGATGCGGCGCATAGAATTGTTAGATGCGGCACATTGACTTAACTTCGCGTGGGGTCCAAGATTAATATATTCAGGAATATTCGTACACCGTCTTTAGATGCGGCGTATCTTGATCTTTGTATGCGGCGCATGTACTTGGATCGTAACTTGTGAAATCTTGATAGTGATACGCCGTATGTTAGAAGTATGTTACGGCGTATCTGGAGTAGAACGAGCTTAATCTTCTGGATTTCAGTAGGCTTTTGACATCTTGCTTGTTTTGCTCCATAATTAGTCCAAAATCGCCAAGTTTCACATAATGCTTGTTTTTACCTGAGAATTACTAAAGTAAACATTAATGTATCGATTCTCATAGATAATATAATAAAACAAGTCAAATAAATAGGATAAATGATGTTACGGCGTATCTGGAGTAGAACGAGCTTAATCTTCTGGATTTCAGTAGGCTTTTGACATCTTGCTTGTTTTGCTCCATAATTAGTCCAAAATCGCCAAGTTTCACATAATGCTTGTTTTTACCTGAGAATTACTAAAGTAAACATTAATGTATCGATTCTCATAGATAATATAATAAAACAAGTCAAATAAATAGGATAAATGATGATAATAAAATGTACTTATTTGAGTTCATCAAATATCCCCCCACTTGAACTTTACTTGTCCCCAAGTAAACCTTAGAATTATTCAAATGAAAATGTATCCTAAAAGATATTAGGATTTATTTTTATATTTAAGCATGTATTCGTTTTGTCATAATCACACAACCAAACACTTAACGAAGTAGAAACCAAAATAATTTTTAATGTAAAACAATTCTAAATCGTTTAGTTGCTTAGCCGTGACGAATATTCTATCATAGGCTTGGCAAGTATACTCATCTCCCCCACTAAAGCCAATGATTAACAAGTCTAAAGCGGTAAAAAGGGTTTGTTGGTTAAGGGTTGATCATCCTTTTTAATCTCTATCGATCTCATATTCTAGAAAAGGTGACAAAATCACAAATACATGATCGAATCCACGACCACGATACTTGCAATTGCTCAAATCCTTAACTCGAATAGGCTAAAGATAGGACCAAGTAATCTTCACCAATAATATTATATCAAAAAGGGCGACAAAATCATAAATACATAGCCGAATCCACGACTACGATACTTAAGATTGCTCAAATCCCTAATCTCAATAAATCAAAGGTTTGGATGAAGAATGATATAGGGTATGGATAATATTTGGGATACAAATTGGTGTAAAATGAAAAATAAACAAAACAGATAAATTAAAATCCTAAGTGTGGTAAATTACTTTCCCAACCATCCCATGAATAAGACTCATATCATTGAATAACTCACGCTTTAACACTTGAAACACACGCTTTAGGTAGACACGAATTATACTCAACAAAATCTCAATCAAAGAATAACCTTAGTTGGCGTTCCCATAACGGCCAACTCCCATTCAATCCATAAATATAATATACAACAAATAGTGGTGATATCACCCACTTAATACAAAACTTTACATAAGTTGGTTAAAACAAACTTCCAACTTTTCTTTTCTTTTTTTATTTTTTTTATTTATTATTATTATTTTATTTTTTTATCAACTTTATATGTGTAAAATTTCACAACTTTTCTATCACTATTTTTCCGGATAATTTTTCCATACTCTTCATACTTTCAGAAATAACTGTAATAGTGAAAGTAGCAAACACACGAAAAATAAACTAAAAGTTATACAATATTTACTTTCATACCAATTGCATTGTGCAATTTCCCGACCTAACCAAAGATAATGAATTACGCACGCGAACACAGGTAATGTAAGGAAACACACTTTGCCTAAAGCAATTAACCACGGATTTTAATCTACAGGGTAGACTAAGGTGTAAGGGTGTATCGAAACATTATAACAAAGGTGTAAGAAACGAAAGGAATGGCTCTGAGGGTTTTTCTAGGGGTATCTTACTCTAAAAGTGAGAGTAACAAAAGGTTTATACAGGGGTTAACTAACCAGTGTAGTTAGTTAATATCACATAACATATAAAGGCTATTTGGGTGTAATCCTAGAAATTTACCAATTTAGACAAGTCACTCCAATTATATAGATAATACTTATTATGGTGGTCTCGAATAGTATACAAGCCAAGTTCTAAAGTTTACAAGTCACCAGCACACTAAAGTTTTAATATTTTTGAAAAAATAGAGTTATGTATGCGGTTATGTAATTTAGACTTTAAACAAAAACATGCTAAAAAATTTTAAGTTTTGATATATTAAGCGCATTTTAAGCATATTTTGAAAAAGTTTAGGACAAGTAAGTGTTCTAATTCTCCAATCCCCCCACTTAAGTTAAACAACGTCCTCGTTGTTTGTGTCAAAGGTTAAAAACTGGAAAATAAAAGAATTAGAACAGAAAAACTCCCCTGAGATTTGCTCGGTATGATCCTCCATTATTCGTATAAGAGCAAAAATCAACTTTCTTGTGGATGAGAACGTTTAAGCTTCATAAATGATGTATCCACAAAAAATGCAGGAATCTATAATACCATCAAGACTTTAACACACCTGAGTTAAGAAGGTTCAAACTTGCATAATACATTAGTAGTTAGTAAAAATAAAAACAAAAAAATTAAATCTGTAAATCATCAGGTCAGTCGATACGCCGTATCTTATGGAAGAAGATACGCCGTATCGAGCCTGGAATAAATACGAATCAGAATAGAAGATGCGTCGCATCCTTAACCAGGGATGCGCCGCATTAAATAAACTGACAAAAAGTTTTAAAGTCAAAAAATAAAAATGCAGAAAATAAAATAAGATATGACCAGTGCAAGTGATGCGTCGCATCTACTATGGAGATGCGCCGCATCTTCTGCAGGTCTGACAGACTCGACACAGAACAGAAAAGTAAAATTTTTTCTTCCGGGTTGTCTCCCGGTCAGCACTTGTCTTTATTCCAGAGTCTTCAAGTTAGACTCACGTTCAGCTCCTTATTTCCAGTAGTTCTGGTTGAAACTCGACAACTTCGTTATCAGCGTTGTCGATGTAATTATCAAGGTATTTCCCTTTAGGTCGTGCCTTTGGAACAAAACTCCTTTAATCACCCTTGACAATTGGTGCACTTCAATCGTCACTTCTCTAATCATATTGTTTTGTTCTTTCAGCAATAGTTCCTTTCCGCTTTCTTGGGCAAACTTTGATATAATCTCGTCGATTGTAAGTTTGATCCTTGATCCTCCGAACCAGCTTGGGAAAAGATCAATCATCATTCCTGAAACATAGAACAAATAGGCTTCGAAGTAAAAAATTTCTAAGAGACAGGAAAGTTGATTAGAATTTCTCAGTTCGGGATAAATAAAATTTTGCTGATATCTGCAGATGATGCGCCGTATCCAGAAGGTTGGATACGCCGTATCTTATTACGTTAAAATTTAATCAGACTTTTATTCAGAAAACAGATACGCCGCTTATAATTTTAGAATGCGCCGTATCCAGTCAAAATTATCAAAAATCGATTATATTTATTAAAATTAAATGCGTCGTATTAACAAAAGCTAATGCGCCGTATTTTCGTTATGTTTCAAAATACAAGATTTTTGATTTAGAAGATGCGCCGCATCGATAAAAATCGATGCGTCGCTTTTGTTTAAAAATTCGAAAAACTGTTTTTTAATTTAAATAGAAAATACGCCGTATCTGTTAAAACAGATGCGTCGTATGGCGTTAGGGTTTAGAAAAATTTCTTATTAAAAACAGAATACGCCGTATCTTGGGGAAAGATGCGTCGTACTCGAATTTATTAAACGCGTTGTATTTTATAAAAATTAAACGCAATACGCCGTATCTGTGAAAACAGATGCGCCGTATCGTTTGTATCAGCACAATACAACGATAGCAGAATGCGGAAAAATAAAAAAAAAAAGAAAAAGAAAAAATAAAAATAAAAACAAACAAAGACACACAAAAACAGAAAATATGCAAATTATACAATGAATGCAATTTATCTAATATATAACAGGGTTAGAAAAACCTAATTAAAATACTAATCAAATTAACAGATAATAACAATTCACTCCCCGGCAGCGGCGCCAAAAACTTGATGCGCGTGCGTGTCGTTGCGGTTTAGCAGTATTAATGCCTACTCAAGTTTTAAATTTATATTTAGCCGACTTATCAATAACACACACACTTAACGAGCAGTGTACCCGGTCAGTATGAATATAATGGTAAGTAGAGTGTCGATCACTAAGAGTGGAACGTATTATCTAGTTATTCTAATCAGTATTTTAATATCCTAAGTTAGCTATACAACCTAATCTAACGCAAGGGGGTTCAGCCTGAGAGACTGGCACGGTTTGGTTATGATTAAATAGAAAACTAAACTAATGAGCACGAATCAGCGATTAGCACACACGTACACAGATAGATACTCGAGACAATAAGAAGACCTGTCCTGATGATTAAGTAGCTTGTCACTTGTTTTATTGCTAGTTTTATATGAAGTGTATATAATTAAACCTTTCTCGTTGGCTCTAATCTTATCGGCGAGTAAACCCTTAATGATTACTTATGTCTATCCTATTCATTTAAGAGACGCTAAAACAAATAGGCGAGGAAGGGGCATGGCGACCCAAGCAATGCTCAGCTAGACACAGAGGTTATCAATGCACTAATAAAAGTCACCAAAGACATCAACACATAAACTTTAATTAATGGGAAAGCAATATTAAGGGGAGTGCATGATTTTCCATAGTCACATGACACAAGCCCATCAATCCTGATGAATTAAAGTGTACTAAAACAATAAAACAAAACTACTTAATGAATTGAATACATGCAGGACCTTCTTACAGCTCTTGTATCTTCGTTTAGGGTGTGTCTTGTGCTGCTTTGTCGTCTGAATTCGGCTCTAGGGTTTTGTGGTCTTCGGTCTTTGAAAGCTTAGTCTCCCCAAAAACTCTCCAAATTCGTCTGTCCTTGGGGTATTTATAGTTTCTGTCTGAGGGGTCGATGCGGCGCATAGAATTGTTAGATGCGGCACATTGACTTAACTTCGCGTGGGGTCCAAGATTAATATATTCATGAATATTCGTACACCGTCTTTAGATGCGGCGTATCTTGATCTTTGTATGCGGCGCATGTACTTGGATCGTAACTTGTGAAATCTTGATAGTGATACGCCGTATGTTAGAAGTATGTTGCGGCGTATCTGGAGTAGAACGAGCTTAATCTTCTGGATTTCAGTAGGCTTTTGACATCTTGCTTGTTTTGCTCCATAATTAGTCCAAAATCGCCAAGTTTCACATAATGCTTGTTTTTACCTGAGAATTACTAAAGTAAACATTAATGTATCGATTCTCATAGATAATATAATAAAACAAGTCAAATAAATAGGATAAATGATGATAATAAAATGTACTTATTTGAGTTCATCAGGGACGAACAAAATGCATAAGAGGGCATATTACCGTTTCCCCCCTGACCCTTCAAGACACAATGATATCCGGCGTATTTCCAAACGGAGCTGAGCCCAGCAGCATACAACAAGCTGGGATGCGGCTTGTGAAGAGGAATAACAACCTCTCGGAGCCTTTCCACTAAATCTTTATCGTAAGAACCGGAAAGCGGAGGTGGATCCGAGACGTTTGAGTCTGGATGACGCCATGGCATAGGAATGGGGATCGCCCTCCGATCAACAAGGAAAAATTAATTCTTCCAGTTTTAAGACTGGACTTTATCTCCTTGAAGCAGGGCTTGTAGGTCTTACCGGTTCGTGCTTGGAAGGAAAACCAGTGACCTTGTTTGCAAAGCTTGTAAAACACTTGGAACAGAGGGACAGTAGGGTCAATGTCTAGAGCTCTGCAGTACATCTCGAACATGGTCGTCCGGTTTATACTGATCGGCACCAACTGGGAAATATGGACCCTAAAGTACTTCTAAACCCTCAGAAGAAAAGTAAAAGTGGGAATTCTGAAACCGCCTTGCTTGAAAAAGTGAAGATATAATCCAATTGCGTTGTCCGGCACATCAAGAATGGTCGTTCCTTCAGGAGTCGGTTGCGGGTTCAGGTCAAGCGGAATACCATAACACTTGGCGATCCAACTTACATTAGCCTCGTCCAAGACAGAAGTATAAACGTGCATATCAAACTTGGGGGTGTGAGAAGTATCACCCGGACCTTCTGGATGACCCGGAACAGAACTACCGTCCGACATGTCTTGAGAGCCGGAGGGGATTTAATGAAAGGTCTAAAGAAGAAAATAAGGAGAAGAATGGACGCACCTGAAGACAGAAGGAATGATCGCAATTCGTTCGGAGGCAAACAGTGAAAATGAGAGATGTGGTGAAAAATGAGGGTTCACCCCCTATTTATAGATACGGTAAGAATATGACGAAAACGTCAACTCCTGTTAGAAGGCGTATCGCGACCGTTGGGAGAATAAAGTGGGACACGTGTCAACCTCACGAAAACCGAAGCATGACTCATGGCTGTTCTTTTAACCTCCCGCATTTATTACATTTGTCTGATTGACCAGCAATTTTGAAATATTGTACCCTTGACATAAAATCAATGCTACAATACTTGGGGGGGGGGGGGGAACATGTTCGTGTATGTGTCTGGACGGTTCATTCCGGACGACATACTCCGGACGAAGCTCATTCACGCCATCCGGTCTGGACCACACGTATACATATAATAATAATAAAAGTACCTCGGGAAAGACCAAGACATATACAGTGGCACAAGCCGAACATGCGCCGCCGTCCCAGGTTCCACGGGATATGGTCTCCAAGTACATGCACAGTGGCCTATAAGCCTAGTCTAGGCATAGACCGGCTCCTTGTTTCCCTATGGTGTCAGGTACAGTAGAAGCACAGTGATTGAGGTGCTATAAATACCCCAACCTATTCAATGCACAGGCATCATCTCTTCCCCTCTCATTTATTACTTACATTTGTCACTCACATTCATTATTCCTAACTCATCCATCCGGACAAACACTTATCCTCACACCGGAGCTTGGTCTTGGGATCAAACCCAAGGCGAGACTAACGTGTGTTACCTTTGTTACAGGTTCTTATAGCTCAAGACGCGGGCCCAACGAACCAAGGGTAAAGCCTTACCTCAACATTGAATCTAGGTGTGTGAGGCTAATTTCGTCTTTTTACGCATTTTGGTTAAGGCAAGATTGGTGGGTTTGTTAAAAAGCAAGATTAATACACATGATCATTACACAAGTCAAAGGAGCATGACTTCAAGGCAAACACCCTATAACCCATCAGTTAATAGGATGAGCCGCACCCATGATCTTCATAACGTGACAAAACTACTTGCCTATGAATACGAGAACGCAACACCACCCAGGGGTAAGATCTATCGGGCTAAGAATACATACACATCTTTACTTTCTCTCGTTAGAATATTATTCTCACACTCGAGGCTGATCGTTAGATACTCTCTCACGGTACGACTAACGACGCTTTCTTTTCTCAACAGTATATCACAAACGTATTCCCCTTTAGTTCAAAGTTGTCCGCTTTTCCTAGCAAGTCTGGCCCATCCTAAATACTCCCTCCATCTCAATTTATTTGTCAGGAGAGAGAAAACACAAAGTTTAATAAAAGTGGCCACTTTAATTTTCAACTCCGCTTGTAAAGTAAGTATATAAACTGATCCGGTGATCCAAACAGCATACGAAGCAACACTGAACGCGTAGACTCCTCAACTCTCCAATACTGCAAATTAATTATCCATCATCGACAAGGTATCTCTTCAACCCTAATTTCACATTTCAATTACAAATTTTAATTGTTTATCTATTAGGGTTTATATTTTTGAATTTGATATATTTTTTTTAATACAAAATTTGAACATGAATTAGTAGTAGAGACTTGTTATTACTCTAGATTATTCATACTAGCAATATTAAGGCGGTGTTTATTAGCTTATCTTCTTATCCACACACCTTTGATTAGATTATTGCTTTTCCCAAACCGGAACAATCGAAACGCAATCCCAAACACCCTCTGTTGGTTTGACGTCGCTCTTAGTGTAAAAGTTGAAATGCTATTGCACTATTTTTAGCACCAACTGTAGTACTTCACTTATAACCTGCTTCCTCCTATGCTTAATAAAGTTGCAATTTAGAACATATTGAAGTAACGTGTTTAGTTATAAGGTGTAATGAGACTCTGAACTAGGAAATGCAGATCATCAGTAGTATAAGGTTATTGTCCAGTTACGTAAGAATGGTTTTGGCTATATTCAAAATAAGAATAGAAGTTCAACTGTAAGTTATGAGCATGCAGTATTACCATATATATGAAAAATTTATAGATAGAGACTAATGGAAATTCATATTTTGTTATTATATCTGTTGAAATGTGAAAGTAAGTGAGTAACTACTACTCGTCATTGACATTTCAGTGCGGATGATATTTTCAAGACATCTTGAAACGCAACATGACAAATTTTGAAAGTTTAACGGTTTGCTTAGTGCACTCTTATTTAGATGATGTGCTTATTGATTACAAAATGCAGCTAACTAAATTGAAGCGAGTACGTCACAGTCACTCAATTTTGCATACATCAGTTTTTTTTTTTTTTTATTATAATTCTATTGGAAAATCATGCTTGAACATCGAAAGAGTAAATAAATTTGATTTGAATACTTGTTATTCACTTAATTCATATTCATTTCTTATGCTTGTAGATCTGTTGCTGACTTTCTAAAACAACATTAAAGGACCATCATCATGGATACAAAATCACTAGCAAAATCGAAGAGAGCGCATACTCTGCATCATAAAAAGCATCATCCAAATCAAAAGGTGAAAGCTGCTACTACCTCTGCAGGCGCCTCCAGCACGGACAAAGCACCAGGAGGGAAGACAGTTAAAGAGAAACCTCGCGCGTCGCAGGGCAAACCTGCACTTCCCTCTAATTGGGACCGGTATGAGGATGAAGATGATCCCATGGCAGAAAATCAAGTTGATGGTCCCTCTACTCAACCAAGTGATGTAGTTGTACCTAAAAGTAAAGGCGCAGACTATGCTTACTTGCTTTCTGAGGCCAAGTCCCAGAATTCCACGCGATCGTTAGAAATATTTCCATCTCTTGATGATTTCTTTTCTGGTAAGCACTTATTTGTTTCAATTGCTTCGTGTAATTGCTTTTATTGTTTTGTACTTTAGTGATAATAATGATCTTAGAATCTGATATAGTTTGTGCTGTTTTACACATTCTGTATTGAAAAAAGTTATTTCTTGTCGATTTATTGATCCATATTAATGGACTAATTGAAATGCATGTTTTGTAAATTTGGCATATTTAAAGAGCAAGCATAATTCTTTTGTTAGATTTTGGTCAGGGAAAAGATTCCTTCTTCGCTGTCCGAGGAGAAAGCTTACTATCATCAGTTGAAAATGATACTTTCTTCGTCGAGGATAAGACATCTACAAGCTATGAGGTATTTTATTATCCGATCAACGTTCTTTTACAGTGTTCTATCTAGTTGCTGTTTTAAAACTGTGGAGTGCCAGTCAGACTAAGAAACTATAGATTAAATGTTAATTATGATCTTCATTCTCACTCTAGTTGTAGATGCTACGTATCTTTAGTGCATGCTCTGTTATGTCCCTGCTTTAATCGCTATTCTGTAGATCAATGCTAACCGATGGCTGGTAAAATTATTTACCTTAGTTTGCTAAGCATCCATATACATACAGTAACTCTGTTTATTCATGTTAAAGTAGAATGGTTGATTACTTCTAGCCTTCTCGGGTATTCCATGCCATCCAGGAACCATTGGCTCTTTGGTTTAGCAGTATCTGGGGGAGGATTATGTCCCTAATCAAGTGGTTGTGGGTTCAAGTCCGGTATGTGACAAGTGTGTGGTTTATATGGATGTGTGAGAATGTATAGTTTACGTGTGTGTGGTTTGCCTTCTAAAAAAAAACTTGCCATCCAGGAGCATTAAACTGGAGAGTTTGAGCTTTTCAAAATCTAGCAATAGGATTGATATGTTATTTATATATTTGAAGTTCGAAGCACTAAGGGGAAAAAACATTTTCCTCGAGCTAATTAGATTCATCTAATTTCGTAGCAAGTATTTGTGAATTTTAATCAGCATAGGGAAGTCCTTAAGACTACAGACATGGATTTGTTACACAGTTACACACTTACACCTGATTATGTGTTGGGTAATATCCTCAAGGCTCTTTCCGTTTAGATTCTTGATAATAGTTCTGCTATAATCTAAAAGGAAATTCGATCTGGCATTGAATCATTCTACAGTTTATGTCCTTTTGGTTGCTGTTATATGTGTCAGCCTTATGAGACAATTCACAAAAGCTTCAACTTTCTCATGTTTTCTTTTTTCCTTTTTTATGTTGAGGAGGTTCTGACACCATGAAAGTTCAATTTCGACGTGCCAGAAATTTCAGTTTATATTTGTAGATATCTATATTTTCATAAAATAATGCATGTATTCCTAAATTCCAAGCCAAATAACTATCCTATAGAGCTAGAAAAATGGGTGATTTTGGAAACAGGCAAAAAACTTAGCAATATAAGAGGTTTTACGATTATTTGAGATGTTTGTCACTAAACTCGGTTCTTTTAAAGTTTTGAGACATATTTGAAAAGTCAAACGAAGATTCTAACGCTGCAGATGCCCTAGTGGTGCATTCTGAGTCTCTGGCCCTCTTATGCTGACCTAAGATTGTCGTTTGTTGAACCTTTTTTCATTTTGACTGGCTTAAAGAGAATAGTGTGAAGATTGTGTTCTCTGCTTGTGGGATCATTTTAGTTCTCATTTATGTGGACATATATGCATACAGATATACGGCTTGTCTCATAAAATTTGTAATGCTGGACATGGTACATGTACTTGTGGAACATAGTACATATCTAAGGAACCTCCCATCTGCTTGTGCGATCATCTTAATATTTTATAGACATAATATGCATACGCAAGTATTTACTTTCCCTTAGATAAAGTATAAAGGGGAACCCAGTGAACCCACATCATTCTGTCGTAATGCTGATAATGGGCAAAGAGGTAATTTTGACATGAGAAACTTTCCATCTGACTTCTCAAAATAGTTGCAACATCTTTGGAACATATGAATAGATCATGACGTTGATTGGAAGCTTCTAGTGTTTTGCCCTTATTCTTGTTTTCATTCTTTGCATCGAATCTCTTTTAAAATGGATCAACTGACGACTCATTATCTTTGTAGGCTTCATTTCTCTCGCTGAACCTGCAAGCCCTTTCGGACCAACTCGCAAAAATAGATTTACCAAAAAGGCTCTTTATGGAAGCTGATTTGTTCCTTCCCGAGCAGGTATGCAGCAGTATTCTAGTTGCATTGATTATTTACATAAAAGTTTTTTGGTTGATTTTCATATTCTGCTCTTCTTTTTAATGGAGTGTCAATCCCGAGGGGTTGGTCTCGATACAAAGGCCCACATCTGTTGACTAGTTTCCGAGTTCATGTGGAGGGGGGAATTTGCATGAATCCAGTGGCCTAGTTGCATCCGAAGTAGATTTGGAAATAGGGAATGAAAAGCATATTGGAAAAATAGACAGGTTGGGTTAGATTGGTTAGCAAGTCAAAACGGGTTTGGTAAAATCGGCCAGTATACAAAGAGGCCCAGATCACTTTTTTTTTTTTTTTTTTTTTTTTTTTTTTTTTTCATGTTCTTTTGAATTTCATAATAACCAATATATGAAGGTGGTGTTTGGGATTGTTTATTAGAAATTTAGAGCTGCCTAGGATTACTATGATTTAATACAGCAGAGAAGCAGCTTATAGTCTATGGAATGAAGCAAACTACTCATGATTATCTGCTTATTTGAAGTAAAATATGCAGTTTGGGAGTTTGCTGATACAAACTGCTTATCTAACGCTTATACTTTTTTAAATAAGTAGATATGTTAATACATATATAGCTGCTTATCTGGGGTTTTTTTCCGAGCAAAAGTAATCCAAACACTATCTCGTAAATTGATTATTGTTACAACTAATTATCTCCTTCTGTATATTTTAATAACTATCAGTGGCTTTAATACCAAACAACCAAAATGCTATTGGATAAATAAATTTTTTTACTAGAAATAGAAGTTGTAGCATCAAACTATCAAAGTATTCAACCAAGTACAATGGCAAAGTAAAACCTCTCCCAAACCGTTTTATGCCAAAAAAGAATAGGTTGCTATAGTTTGTGTAATCATAATTAACACTATAACTATTCTAAAGTAATTAATCAGAAAACCATTTGGATTTTGGACCTGTGTGGATATGTTTTACTCAAACAAACCCAAAAACATAACAATGCCGAATTTGACCTGAACTTTGTGCATTTGAACCAAAATCGCCCTTTAGTCAAAAATCTTGGAAACCACATTAAAAGAATCTGATCTCCCTTCAATCACATGTTCATTGCGTTTACCACAGGATGCATCTAGGCCAATGATCAATTTTTAAATTTGATATAATGCAACTCTCACCCCTTTCAAAACATAAATAGTTTCTTTGTTTAGCCTAATAATTTCGTTTTTTTCTTTTAACAGTATTCTGAAAGGGGTAAAGAGTACCAAAACTCGAGCCATGATCTTGATGCAAATAGAAATGAGATGCAAGCATATGACCATCACGAAGTCAGATCATCCGCCACCGCAAAGAGCCCCTACCAAACCATTCAGGACCATACTAGCAGCACCACGGTTAACCCAATGGTGCACCCCACCCCAGATTTGTATTCACAATCTGTTGCAAAGCCACGTGAGAACCAATTCAAAGTCAATGCAGAAACAGCTGAAAACGAACTTGATATGCTGCTTAATTCTTTTGCTGATACCAACTTGAAAGAGAAGGCCTCACTCTCAATCCCAAAGGAAACTGTAGCTTTTGATATCGATAGTACCCTCGATGACCTACTCAATGAAACCTCTACTCACGAGGTGAAAAAAACTGTATCTTTTGATATTGATAGTACCCTCAATGACCTACTCAATGAAACGTCTACTCATGAGGTGAAGCCTACTCCTCTTGTTACTGTACCCCCTAACCAACCTATGTCCAAGTCCGAACTACTTGATGACTTCGATTCATGGTTAGATACCATTTGATTTTGTCATAAACCAAGATATGTGAAACATGAAGAAATAACTGGACTTTACGCTTGACTTGACTGACTGACTTGATCGTGGTAGCTGTCGAAATTTGGTTTTGTTTTTGATTTAGTAAAAGAGGAAGTTGTTCATTGTATCACCATTGTAGTCATTTAGGTGATCTGTTAGTGAGAATCTTCGTAGAAGTTGTAGCATATGTGCATGCTACATTTTACGGACAAATTTGGTGAAAAGTCTGTACCATGTTGTAGTATTGGTATGATGTAATGGATTTTTTTTTTCTTCCAAAATTTTGGCAGGAATCGGACGAAGCAGATATCCAAGTATGAGATGCATGGCTATCTGTCATCTTTATATTACGTACTTAGCAGCACTTTAAAGCAAAAAAATATGGCCATTTCAAGAGGGATAATCCAAATTTTACACCAATAGATCAATAAAACCATAATTCTTTATTTAAGTTAAGCTTCAAGTTCATCTTTAACTTGAGTGTATGTCAGCTTCGGTCCATCTATCAGCTTTGAGTTAAACTTCACCAAGTATGCATTCGCTAATCAGTTACGGACATAAAGAAAGAACACGCCTACTATTCAAAATCACTATTTCTATCACTAAGTCGTTAAGCTAAAATAAAAGACAGCGGAATGAACTATATACTTGATTGGAAATTTCCACAGCTTAAACGAAAGAGCTAATTCTCAAAATAGGACAAAAATTTAACTTTTTTCAAAAAAATGTACAAAAATAATATACTCATTCCCTAAATGATCATTTGCGAATATGTGAATGTGCGACTCCACTAATTTGTTGACACGTGTCCAGACAGAAAGTACAACACCAATCATTTGTTGGCTCAAACAGATGTGCGAAAGACGGTGTGTGAATTCCGGCTAATGTGCGAACTAAGCCCACAAACATATATACACACACACACACACACACACACACACATACACACACACACACACACACACACACACACATATATATATATATAGATCCACAGATCCAAACACCACCATCGACACCACCACCATACACCACACCATCCAAACACCAACATCATCCACCACACCATCGACACCACCATCCAAACACCACCATCGACACCATCATCCAAACACCACCACCATCCACCACATCATATATGAACAACAAATCCAACAATTAGTCCAATCCCATCTCATTAATAACAGATTCATCATCCCCTATAGACAGTCAAGACTCGTAACATAAAAAAGAAAAAAATAATAATAAACATATCTCAGTCTTATTTCGATCACTATTCCAAGATTTATCATCAATCGAAATAAAAACTCCTCATAGATCTTACAAGACTCAAACCAAAAATGAAAAACAAAAGTTAACTAAAAAAGAAACAAAACCTACCCGAGACCTCTTTGTAGAGATCTTGAAGATGGTCCAAATGAGCTACGGTTCTTGTTTCTTATTGTTTAGTGTTTCGGGGTTTGTTAAGGGAGATATAAGGATGATTTGTGTTATTTATTTTCGATGGTGGTGTTTGGATGGTGTGGTGAATGGTGGTGTCGATGGTGGTGTTTGGATGGTGGTGTCGATGGTGTGGTGGATGGTGGTGGTGTTTGGATGGTGTGGTGGATGGTGGTGGTGTTTGGATGGTGGTGTCGATGGTGGTGTTTGGATGGTGGTGTCGATGGTGTGGTGGATGGTGGTGGTGTTTGGATGGTGGTGGTGTTTGGATGGTGTGGTGGATGGTGGTGATGTCGATGGTGTGGTGGATGGTGTCGATGGTGTGGTGGATGGTGGTGGTGTTTGTTTTGCCAGAAGGATATAAATTTATAGCATGAATATTTCTGTTTGTGTATATTTACAGTTCGTACATTAGCCGCAATTCGCACACCGTCGTTCGAACATCTGTTTGGGCCAACAAATGATTGAGATTGTACTTCTTGTCTGGACACGTGTCAACAAATTAGTGGAGTCGCATATTCGCACATGACCATTTAGGGAATGGGTATTATTTTTGTACCTTTTTTTTAAAAAAAGTTAAAATTTTGTCCTATTTTAAGAATTAGCTCTAAACGAAAATTGACCATGAAGAGCGCCAAACTTGCATGAAGAAAAAGTGAAACAAATTCCTCCCAAAGACTTCAATAGGGATGGAAATGGGCAAAGTTTGGGGTAGGTTTTAGTGCGACCAACATCAGTTTATAAATATCCACATTCACAATATGGATACTTTATATTAAAAGAATAGTGAAATGATGTCTACATTATAATGTAGGCAGCTGCTTACATTTTCTTTTTAAAAATTTACAGTTCAGTTCTTTTCAAAGAAAATGTAAGCAATTGACTACATTGTAATGTAGGCATCATTTCCCTAAAAGAATATAATAGAAACAATTATCTTTATATATAATAAATAAAAAGTTTTTTGAATGCCTCTAGCCCTATTCTGACGTCATATATACACGCGTCTTTTTGTTATGCACTTCTTTCCTTCTTTTTTGCTAGCCTCATCTGTTAAGGTTTTTTTAATATCATCAGTATTTTTATAATCCGAGAATAAAATGAAAGTTTCTATGTTTACTCCACTTGATTCAAGATCCGTTCGCAGAGGAAGAAGCAACATAATTTGTTAGGTATAATTTGGTATGTATAGTTTGTATTTTTTTTAATTTCAAATTTTATAAACCCTAATCAAATTGGAGGTTTTGCCTAAGACGCTTGATATGGCTGATTTTGTTTTGATTATTAACTGTTAGTGAAATTAGGACTGCTATGGAGCAATTTGGCTTTCATAAAGATGATAAAATGGATCATGACCTGACAAGAACAAGATCAACAACAGGAACCTCCTCTAGTTAGATGCAAAGGTTTAGTTTTTGTGGGTTTTTAGAGTTAGATGCAAAGGTTTAGTTTTTTGAATTGGGTTGTTGTTAAAATGTTGGTTATGTAAAAAAAAGATAAATATTTTATTAATTTTGCTGTTTTTTTAATATAATTTTTTGTGGGGTTTTTAAGTTAGATTTAAAGGTTTAGTTTTTGCAATGGGTTTTTGTTTAAATGCTGGTTTTGTTAAAAAAAAAGTTGATGTTTTGTTTTTGGGATTTTAGTGCATGTGTTTAATGTTTTTGTATTGTTTGATGGTGAAAAAGTAGTTAGTTTGGTAGTTGCGAATATAAACCGCTTATGTGATTTTGATTGCTATTGAATAGGGGGACAATTTCTTATCTTGTTATTGTATTTCGTTACAGCATAAGCAAATCAGAACATTATCTTCCGCATTGCATTTTGTTGAAGTTTTTTTACAATCCGTGTTTGCTTATATCAGAAAAACATAGTAATTATAAGCAACCCCAGATACCCCCTATCATATATGACCTATAGAAGTAAATAGCATATCTTCACATGTCTCTGAATTATAAATATGTCATCTAAAATGGTTTATTATCTCATGAGTTGTGGTTGTGGTCAGGTGTGGATCCAAAGTCGATATTGTGTGAGTTTTTCAAGGCTAGTCAGTGTGCGAAAGGTTTCAAATGTAAGTTTTCTCATGATTTGAATGTACAAAGGAAGGGTGAGAAGATTGACATTTTCAGTGATAAGCGTGATGAAGGTGATGCATCTACCTTTTTTATTCTTTCAATCTACTCAGTATTCAGTTGGTTACCTATTTTCATCACGATTAGTTTCGATTTAGGAGTATAACTAATTTCTGCATGTGGAACTTTAGGAACTATGGAGGACTGGGATCTTGAGACGTTGGAGAAAGTTGTGGAATCAAAAGGAAAAGAGTACATCGCTGGGATTCAATTTGTTTGTAAGACAATTTGAGGGTTTACCTCCGGTTCCCGGTAACTTATTTTGCGGGTAAATTATTTTTTTAACTAAAGTTTCAATCCCAAATCCCTAATTCTTTCTTCAATCCCAGAAACAAAATCCTAAATCCCTTCTTTTGATGAATAAGGTAAGTTACAATCTCTAATTCTTTTTCACTCAGTTATATTTTGGTTATTTCCAATCAATTATATATGACGTGCCTTTTAAGAATATTGATTTCCAATCAATTGTTGGTATGTTTAGTTTCATTAAATAAAGCAAGAGCTTTATCCATTTGAACCTTGTTCGTATCTCCTGACTTTCGTGGTTTGGTCAAAGCGGATTTTTCTTTAATATTATTTCTTCCAGTTAGATAGCAAACTTGTCATAGGTTTTTGTAAGTAACATGTGTTTGAGTACTTGTCGAGTTTTTGCGTATCATACTCTAATGTTTATCCTCTTTGATATTTTTTTACAGGATGGAAGCTTCATCATCAAAGATTTTGCTGACAATGAATGTTTATCATGGGGGCATTTAACCTATGTCAAAGGTAAAAAACTCACCTTTCATAAGGTTGAAGTTAGCTGTTTCAAGTTTGAAGACCTGTTAGAATATGTTCAATCAACAACAGAGACGGTAGTAACTGAGCTATATTACAACCATCCAAAAAGATCATTAGCTAAAGGTATTAGTTTAATCAAGTGTGATGATGATGTGGCTGAATTTGTGAAAATTGGGAATGCAAACAAAGGTAGAATTAGCTTATATCTTGGTCATAATAATGAGGATTTGAGTAAGTATGTTAATGGTGAGATAGATGATGAAAAAGAGTAAGGCAGGTTAGATTATTAAATAGTGTGACACTGATAGTGATGTTGCATCACTTGACCATCTATCAGAGGGTGAAGAAGAGTTAAGGCAGGCTAGATTAAATAAGGCTCATAGAAAGACCCAATAAAGTAGTTTAAATGATTATGATTTTCATATGCCACTTGAAAGTGACAATGAAGATGAGACTAAACAGGATGGTGATCCAATCTTTGCTAAAGTTGGTGAAGATAGTCAAAAAGAACAAGAGCATGTTGAACCAGTAGTTGAAAGTGATACAGATTTGCCTAACATGATCCCAACATACACTGGAAGTTGAAAAAACCAATATTAGGTGAGAGATATGAAAGCTTTGAACAATTGAAAGATTGTTTGATATTTTATTCAGTCGCTAATGGGTATCAACTTTGGTATTATAAGAGTAGCAGTGAAAAGCTTTTGGTTAGGTGTGGGTTTGATCTGAAGAAACCAAAGAAAGTTCAGGGTGAAGTTATTGTTCCAGAGGATCCTAATAAACCTCAGTGCCCCTTTCAGTTACGAGCAGTCAAGTTTAAGAATGAAAACTCAGTTCACGTTAGGACTCTAACTGATGAACACACGTGTAATAGACAATATTACTTGGGGTCTCTAATTACTTTGTATGTTGTTCTTATTGGTCTAAAATGCTCTGCGCCAAATGTTTTCATCATGGTAATTGTCATTTCGTATTTGATGAACCTTCATAACTTTTACGTATTTTTTTTTATCATTCATAAAATGTTTTTTTGTTTAGTTTATATGAGTTTGGTTTTTTTATGTGACTTTTTTTTTACTTACAATACAATTTTTTAATGCCACTCGCGAAACCCGCGGGTCTATATTCTTGTATATTATATATAAAAATTAATTAACTATAATAGCAATAAAACGGGTACGGATTCAAGTAGAACCCTTACCCGGCAAAAAATACCCAAACATGTCAGCCCGCTTCTGTACTCGACCTAACCAGTTCGGGTTTTAGTTTTCGCTTTTTGGGTGCTTTAGCTATCCTTATTTCAGAAAAAGTTTCATTAAAAGACGTAAAATAGAGAAAGAAATTCTTTTGTATAAGAAGTTTATATTTTTATTATTTCAAAGATTTAAAAAGCGGAGGAAGTAATAAGGCCAATTTGCTCAAGAAAACTTTAACCCAAATAGTATTGACTTTTCGTGATGCAGTTTTTACTTCTAGATGGCAAATGGGAGATGTAGTTTCTAAAATAGAATTTTTATAATGATTTAAACATGTGCAATAGTCAAATTCGTGATGTACATGGGCATATGATTAAAAAAGATATATCTCGTGACGCATATGCCAGGTCATTGCATTGTGGAATAAAGAAGATCAAAACATCTAGAAATTTGCCCCCAAATGATAATTACAATGTTAAAACAAATCTTTAAGCAACCTGCAGCCATATAAGAAAAATAGACTAATAAAAGAATTATTTTAAGGACAGGACATAATTAAGAAATACGGAGTATATCATAAAAACTGAAAATGTTATCAAGTTTTTCTTTACGGAATAAGGTGGAGTGTATGATACGTATTTGCATACGGAGAGTATTTTTAGTAATAAAATAAATAAATAAATAAAAGAAAAAAAATGGGGAATAGAAGAGAAGGTGTTTCAAACATATTTGAAAATGAATTGATACTTACTAGGGGTGTTCACGGGGCGGTTCGGCTCGGTTCGGTTAGAGATTTTAACTATCCATTGCGGGGCGGGTAGTTCATTTTACTATCCAAAACCGAACCGCACTAGACGGGTAACCGGACATGCGGGTACCCGAAATGAGCGGTTACCCGCGGTTCGGGTCACGGTTAACCATTTTACAAAATTAATCGAATCGAATAGGACAAACAATGACATAAATTAGAACATAATTTTTCATTGTCGTAAAATAAAAAAACATTGAAGAGATTAGAGTCTTAGTAAAGTTGTTCCGTTGCAATAAAACATTCAAATTATCGTATGCAACAAAATAACTAATATTATTTATTTGATGTATATAGTTTACGATCACTTTAATCATATGTAATCCGTGACGTTAGTAAATGATCACATTAGGTAAGTAAAATTGCATTATACGATAAAAGTTGTGTAATAATATAGTTAAAACTTGTACATTTTTATGAATGGTTTGCTGAAACCTACATGTATATATACACGGTTCGGTTCGGTTAACCATGGATAACTGAAAGTAAAAACCGAAACCGAACCATGATAACCGGGTTTTTCCGGTTTCGGGTTTTCTCGGTTTCGGTTTCTTCGGTTATCGGTTTTTTTGCGGTTTCGGATTGAGCGGATCGGCTCGGTTCGTCGGTTTCTCGGATTTTTTGAAAACCCCTAATGAATTGATACTTACATTACAAAAATTGATCCACACACTAAAATATCACATCACTAATACATATGTTACAACATGATATATACATAAACTGATATGACAACCGAAAATGATTTGTAAACTTTGCTTTAATGATTTGTACTTTGTATTATTATACGCGATGCACACACTGATTCTTACTTATACACCAAGATCACACAAAGAAAACACAAAGATCCTTAGAGCGGTGGGTATCGTGGAGCCGTTCTCCTCGTGCCGTTCTCAAAAAGTACTGCCACGTCAGCAAAACACTGAATGGCACCAGAAACTCTTTGGCACCACATTTTGTGCCGTTTTCGTTGGCACAAAAAAAATGCGGTGCCGTTGGCTTTTTTTTTTATTTTTTTCATTTTCATAATTTAGAGATATATAAAATTTAAACTAAAACACGTTAGATTGACTAATAAAAGGAAAAAGATTGAGAGACCTAAAAAATATTACTAATTTTGTGCCTAACATATGTGTCATTAGCTTAGTGGGTTGTGAAAGAGTGGACCAGTTGCTACAACCAATAAATGATTGCTACGTAGATTTAGGCATAGAATTAGGCATAAGTTTTAGGTCTTCCAATCACTTCTCTAAAAAAATAATAATAATAACTTATGGACTAACGATGTAAAAAAAATGTCAAATGGACTTAAAATGTAAAATACTCAAAACAAAAGGCTATAAAATGAAAAAATAAAAAAAATAAAAAAAAAATAAAAAAAAAAAAAAAAAACAAAACCCACATTTTCTTCTTCCCTTCTCCTTCTTGCCGCCTGCAAAAAAGAAAAAAATAAATAAATAAATAAATAAAATAAAAAAGATGAATGGCGCAGGCTGGTTCTAACGGCGTCACTTCTGTAACCTTGCGCCTTTCTCTATTTTGGGCTGCTACCAACGGCACGACGATACCTCCGACTCTTAGAGCATCCACAATTGGTCAAATGAGTAAAAGCTTTTCACTATTACAAAAAGCTTTTTATGGTGGTTTTTTGCATTGCATCAAAGGCTTTTTGTAAAGCTTTTTTACAAGACTTGATGAAGTTCAAGTCTTTCCTAAAAGATTTTAGTAATTAAATGTGTTAAGCATTAAATGCATTGTAGATGCTCTTAGGCCAATGGTAATGATAACCGTAAATATTGCAGTCACCCCTCGCCACATCAGTTTTCTCTCTCCAAGACATACCCAAGTACAATTTGATAATAAGACGATCGCAACCGCAACCACAACAAAAAAACATACCCCACAAAAACAAATAAAGAAAAACTACACACACAAAACAAATTGAAACTTACGGTTGACAAGCCAACCATAACTTTGAAAAGGTTAAAAGGTGATCGGTTGGGGTTCGGTTGTGCTAATGAAGATAACGCGATCAAGTATTCGGTTGGGAGCGGCAACCCAGCCATTTTTATGAGCCTTAACGATCCTGAATAGCCTGAGTTGCCGCTCTTATTTCCCATTACCTAATTCGGCAATTTTCCTATGGATGATGTCATCACTATTAGACATGGAAAGCCGATGACATCATTGACTCATTGTCATGCACACTTGTACTCTTGGCTCTTTATTTGCAATCCTGACATCAACTACTCAAATTAAAATGTCAACTTACCTTATAAAAAGGGTGAGATGCATCACTGGCTTGTATTATGTGCATCGCAAATTATATAATTTGACCAAACCCTCCTTTATGTAACAACATAAGGAGGGTATGTATCCATTAGTCATTAATAGAACTTTGTGCACCATCATATGTATCCACATTAGTCATTTCATTATTCAAATTATTCATGCTTTAGAATTTCCTTAATTAAGCCAAAAGTACAACTTCCATTACATGATATTCATACCAAACCCGAAAACAACAAAAACCAACTAACATTAATTACAAAAAAGAAGAAAAATAAAATCTAACAAAACTGAAATCATTCTATCAGCAAAAACTCAAAAACTAAAGCCATAAAGCACCAGCTTGTTTAAGCACTGGAATCAATTCACCAGTAATATGTGTAGCCATCACTTGATCCAACCCTCCATACATCTTTCCACCAATAAAAACCGCGGGAAACTGCGCTCTGGGTTTAGCCAGAGCGCCTTTTTCCGCGGTTATAATCTCAAGTTCCTTAACTACATCCTTTTCTTCCGCCTCTTCAAATTCAAACACACTAGGGTTCACACCATGACTTATTAATAAACGTTTCACAACGTGACTCATGCAACATCCTTTACGTGCTAACACGATCACAGCGTTGTCTGATACCGCTTCTCTTACTGCGCCTTTAGCCGATATTGTAGGGTTGTTATTTCCAACATGGCTATGATCTAATGGAAGTGTCCATGCTTTGTAAGGAATTGCTTGTTGCATTTTTATTGTATTTTGCTAGATAAAAAAAGAGTGAGAGAAAAAGGTGTATGGTATATGAATACTTGGTGTGAGTTTTTAGGTTTTGGTGTTAGATTTGTATTTATAGGAAGATATGCATTTTGGGTGACTTGAAAGGGTCAGGCGTCAACGGTAGTTACGCGTTACAAAAGTATTAAGTATATAGGTGATGATTATAATGTGACATCATGTGTTTCGAGTATTATGGTTTGTTTTTTAATGATAATCTAAACAATTTTAATAATGATTTTTGTAATGTTGTTGGGCATCCCACGTTTTACGTACCCCACTTATGACATGATCACCATCCTCACATCTCGTATTTTTTTTATTTTTAAATTTGTATTGATGTTAAACACGCATCACATATATACGCGGCCTCTTGAGTCTTGTCTTTTCATTTGATTAATGTTCATCCCCCTTTTATCACTTATATCATGCAACTCTAGATGTAATATTTGAGTTATTATACGGAGTATTGTTTTTGCTTAATTTTATCAGTCAATGTTAACATTTGGTGACATAACGTGATTTTCACAATTATAACACGTTTTTCTAGATATGACTTAAGGGGGAGATATTTCTAAGGAGGTGATATATTTTTATAGATTTTTTATTACATACACAATCCTTGTTATATATTTTCACAAAATAACGTAATTATTTTTTGGGTTTTGTTAACAACAACTCATGCGGTTCTGTTTAAACATACGCTAATTAAATTTTTTTGCATTAAATAAAGTAGTATATTTCATAATTATACATATTTTTCATTTTAAACATGAAATGTGATGTTAAACATGAAGTGTTTAATTTTCATTTAATGCAAAAAATTTAATTAAAGTATGTTTAAACCCAACCTCATGGGTTGTGGTTAACAAAACCCTTAATTTTTACCATATTTTTATTCAAGTGTTCACGTTAATCTTTGCGACCGTGGTTTATCAATGTTATTTAATCATCTTAACATAGGCAAACACTTCTATCAATTTCTCACAACTTTTACCTTATAATGGTTGACGTCATCACTTAAATTAAAAAAGTAAAATGGTCTGAAAAGGCATCATACTTGCCACTTTATTCTTTTGTAAGCATCATACTTTTTTTTCTTCCTATAGTGGGCACATACTCCCTTAATCAGCACTATTGTAGCCATAAATCTGATGTGGCATGATTTAATCAAGAGTTAATTACATAAATTTACATAAATCGTCCCTGTGGCTCTAAACGATTACACCATTCGTCCTTGAATCAAACACATGTGTTATCTCTTTCTCACTTCACACACATAAACACTCTTTTCTCTCTGTTTCTCACTTCACACTCTTTCTCACGCCATCATCTTTGGAGCAACAAACTCGAGCAGATACACAAGATCTCCCGCTGTATGCACCTTATAGTCTGCTATCGCCTTGATACCACCAAGTCCCATATCATGGTACTTGGTCTTATTCGCATGATTGTTACCCTTAATAGCCGGAACCCTCCCGCCGGTGATTGTTCTGAGTTGCTGTGGGATGTTAACGATTGGGTGTTGCTGTTAATTGCTGGCTGGATTATAGTGCGGCGAGTTCTGGTAAATTAGGGTTCCATACGAAGAACCCTAATTTTTCTGAATTGGGGGTTCCTGATTCGTGTGGTTTCTGACGCTAATTGGGACCTGATTACCTTACAATATCTCTTAACTAAGTGAATTAAGAGTATTGTGAGGCTTTTCCGCTGTCTTCTTCACATAAGCTCTGTAAGTTGTTCTTTCTTCCTTAAGATTAACAGGAGTTTGGTGTTTTTTTTTTTTTTTTTATTATTATTATTTTTTTTTTTTGCTGTTTGACTGTGCCTATCTGAGTATCTGTTTGTTTTTCAGTTGTGTGTGGATTGTGATGTACATTATAGGCTTGGATTAGTTTGTCTCTGTTTATTATAGGCTTGGATTAGTTTGTACATTATAGGCTTAATACTGTCATGTACATTATAGGCTTGGATTAGTTTGTCTCTGTTTATTACAAGATAGTAGGTGGATTGTGATCCCGATTGAAGAAAAATAATTTAGTAGAAAATGAGTGGTCAGCTATTAAAACCATTCTATTCGACTCTTTGCTTTTGAACGCCCAACTTACAGGCAACAATGACAAAAACACTCAAGTTGGTAGAGAGTAGTGAAAGAAATGCTATAGCTAGCCAACAAGTTGAAGAATGTTTAGCAACGATCATCTTTTCTTTTGAATTTCCACAAGTATGTTGGCCGTTAGAGACAATAACCGAAATTCAGTTGCTTAAAGTCCTAATCACCAATAAAAAACACTCAGGTTTTTCAGTTCTGTGTGGCCTTTATTGCAGTCTGTCTGCTGTTTGTCTGTTTGATTATTGGTATCTGTTTGTTTGATTATCTGTTTATCTGGTTGTTCATCTGTTCTGTGTGCTTTCATTATGTCTGCATGGTAATTAAATGACCGAGTTTGTCTTGTGGTTGATGCCTTTTCCAACTATTGACATTCTTTATTCCTTGTTTCCAGGTGACATGTTGCCTGATGCAAGTACATTTGCTCATATGTTTAGTCTGGTGTCGGTTTTGGTTGATGTTGTGTTTGGGAAGCAAGTGCATTGTGTTAGGGTTAAGGTTGGGAGATCATTCCGGATCGACCGAATTGGTACGAAAGTTGTAACATGGGAAAACCACGGAAAACACGACTTATTTGAATAATGCTTTGGTTAATGTGTATTGTAAGTGTGGGATGATTTGGGATGCGCGTAAGGTGTTTGATGAAATGCCGGTGGGGAAGGTTTGTGGTTAGGCAATGGGATTGTTTAAGGAGGTAGTGAGGGATGGGGATGAGGGGTGTGATAAAGAGCTTGTGGTGACGAGTGTTTTGAGTGTATTTGATGGATTTGAGTGGCTGCGCTTTTTGGTGGTGGTGGAAGCGGCTACGTCCGATTTAGGTGGTGGTTCTGGTTGCAACAGAGACGGGTCTGGTTGGTGGTTGTGGCAGCGAGGGCGGATCCGAGTGGTGTGTCGACGGATGCGAGTGGTTGTGGTGGCCGGATTTGTGGATTTTTTTAATTGTTCTGTTGTCGATTTTTTTTAGGTGTTATTAGTTAAAAATTATTAAGGTGAGGATGAATTGAAATGAATAAGGCGATGATAAAGTGTGTGAGAGAAAATCAGAGGTTTGGTGTTGATGTCATGGTGGGGTTTGGTGGGTCGGTAGTGGTGATGTCGTGGTGGTGTTTGATGGTGATTAGTTTGAGTTTATAGCCACAAGGACGAAATGTGTAAATTATTAGAGCCACAGGGACCTTTTATGTAATTGACTAAAGGACGAATGGTGTAATTGTTTAGAGCCACATAGACGATTTATGTAAATTTATGTAATTAACTCTTGATTAGATCATGCCACGTCATCAAAATGCTTACAATAGTGCTGATTAAGGGAGTATGTGCCCACTATAGGAAAAAAAAGTATGATGCTTACAAAAAAATAAAGTGGCAAGTATGATGCCTTTTCAGACTATTTTCCCAATTAAAAATGTCTTGCTAAAATAAATAAAACGGGAAAACGCTCACCAACACTCGTAGTCAAGACCACAAGCTACTCGACTACGAAAAGACCACGAGCCAACCGTCATGAGACTCGTGACGATGCCATCACTCCATGACCTTGATTACCTCCATATTTGAGCAAACAAAACTCCATTTCAAGTGCTCCTAAGTATATGTCATATGGATATTGCTCGCTTTCATATGCAGGTCTTTAAAAACCAAAAAAAAAAAAAAAAATATATATATATATATATATATATATATATATATATATATATATATATATATATATATAAATGTTCTTAAAAATCGTACACACTACTAGAAAATGGGGCTTTTTGAGACCGACAAAATTCCCGATTTTTGACTTTGACGATGACAATGATAATGAGTACCTTTAGCGGCCTTTTGGACTTTTACCTTAACTTTCGATGCTAAAATAATTTCTATTGATTTTCTTTTCTCACACCAAAAAATCTTAAACCTTTAGCAACAAGAGTTGTTGCGAATTAGTCTAATTTCTTTTTCTTTTTATCCTTTTTTTTTCTAAAAAAATCTATATTTAGTCCTTTAGCAAAGATAAATTTTTCCGCAAAAGGTTCATATGATTTCATTATTTAAATTTTACTCGTAAAAATGTTTTGAATATTTAACGACGACAAATGTCGTCGCTAGGGTTTAATACAAGGTTTTTCTTGCTTTTATTTTCACTAAAACATCTTGCCCCAAAAAAAAAATGGTAAGAAACATTACCCGCTCAACCTTTAACATGGGACTTTGACTACTATTGCAACAGTAGCAAAACACTATTGTTAGCAAAAAGGTGTTTCGATCACCTTAGCAGTAACCAAACACCGTTATTGTTTTGTAATTACTTATTTTTGTTTTGCAAAGTAGCCATGTTGAGATTTTAAATCAATTCCCTTAAAGAAGAAATAGCGACATAAGTCTTAGGGCCACGTAGCGGGCATGTTCGTAGTCGTGGTCGAAAGGTTATAGGCAGGATCACGTTGAACTTCAGCTGCAAGGCCAAAATCAATCAAGAACATATGCAGAATAAAAAGCTGACGCACTTCTGAACACGCTCGGAATACACATATTCATACACGTTTCAATTTTCACATGAGCACGTTAACCCGTAAAGGTATAGAAATTCCCACAATCAACTGACACAACCGATCGATCGTCAAAAGTTGAAACGATTAATGTGTTGTTAGTAGGTTGAAATTTTGGAAAAAAAAATGGTTGCTACAATTAGGCAGTACATTTTGTATTTCGCTGCTACCTTTAGCGGCGACATGTATCATCGTTAAAGGTATTTATAATTTTTTTTTTCAATAAATACTTTTAGCTACGACAAAATGTATTTATTTTTTAGTTAACAATTTTAGAGACGCTCTGGGTCATCTTCAAGGGATTTGACTTTTGTTTCTTGAAGTGTCATCACTAAAGGGGTGTCAGAGTCGTCACAAAAAATAAATAAATAAATAAATAAACGACGACCTTTTAGAGTATGTCAAGTTGTCGCAAAAGACTGTTAGCGACAACTTTTGACACTTATAGCCACGACAGTTGTCGTCGTTAAAAGTCATGTTTCTAATAGTGACACACAGGTGATATTGGCAAGAAAAAACAATTATAAATACATGTAACCCAACTAATTAACATGTATTTGTTACACAAACTAAACTACTTAAAACATTTTTCGAAATAATCGGCGTAATCACTTGAAGTTAGTTTTGACACTTAATAATTTTTCAACTTTTGACACTTATAGCCACCACCACCTTTGGTGGTGGTGGTGGGTTGCAGTGGTGGCAGTAGGTTGCGGTGGTGTGTGGTGGTGGTGGTAAGTGGTAGTGGTAGTGGTAGGTGCTGGTGGTGTTGGGTGGCGGTAGTGGTAGTGGGTGGCAGTGGGAGTTGTGGCTGTGGTGACAGTGGGTGGCGGTGGTGCGTGATTTTGGTGGTGGTGGTGGTGGTAAGTGGTAGGTGGTGGTGGCGGTGGTGGGGTGGGGGTGGCGGTGGTGGGTGGTGGTTATTAAAGACCAAACTAATAGATTAAAAGTGTTACATCAAGCAAACTACAAGAGCAAAAATATATTTAACTCTTAACAAATACACATTTAACACTTTAACACTAATGATACATAAAATAAGAAATACTAAAAGAATGATATATAAAATAAGAAATATTAAAAGTTTGATGCTTAAAATAAAAAAATTAAAGTAAAAATATCATATCGGATACTTTTTTAGACAATTATCATAATAGTAAATACTCCGTCTGTCTCAATTTATTTGTTCACATTTGACCTTTTAAAGTCTTTATTTTTCAACTTTATCTTAAATATTTTTGTTTTTGTTTATATAATAACTGATGAAAATTATATCGTCTAAAATACATTTAAAACAAATTCATTTATATATTTTGTATCAAGTATTATATAAAAATAAAATTAAAAAATAGTTAAGGTCAAAAGTTGTAATTTTTTTTTTTAAAAAAGTCAAAAGTTGACAAATAAATTAAGACGGTAAGAGTAACAAACATAAGTATGTTTGGAAGTTTAAAATGACCTGATCATCGTCATTATTGATTCTTTATACAATGGGAACTACCAATATACAAACCAACACCTAATGACTCAAATCAATGGGCATGTGAATGATTGATGATGGATATCTAGTCACAGAAGTTCACGTGGGATATATCTTTTAAAAATATTTGTGTGGGGTAAAATATTGTGAAAATACTTAATTTTTTGAAATGGAGGTGTTTTGAGTTTTGTTCAGTTTAATGAAATGCGTCTCATACACCTTGTTCTTATTTTGTTAATTATATCATGTTCATTAATTGCAGGATTTTGTTTCAACTTTTTAAAATTATATGTTAAGAGTTCGTGTCACATGAAAGACATTGATAGCAATATGGGGTAGTTCTCATCAAACAACAACGGTTATGCCTGATCGACCCTACTTAAGCATGCATGTTATGTCAGTGAAGCCTTGTAGCTTACATTAGATGTGCAAAAAGCTGAGGGCTAGGGTGAGCTGAGGGAGAACAACGTAAGTGAGCGAATGCGTGTAAGCCCAATCAAACATAATTGTTCTAGGCGGGGCGGGCCGCTCACCTTGGAATGGTGTGTTGAGAACAAATTAAGCACTCTTCTTCAATTTTCGAGGCTTTTCGAACCTTGAGATTAAGTAGATATGTATAATATTTTGAGAGCTACTCAAATTTTGATAAGTGATGTTTGAGCATCACATTTGAAAAATGTATGCTAACTTTAGAAATAAATTATACTGTTTTGGCAAACGGGTGTAACAAAATGAAAGTTGAAAATGTATGATATCTAACGTCTGGGGGATGTTTTAACTTTTATAACGGATAGTGACAACGAACATACACTTGTCAAAGTGTGAATTAAAAGCCATATTTAATTGCCAAAACTCCAAAAGTTTAGTTTGACCAAATCATGGTTTAAGTTGGATAAACATCATCTTTTGTTATTTTAGTAGTATCTTTTTTAATAAAGTCTTTATAACCATTGCCGCTAACATACTTTCCGAAATGTTCGAATTAAGAATTACCTTCATATATAATTTTGTGAAAATGTCACACTTGATATGTCAATGCATGCAAATCGAAACACAACTAACCTGAAAGGCTGAAACACCGCTTATTAATAAGATGTGACCTTGGTGTTTCGCCATAGCCTATAGGATGTGTATGTAAGTTAAATATGTTACGCTTCACGAATCACACTTTATATAGAGTTATCAAACCATAAACGGTGCAGTACAACACACAACATAAGTCCCGTACGTACATATAAATTTGTTCACTATAAATTAATCAGCTTTCATGAATACGGAGTATTACATCTAAAACTAAATAACGTTATCTTATTTATTAGTAAGACGGTGTTTGGGATTGCGTTTGTATATAGATTATTTGATTATTGCGTTTCTAAAAATAATCGGTTTTTGGTGTTTGGCAGATAAACTTCAAAAATCAATTTTCTGCATTATAAGGCTTTCAAAATGTTTTGGAGCTGCTACTCATCCCTTACTTTTTGAAAACGTGATTCTCTTTTTTTCTTTTAAGTACTATAATGCTCTTATTAATTGTTTGCATGTGTGGCTTGATGTGGCTTTTGTTTCCATATGTCCAAAGTTTTGTCTTTTTCATATCTTTTTTTGGTAATTTTATTAATAAAGTTTTTAAATAATCTGTTTTGCCAAAAACTAAAAAAAAACTAATTATCTAATTATTTGCGATATCAAATAGCATAATCTAATCCATACACTATGGGTATGTTTGGCAAAACTAGCTGTAAGCTGTATGCTGTAAGCTGTAGGCTGTAAGCTGTAAGCTGCAAAGCTGTTAACATGAGCTACAAACTGTATATTTTTTTTAATAAAATTGTTTGGTAAGTTAGCTGTTAAATGTAATTATAAGATGTAAAATGACATAAAAGGACATATCTATAATTGTAAACAAATGTTTGGAGGGTATATCAGTAATTTAAAGTTTTAACAGCTCCAAGATGTTTAAAAAGCTTCATGAATCAGCTTTTCATTTAGGAGCTATTTGTTTGAAATAAAAGCTTGAAGTTAATGTATCCAAACGGAGCTACTTAGTTTAGATGAGATTATTTTGTAACAAAAAGCTAACAGCTCTCTCAAAAAGTCCCTACCAAACAGGCCCTATATTTCAAAACCACGTTTTGCAACAGCTGATCATCTGATTATTCGTTTTCAAAACGAATAATTTATTTTAAATAAGCAATCACAAACACCCCCTAACTAGTGGTGACGTTGATACTTATTGCTTGTAATGATTATTATGTTTGATTACTAAGGAGCTTGAACCTTTTTATTACGAGGGCCAGTCTAGAACTTAATAATTCTAGAAGGGCCAAATTGGTAAGTACTATTTTCTTAAACTAGCATAATGCATAGATAACACTAAAGATACAAAAATTTATAGGGGTCAAGGCTCACCCCTGCCCTAAAGAAGCTCCGTCCATGACTGAATATCTGATAAACAATATTAAGCATCCGTTATATCTAGATTTTACACGTACATTTAAAATTAATAAATGTGTGCTCGAAGTGATGAAAATGATCAGTTGCTATTCTCTAGATGTAGCGACGGAACTTGAACATATTTCTTAAAGGGGCCAAGTTGTAAGATATTTATTTTAGAGGCGGCTGATTTATGGTACGTTGAAAATTTTCTCTAAAAAATTACTGAAACTAAAAATAAAATGGTGTAAAATGTACATTATGGCCAAAAATTGGGGGGAGGGGGGCACAACCTCCCTTGGTCCCTTTTTATGTTCCGTTCCGGGCTACGGTAAGCGACAACATGTTGAGCAATTGGAAATGGAGCGACATTGAGGAGCAAATGGGGATGGACTCGTTATTATTTTGTTGCTCTCTTGAGCGGTGAATTTTTTGAGTTGTGATTTTTTTTCTTGTGTTAAATACTTGAGCTGTGATTTACATAATGACCATCGTTGTTATTCGGTGTTGATGAACTGTGATTTACATAATGACCATCTTTTGAATCTTTTGAACTTTGGCAAGCATATCAGAAATGATTTTCGACATTTTGTTGCTTGTGTGTACACAATGACCATCTTTTTTCTAAATCTTCATGAGCTGTGATGTTTTTGCTTGTGATAAATACTTCGAAGTTACTGGTAACCTATTTAATTGGTGCAATCCATCTTTTGTTGCCCTTATCCCGTAGAAGTGTGATCTCAATGGTTTCTCAGATTTTAGGCCCATTAGCTTGATTGGTTGCGTGTACAAAGATATATCTAAGATTCTTGCCATTTGTTTAGTCAACGTTGTAGAAAACTAGAAGGAGGGGTTAAATAGTTTTACCGATTAAAACTTCGTTTTAAAACTTATAGATTGACTTATATCAATCTAGTTTAGACGTGTTGGATATTGATAGTAGAAAAGCATATAAAACTAAACTACGAGAGAGGGATAGAGAGACACAACCACAACACAAATATTTAAAGTGGTTCGGCTACAAGGACACCTTCCTTGCCCTACTCCACTCCCCGAGTACCCAACTCGAGAGTTCCGTAAACACTACACAAGACAAACTCCTTTCACTGCCAGAGAAGCCTTCACAACGTCGTTTACACTTTATCCGGTACAAAGCTAAATACCGAGCTCTTCCGCGAGGTAGAGCCAAACATTCGTCGCCTACACTTTATCCGGTACAAGGCTAGATACCGGGTTCCATTACAAAGGAGGAACCACTACCCGATCAACACAACACATCTAAAAGGAACCAATGTCCTTTTTACACCTAACGACTCAACATATCTACAACACCATTGAGAAGAAGAAAGAACAATAAGATGCACTTCTGTGATCTTGTGAAGAAGAAGAATCTTAGCAACTCATGTCACGAGCTTGCAAGTCTTCGAGAGGTCATGATCTCGCCTTTAAGAGGAACCTAGAGAATCACAAAGAAAGACTACATATAAAGATCCTTGGATCTGAGGTTAGAGAGTTTAGAACATAGAGAGAAGATATGTGTAAAAGGGGCGAGGAATAAGAGAGAAATGACTCACTATTTATAGGCAAACTGAGCACTGTTCACCCTGTGAAAATGTAGGGGGGGGGGGTGAATACGTTACCGTTTAAAAACTTTAAATCGTTTGTATCAAATATCCAATCAAGCTTGCCGTAATATGAAAAATGCCAATTATAGTCTTATGACTAATATGAAGCATATAGTAAAACAAGTTGTCACACAAGCATAAACATCAAGCCACAACACAAACAATAATATAGTGCAAGTATAAAAGTAACGCAATAAGTAAAAGAAAGTGCAAACCGGACACGATGATTTATAGTGCTTCGGTCACGGAGCTCCTCTCCGCCCTACTCCACTCCCCGAGTACCCAACTCGAGAGTTACTTCACTAAATCAACAAGCTCCCTTCTCGGCGGAGA
Source organism: Artemisia tridentata subsp. tridentata (assembly GCA_021014915.2). NCBI lineage: Eukaryota > Viridiplantae > Streptophyta > Magnoliopsida > Asterales > Asteraceae > Artemisia > Artemisia tridentata. Next base: position 177,467,767 of record CP139509.1, read on the forward strand.
AAACCTTACAAACGTCTCTTACACTTTTTTCGGTACAAAGCTAAATACCGGGTTCTAGTTCGAGGTAGAACCAACTTGACGTCGCCTATACAATATTTCCGACACTAAGCTAGATGTCAAGTTCTTTCTCGGGTACAACCACTCCCGTTATGTTTTATGGCACAACATAACAAAACTTGTGTTTTATGGCACAAACACATAAACCATCTAATCTAGTTTGGTGAATATATTGTGATGATACAGTGATGTTTACAATGATGATCTATGACACAAATGTCTAATGGATATGAATGAATAATCTAAATGAACTTCCATTGATAGGAAGCCTTCAATGGATGAAGATCACAAGTTCCCTGAGCTTGTTGTGATAGATCTTCATATATGTATGCTTGTGGTGGATGATGACTCAAGATCTCTGAGCTTGTTTCACAGGATCATTTCGGGAGTATGCTTACAACATAATGAAAGTTAGAAGCATTATGATCATGTGTTATGAGGGTGTTTATGAGTGTTACTACTGAGCTAAATATATGCAAAAATGGTAGAGAGAATATGTATTCAAGTGGTTAAGAAATGAGTGAACAATGGGCTGCTATTTATAGCCAACAATCTCAGCAACCCACGGATCACACGGAACCAAAAAATTGGTTCCGTCCTTGTTATTTTTTGGTTCCGCGGGTGACTGACACAATATCTACAAAATCTTGTTTAAATCTTGGTCAGAAATCCTACATTAGGTGTCCCGATGGTTCTCGCCTTATGGGTTTATTTCCTCTACTTTTTGCACTTGACTGTTTTTTAGTATTTCAAGGTTAGTGACATGTGGGGTTTTCAAATGGTTGTTGGGGAGGTGTTTGGTCTTGGTGAATCCCGTTGAGAGGTCATTCCTTAGACGATCTTGCTTCCCTTTCATCCTTCATTGGCAACTTCTCTCTCTTCTGGCAGAGATATGTGGGTTTGGAATGGGGACACGTTTGGTAAATTTAATGTTTGTAAGTTGTCTACTTCTATTCAGGGTATTTTGCTTTCTGATTGTCGTCTTGGTAACTAGCACACTTGGAATTCTTAGGTCCCTAAGATGGTGAGTATATTCGTTTGAAGGGCTTTTATTAATCACTTGCCACAAGGTCTAATTTGATTTAGAGAGAGATTGTCTTAGACTCGGGTGTGTGTCCTTTTTGTGAGTTCATGGACAAGTCGGTTGGTTATTGCTGCATCTTGTGTCATTCCTATCTAGCGCAAGATTTGGGCATGGTGGTGCTTTGATTGACCAGCTTCTTTTAATGTATTTTAGTTAAGTTTTTGTTCTTAATTTAGGGTGTGTTTGTTTCATTAAGATGTTTTAGGTCTGAATCTGACTATCACATCTTACTAGTAAGAGGTGGCTAGAAAGTCTAAATCTGAACGAAATAATGTTGTTTTTTTTTTTTTTTTTATAATTGTCTGAATGATTTTAAGTGTTCATTTCTGTAATTTATTTAAGTAACTTATGTAGATATGAAACAAGACTTTTTATCATAAATATAACATAGTTAATAAACTATCAAATATATTATATTAACACGAGTCTTCAATCTCTTATTGAGTAAGAGGCAGTAAGACAAGTCCCCACCTCTTACTGAGTAAGATTTTATATGTCTAACTGGGTCTGACTCAAAAGAAAAAAACAAACAAGCAAAACGTCTAACCACCTCTTACTGGTAAGAGTAAGAGGGCTAGTAAGATTTTTTTTTTTTTAAACAAACACACCCTTAATGTATTGAAGTTAAGTTTTTGTTCTTTTAATATTATGATTTCTTCCTTTCGTACCTTGTTAGATAGTTCAGTAGTTTTTTTTCTTTTGTTTGCTTCTTAATTTAATGTATCGAAGTTAAGTTGTTTTTTTTTTTTTTTTTTTTTTTTTTGCAATATGATGCTTTTTTTTAACTTTTCGAATGAGGTTATCGAATTTTAGCTGAAATAAACTTTAAATGCTAAATTATAATGATACATGACATTAATCAAACATTTTAGCTAAAAGAAAGACCAGCAACAATTTTCAGAAGTTAAGAAAACCTTAAATTGCACATAAATTAACTTAATTACTTTAAACTAGACGAATACCCGCGCAAAGCGACGGTGTATAACGTCAAATAATTATACTTACGAAATCATAATTCTGGTTCGACCCTTATGCAAAGCGTGTGTTTTTTTTAAATACAATGCATATGTTTTTTAAAATTAATATAGTGTGTGTTTTTGAAAAATTGTCAACTTTATAATATATTAAGAAAAGACGTAATTTAAGGTGCCAAGTTTTTAAAAAGTTGTCAAGTTTAAAATGTACTTAGAGGTAATTTAGGCAACATTAAGATTTCAAAATTCAAGTTAAAAAAAAAAATAAAAAAAAAAAAATAAATAAATAAATCTCTTTATAAATAGTAAAGATCACGAAGAAAAAATTTGAATGGCTAACATCTAAATTGATCTAAACTTTCTTTGTAGGATTTTCCATAATTAATATAGTTATATAGACAAAAGATTAATATAGAACTCATATTTGCCATAGAACCAATCAAACAATCCTAGCCATTCATTTTTTTTATAAAAAAAAATAAAATAAGCTTTCACCCTTTTTTAAAAAATTAAATATCTCGCAAACCGTTAATCGTTACGCGAAAAAAATTATACCATCGCGACGAGAATTAAATTATCTTTCTATAGATATGCATTGTTATATACTTTCGACAAACTTTTTTTTTTTTTTTTTTAATTTTCGCCCAGAAAAATCACATGTGATTTGTAAAAATCACATGTGATTCGTTAAAATCAAATCATATGTGATTTTTACGAATCACATGTGATTTGTAAAAATCACATGTGATTCGCAAGAATCATATGTGATTTTTAAAAATCAAATCATATGTGATTTTTACGAATCACATATGATTTTTCTGGGCGAAAATTAAAAAAAAAAAAAAGTTCGTCGAAAGTATATAGAATTGCATATCTATAAAAAGATAATTTAATTCTCGTCGCGATTGTGTATTTTTTGTAGTTTGAAGATTTACCGTTTGCAAGATATGTTGTTTTATAAAAAAAGTGGAAAATAGTTTTTTATTAATGTAAATAAAAAATGGATGGCTATAATTGATTCATTGGTTCTATGGCAAATATGAGTTCTATATTTATCTCACCTCTAATTATATATATAAAAAAAAAATGTTGATTATTTATTTAATTTTAAGGGGTGAATATTTTCTTGAATTTCAAATTTTATAAGACCCAAAAAAGATTAAAAAATAAAAAAAATAAATAAATAAAATAAAATCCTTATGTACGCATTTGATGGGTACTTTTGAGTTGGCTGAAAAGGCCACCCACCCATTGTACCAGGTCATGCTTTACGTCACCTAAAAGAATAAACACACTACCTGACGTCATCATTAAGAACCATCCCTTTCATGACATCACCAGCCACGTAGCAACGTTGACGGCTTATCACACCCATTTACTACTATTTTACGATTAGTCCTTTTCTTTGTCACACTTTCGGTTTTGGTCCCTACTATTCAAAGTCAAACAAGACGATCCTTAATTGATTTTTTAGGCATGTCGATGATCTTTTTTTGGAACTTAATACTTGGTTTTGCTGTTTATTGTTTGTCCACAGTTCACTCTTTGGAAGCCCATTCGGATAACTAGTTAAGACTTAGGGCGCGAGAGGTGCAAATATCGTTTTGCGAAAACAACCTATCTCTTATTATGTCATTATTTCTTGAGCTGGAATGACACTTTGCTCAACCTTTCTTATGAAAAGCTCTTTCCCTCTGTGACTCTCTGTAAATATTTCGATAGCCTTACTGTTTAGTGTATTTGTTTGTTATAATATGATGGAAGAAAGGGGAAGGGAAAGACAAAAAATATAGCTAAGCCGTTAAGAGAGAAGAATAATTATATGTTCAATACTTCAATTGAACCCACTGTATAAGTTTTTTCTCTAAATATTAGTGCCTTTTTAATATTGATTAGCTAGAAATTTAGCTTCAAACACATGAACATTGTATGCACACATTACTAGTTTAAATTGCGAATCCATTCGACAAAAATTCTTGCTTCGCCTCTAAAATAACGTGACGCTGCTATAATAGGGGAAATGAGGGTGGTTAATGACACACAATCCCCATACTATTAGATATTACGAGTATAAGACTTATATTATAAGTTATAAGGAGATAACTAATAATCACCGTAAGGCTGCATGCAATAGAAGAAAATGATCGATCAATCCCAATCGATCGATTGAATCGTCTTATTGTGGCAATATAAATGAATCGATCGATTGAAAAAAAAAGGAGATGAGTGTCGAGTTTGCGATCAATTGGTTGCTTGCTTTTTTTTTTTTTTTTTTTTTTTTTTTCCTTTCTTTTTACTATATAATCGTTGCAAACAAGAGGGAAAAAAAAAAAAAAATTGAAAGCATATAGTAGCCAACGGTTACAAAGAATTAAAAAAAATATATTTCACTTATAAATACCTGTAACGCCCCGTACCCGTTTAGACTAAAATTTAAAACTTTTTACGCGGAAATACTTGAACTAAAACTGACCTTCTGTTACTCTTTTGCAATCTGACAAAAATCGGTACACATTCAGCCCTTGAGGCTATTTTTAAATGAAACTAGACTCAAGTACCTTAAAAACGACGGGTGACACGACCCATAACGACTTCCGGTTCAAAAGATATGATTTTCCAAAGTTTACCGAAAATCTGCCAAAACCCACATTCATAACCAAGATGAGTAACTTAGAACCAAGATGAGTACTTCAGAACCAAGATGAGTACTTAGAACCAAGATGAGTACTTACCATTTCACGGGTTATGCATTAAACCCATTTGACCCATTTTCGTAACAAATCATCTATAACACCTCATTTGTCCACCAAACTCGACCAACGTCATTACTTTAACACATGAGACATGTTTCATAAGAACTTGACCCGTTCATATGTCAAAATGGGTGGGAACCCGCTTATTCCAAACACCCCCCTTAAGAACTCATTTCAACTACACACTTTTACCCAAAACACTTGTCCACAACATATTCATTTAAAAGCATGCATTAGTTGACATATCTAATATATTGAAAAGTTGTTAGTACAAAGTCTTGACCCATTACTTCCCAAAATGGGTGAAATTGGCTAAATGCCAAACACCCTCCTAAATACCATCATAACCACATAACATAAAGACTTCTTGACATTTACATAAACTTAACTTACGACCCAACTTGAACAATGACCTTATATGACGACAAGACCGTTAAATAACAAAATGACCATATGGATTGAAATATACCCAAAACACGAAAAAGACACTTCGGGGGCTTCCAACTTCAACACGCTTGGTCCAAAAGAATACGGTCTTCTAATCTATCTTCTACGCTACAAGCTAAGCTATATCCTTACCTTTACTTCCTCCACTTGTACCTACAAAATGTCATTAACTTCAAACGTAAGCGAAAACGCTTAGTAAGTATATAAGTCATAACCAACATCACATTACATAAGATTGGTGGTTGACACCAATCATAACATTAACAAGGAGCATAAAATGGGGTTATTACTCACCTTGACCAAGCAAGTAATTATATAACGTTAACACAACTAGCATTGGATCCAAGCTAACATTCATTCACAAGCTCCATAATAAATCATATTAACACATTCATAACATTAACATCATATCATTAACAAGTTATACTCGTATACTTACCTTAATCTCAATTAGCTCCCTACTTGTGCTTGATTGGGCTCTACAATTACTTCCTATATCAAGATTAACTTTGATTAGCAACTAATTAACTAAGGGGATCATTAATTTACAAACTTTATCCCTCCTACTCAAAACCCACCTTATGAACCCTAATTTTCACAATTGGGGAAAGTACTTACAAGATGAAGAGATTACAATTAAGGCTTCTCTAAGGCTTATTGATCACTTCTTGATGATGGATTTAAGCTCAATTGCCAACTTTGCTCTTCCCTCCTATTTCTCCTCAAGATGTCGACACTTCAATAAGGACCAAGATAATTCCCGACTTTTCTAAGTCTTGGATATTTATCTATTGTTAGTTACAAGTTTGGCCTCTTGGCAATTTTAGTCCTTCTAGTCCTATTCTTCCTATTTTAGTAACACATACTTAGTTATCATTTAATCCATAACACATAACTTATATTTACATAGCATAATATTTATGATTCGTGTCAATTATAGTCCAAGGAATTGCAAAGGAAATATGCAAAACCCGAGTCGTTTGTCCCGACGAAGATCGAATGGAATTTGTGTTCCCGGGACGTGATTCGTGTAGTGAATGATGTTTAAAAAGAGGAATTTTGGTTTTCTACACTACGAACAATGAAATATTAAATGAAAACAACTAATTAAGCTAAAAGTTCAATTACACTAAGCATACGCACCTAAAAATGAAAACCGTAATTTAAAAACGTTACGCGACGAATTTAAAAACGTAAATAAAAGTGATTTTCTAAAATTTAAGACCTAAAAATATAAAAATAATTTTCCTATATTAAAATTTGTAAAAGAAAATTTTTGGAAAAAGAAAAATATTTTTTTGACTTTTTAAGAATTTTTTATGAATTAAAAACTAAATAAAACAATTTAAATGATTTAAAAATAATAAAGGACTTGGGGAAAATCTGAAATTTTTTTGAGTAATACTAAAATTAAATTCTAAGTCTAGGAAAAATAAAATCAGAAAGTGACTAAACCCTAATAAGCAGAAACAGTCAATAAGCAGTTTTGGAAAAAGCCAAAAATAAGCTAAAAAGCTCTAAAAATTATCCAATGCTCAACAACTAATTATCACACTATACTAAACTTAAAACTACTGAAAAAGTGCAAATAAGCTCAAGGTAACAGCAGATAAGCAGCAGAACAGTGGACAATAATGTGCAGAAAATAATGAGTTACAGGCTGACTTGCAACCTGAATTAAGCTAAGACAATAAGCTACAAAGTGTAAAGCAAACTCAGAACCTAAAAGCTAGGACTACAGGCAACCTATAACCCAAAAATCAAACAATTAACACAACTAAATAAGCTAATACTGAGCTGAGAAAAGGGACTGTTGGGACAGACATGAGCTGGTGCAGGGGAACTCAGTCCCCATAGGGCAAGTTTAAGCTTATTTTTAAGCAATAACAGGACAAGAACAAGGATGACTTTTGAAGAATAACCAACTACAACCTACAAATTGCTAATATCATCAAAAATCAGACACTGACCTACACAATTAAGCTCTTGAATCCTACTCAAAATTTCTATTCAGTTCTGTTATGAGTTTTAAGTATTCTGATGCACTATTTTCACAACTTTAGACCAAAAAGACTACAACCTTTAATGAAACATAACCTATCCTAGGAAATTCTATTGATGCACTAACTGGACCAAAAATAACACACAAAAGAGAGCTTAAAAGGATGAGCTTATCAGACGCTTAATTGGATAGATCCACTCCTAAGTCTATACTAACTGATGCAATCCCTTAACAACTATTGAATCAGCTCAAAAACTTCCACAGGCTACTGTTTTAGACTACAATAATCTAGATCAATCTCGACTTAAGTGGCCAATGAGCAGTACCTTAGTTCTTACCCATTTTAACTTGTTGATCCAAACAACCCCTATCTTTGACTGATTAGAGATTATATCAAAGAACTGACTAAACTAATGCTGAAACTAGATAAAACAAAAGTTCAAATAACTAGACTAAGGTTAGAAAAGCAATTTTTATCAGGATTTGAACACTAGAAATAAGCTAAAAAGCAGTTTGACTAATCAGTTGACTCTTTGACTATTTTGAACGAAAATGAGACTTAAGTGAAAACACTGAGCAAACTAAAATCAAAACTCACTTTTAAGAACTATAAAGCAGACATAACTAGAATTTAAATCAGAACAATAAGCAATCGTATAGTAACATTGACTAAAATTTGACTTTCATTAAAAATAAAAAAAAACTGAGTACAAAATTAACTGGAAATGTAAATTACAACTTGAATTAAAAATTACACTACTAAAAATAGTAAATGACACAGAAATTAAAATGGTAACAATTTTTTAAAGACATAAAAATTGGACAAACTATCTAATGAGGAAGATGCCTCAATTTATAGCCTACTGGAGAAGCTTCTGGGCTGTCCATGCTGGCAATCCGTGTGGTGTGCTTCTTCATACCAATTCTGAGCCCTTGATTATATCCCAATCATTTCCCTTTGATATCAACCCTTGGATTGGGCTCTGTGACGTGTTAGGACCAATGGAATGATGCCACGTTACATTCTTTGTGCTTGTTTACTTCTGACACGCTTCTGACACCTGTGTCAGCTTCTAGAAGTCCTTGAATTGACCAATTAGCCCTTAATTGTGGTTAATTGGAACCGGGGGGTAAATTAGGGTTCATGGTTCTGGTAAAGTGGGGTGAAAAGGGGCGCGGGTGTTGAGTTATTTTTTTTTATTATTTTGACTATGGAAGAGTTTGACCGAGGGTTTTATTATATTTTTGGTTGGGTCGGGTTTTTGTATAAGCTGGGCTGGGTAGGATGTTTTGGTGGGCTGGGGTTTTAAGATGGGTTGGGTTATGGTTATTAAAGGATGTGGGGAAATGTTTTAAGGTTTAAAAAGGTTTGTTAAATTCAAGGGACCAATTGTGTAATTTCTGGAAATCAAAGGGCTGATTTTTCCATTTCTCCAAAATATTATCCAAGGGCCATTCTTGTCAAATGATGATTCTTCACGGATGACTTTGACTTTTAGCTTCCCGGCATCGGCTAAAAATAATACTTTCATATCTCGTGCTCGGTTTCCCGGTCTTTGCTTGTTTTTTGTCCTTTTCTTTGATATCCGTGCCTGCACATGTAAAAACACAAAAACACAATATATTTGGCATAATTGGTTAGTTTTTGGTCTATTTGGGTCCGGTTTTGGTCAAGAAAAGGTATGTGTTTAAGCACATACCAAATTCCCCCAGACTAAGCTATTGCAATGTCCTCATGCAATGTCATGAAAACACGTTTTTAAAACCGAAAATTTCCAATCTCTTTTTACTAACTTTGAGAAGTAGCAAAATTTTCAAAAGAGATCAAGAAATCTTAAGTTCTAAAAACTCCCCGATTTTCCTTTTATTCTATTTTTGTAATTTTCTCATTATTCATGTGACGGCTTTTGTCGACAATCATTATCTCACGATAACTTTTAGGGTCTTCGAGCAGGAAACACGACTCATAAAGAAGTGACCATACGGATAAAATTCGTCGTCCCTGATTTTTCACGAGTCCCCAAACTAAGCTTAAAAACGAAATCATTGTCATTTACAAGTTAGATTGCCAACACTACCCAGAAAGCTAATTGTGGACTCTTTGCTCCCAAATTCCTATTTTCCTCTATTTATTTTATTTTTGGTGAGAAATGAATTTCTTCAAGTTCTCGTTTCGATAATTTCTTAGTCCGATAAAAATATCTAGTTTAGACGCTAAGTAGTTTCCAAACCTTCCCTCGAAAACCGTTGCATACAAAAATGAGGTCCACATCAAGGTCTCTGATTTAACACGATTTTGAGGATATCCCATTTATTTGCGACCGAAACAACTCATCTACGAGTCCAGAGACGGAAGCCTTTATTAGGACACCCCCGGAGTCGAAGTTTGGCATTTTTAGACATTATTAAGCACATTAACGTATTTAGTCCTTGGCCCTTTATAACAATCACAACATCGGCTGCGAACCGGCAAGATTTGATAGTCTATTATGACCTTGGAATTTTTCCTCTGCCTTTATTAGAAGTCTACAACATCGGCTGCGAACCGGCAAGATGTAGAAAACTTTTTATGGCTTTGGATTATTATTATACATTATTCATTAATTATTTGTGTTGCCAAACCCCAAGTCCTACGGTTTTTATAACAATCCCAACATCGGTTGCGAGCCGGCAAGATGGAATAGTCTATTACACCGTAACACTGACAGTACCTTGATGTGTACCCAACTTTCATAAGCAAGAATTCTCTAAGGAAGAAATAAAAACTAATTATCGCCAAAACCAAAATACCTTTAATTATTCCTAGATTTCTATTTTTTTGGGTGAAACAAGCTTATGGGAACAAAAAGCCACAAATAACTTCGATGAGCTCTAAAGAGATCCAACTACTCCACGTTTAGCAATCTAACTTATAAACAACTCTATCATTTCTCGTTCTTCGCAAATTTAAAATCTTAAATAATAAGATCCGCGAATGCTTAGCCAAATAATCAAGCCATGCATATATAAAGTCAAATACGGGAACTTGCAAAATCTTAAAAAGAATTCGCATTTTATAGCTCCTTGTGTAAAAGACTAGCACGAGCTTATAGATTATAAATGGTTAAGGGAACAAGCTAGGGATCAACACGCCCGGTCAAGTCAGAATTTTATTCCTACTCTCTCCAGCGGAAAGTCAACAAAATGTCAAAATTTATTATATTTTTGCAAAAAAATTTAAATTTTTCATTTTTTGGATTTTTTTCAATTTTTGAGGAAAAACGGGGTTGCATGAGTAAACGGCAAAAATGCAAGGCAAAAATCAAATCGACAGATTACCCCCCCCCCCCCAGACTAAAACGAGACATTGTCCTCAATGTCTTAAAGGTAAGGGTTCTCCTACATAAATCTAAGGCCGTTTATTAATTATGCCAAAAGATAGATGTAAAACGAAATGATTTTAGGATATCGAATGAGCAACGGATGATGAAACTCGAGTAGCGTGAAGGAAACTAAGAGCACGAGAGTCTTCATCATCGAGCATTCCTGGACATACCACAGAAAACACGAAACACAAGATACGGAAGAGGAAGCCCTCCTCATGTCACTTATTAGAGAAGAGATAAGAAGATAGATGGATAAGCATGGGGTGCCTCCCACGAAGCGCTTGTTTTTGGTAACCGAGTCACATGAGCTTGACTCGACCCCGAATTTAATTGTCCATGGGGGAGCAAGTGGAAGAAAAAAAATCTCCATCGGACTTTCGTTCAAGATGTTTGGATAAACACTGAAGCACATGAAAGTTCCACTCCGAGGAGATACCCGCGGTATTTTGAGAAAGAATAACCAGAAATGGTAATACTGGGATCAAAGATGGTATCCTCACTCCCGACGGAGTGAAGGATAGGAGAAATGATGGGATAAGTGAAGAATGGGTGAAACACACGGATGACGAAAGCAAAGTCAAATTCTGAATCACGGGTGGGTAGGGTGGGGAAAATATCAAGCACCGGAACATCATGTTCAGAAATCTCCTTCACCACTCCAAAAATATCCTCATCTGTATTGGATTCAAAATCTACGTCCGGTGGTTTCGCGGGTGGACGAGAAGATGGTAAATCAAAGAGAAATGATTCATTCTTGTCATTCTCAATACCCGGTGGTATCGAGTCATCCGAAGCAAGAAATAGATCGACCTCTTCTAAAAAAGAGTCACGTGACGGATTATTGGAAATACTGCTCAAAATAAGTTCGGAGTCGATCTCAAAGTCAAAACGATCATAATCCGGAAGAGAAATATCAGCATGAATAGTGGGACTGCCACTACTCTTCTCTTCAAATCGAAAAATTTCAAGCTCGGGTAAGAAATCACTATCCATATCGAGGATAGGAAATGAAGAGGTGATCACGGCATCAGTAGACGGAGTCGGATTATTTAAAGCTTCGATCTTTGAAATAAGAAGATTGATTTTAGACAATTTGTCACGAAGTAAATCATCTTTGATCTCATCATCATCTAGGTCAAAATCCTTTATCTCCTCTAAGCTAATGAACTCATAATCGGAACGTGATTCCTCAACATCATCGATGTCTCCACAAGAGTCTTCAATACTCGGAGTATACTCATTGTGAGGATCGGGATAAACTTCAACTTCATCTTTCTCAACGTGATTATCATCAAACGGCATAGCATCCGTATCAACAATTTCACAATTATCGTTAGAAATTTCCCCGGACTCACTTGGGATTGGGACGAGGTTCTTAACATTGTCTGATTCCGTTGCCGGAATAGTGTCGAGATGCTCGTCCCCCATTTTTAGAGAGTCCTCGGTTTCCACGGTAGGAAAAACGGGTGCTATTTGAGGGAAGGTTACCGGAACAAATCTCTCCTCGTCATCATCGGAATCATCGTCATAGTAAATTAAGCTCTCTCGAAATTTAGCTGCTCTTTCCTCGGCAAGTAATTCTTCCATGGACTTCCCGGGAGTATTAAGACTAGCCGCTATCTCTCGATGTCGAACCACAAGTTTTTCAATTTCGCGCATTCCAACTTGATTTGGATAATTAACGAGATTTTGTGGGGGTTGGAAATTGTCAAAACCGGAAGTATTATAGCAAGGATTAGGTTCATAGTAATTTTGATTCCACGGTTGACATTGAAAATCATTATGAGGACCCCCACAATTTGTACAAGAAAAATTAGGTGTATCATTGAAATACGGTTCTTGCTCATAAAATTTTTGAGGAGGGTAATAGAAATTGTCTTGAGGATAATTAGAAATGTTCGAATCAAAATCATAAGAGTATGAATATTCAGCTTCCGAAGCACAAAACGAACAAAACCCATTGATCAAATTTCTACCACACCTCTCGCAAGTACACCGCCGACACGGTAATCCAAAAAGCGGTTCTCCACAACCGACACAAGAAATAAATGATTCCATCAGAATTAAACATATAGAGGATTAAGAAGATAAGAATTAAACGGATAAGAAGACGAAGAAGAATATTTTTGGATTTTTAAGGTTGGAAACATGGAAAATCACAAAAGAAAAATGGAAAATAATTTTGAAAAGAAAAATCTTTTTGGATTTTTATATTAAGGAAAAATTAGAATTATTATATTTTTGGTGATCGTTCGATCAACCGTACTCGTTTCTTTCAAAACTACGCGCAGCGTGGCGGAGAAGCAAAGGTCCACTCGAAGGTGATTAAAAACCCGCCTCTTTCGGTCTGCAATTTAATGTCAAGACCATCCTTAAACCCCGTGTATAGGTTGTAGTAAAGAAATAATCCGAGAAACGTTTAACTTCACGATCTCTTTTGTTGTTTATTCGGAATGGTTTACAACGCCCTCTCGAGAGCGAGGATTTATTATTAATGGTGAAAACACTTTAGGAAAAGTGTTTTTTGATTATTTTCTTTTTGTATTTTTATTTTTTTTATAAAAACGATAACTTCCGAGGAAGGGTCTTCAAAACACGAATCGAAAAACGGAATCACGAACTCACTTCAACCTTCCCCGGCAGCGGCGCCAAAAACTGATTTGTGTCAATTATAGTCCAAGGAATTGCAAATGAAATATGCAAAACCCGAGTCGTTTGTCCCGACGAAGATCGAATGGAATTTGTGTTCCCGGGACGTGATTCGTGTAGTGAATGATGTTTAAAAAGAGGAATTTTGGTTTTCTACACTACGAACAATGAAATATTAAATGAAAACAACTAATTAAGCTAAAAGTACAATTACACTAAGCATAAGCACCTAAAAATGAAAACCGTAATTTAAAAACGTTACGCGACGAATTTAAAAACGTAAATAAAAGTGATTTTCTAAAATTTAAGACCTAAAAATATAAAAATAATTTTCCTATATTAAAATTTGTAAAAGAAAATTTTTGGAAAAAGAAAAATATTTTTTTGACTTTTTAAGAATTTTTTATGAATTAAAAACTAAATAAAACAATTTAAATGATTTAAAAATAATAAAGGACTTGGGGAAAATCTGAAATTTTTTTGAGTAATACTAAAATTAAATTCTAAGTCTAGGAAAAATAAAATCAGAAAGTGACTAAACCCTAATAAGCAGAAACAGCCAATAAGCAGTTTTGGAAAAAGCCAATAATAAGCTAAAAAGCTCTAAAAATTATCCAATGCTCAACAACTAATTATCACACTATACTAAACTTAAAACTACTGAAAAAGTGCAAACAAGCTCAAGGTAACAGCAGATAAGCAGCGGAACAGTGGACAATAATGTGCAGAAAATAATGAGTTACAGGCTGACTTGCAGCCTGAATTAAGCTAAGACAATAAGCTACAAAGTGTAAAGCAAGCTCAGAACCTAAAAGCTAGGACTACAGGCAACCTATAACCCAAAAATCAAACAATTAACACAACTAAATAAGCTAATACTGAGCTGAGAAAAGGGACTGTTGGGACAGACATGAGCTGGTGCAGGGGAACTCAGTCCCCATAGGGCAAGTTTAAGCTTATTTTTAAGCAATAACAGGACAAGAACAAGTATGACTTTTGAAGAATAACCAACTACAACCTACAAATTGCTAATATCATCAAAAATCAGACACTGACCTACACAATTAAGCTCTTGAATCCTACTCAAAATTTCTATTCAGATCTGTTATGAGTTTTAAGTATTCTGATGCACTATTTTCACAACTTTAGACCAAAAAGACTACAACCTTTAATGAAACATAACCTATCCTAGGAAATTCTATTGATGCACTAACTGGACCAAAAATAACACACAAAAGAGAGCTTAAAAGGATGAGCTTATCAGACGCTTAATTGGATAGATCCACTCCTAAGTCTATACTAACTGATGCAATCCCTTAACAACTATTGAATCAGCTCAAAAACTTCCACAAGCTACTGTTTTAGACTACAATAATCTAGATCAATCTCGACTTAAGTGGCCAATGAGCAGTACCTTAGTTCTTACCCATTTTAACTTGTTGATCCAAACAACCCCTATCTTTGACTGATTAGAGATTATATCAAAGAACTGACTAAACTAATGCTGAAACTAGATAAAACAAAAGTTCAAATAACTAGACTAAGGTTAGAAAAGCAATTTTTATCAGGATTTGAACACTAGAAATAAGCTAAAAAGCAGTTTGACTAATCAGTTGACTCTTTGACTATTTTGAACGAAAATGAGACTTAAGTGAAAACACTGAGCAAACTAAAATCAAAACTCACTTTTAAGAACTATAAAGCAGACATAACTAGAATTTAAATCAGAACAATAAGCAATCGTATAGTAACATTGACTAAAATTTGACTTTCATTAAAA
The DNA here is from genome assembly GCA_021014915.2 of Artemisia tridentata subsp. tridentata. NCBI lineage: Eukaryota > Viridiplantae > Streptophyta > Magnoliopsida > Asterales > Asteraceae > Artemisia > Artemisia tridentata. Next base: position 177,482,878 of record CP139509.1, read on the forward strand.
ATAAAAAAAACTGAGTACAAAATTAACTGGAAATGTAAATTACAACTTGAATTAAAAATTACACTACTAAAAACAGTAAATGACACAGAAATTAAAATGGTAACAATTTTTTAAAGACATAAAAATTGGACAAACTATCTAATGAGGAAGATGCCTCAATTTATAGCCTACTGGAGAAGCTTCTGGGCTGTCCATGCTGGCAATCCGTGTGGTGTGCTTCTTTATACCAATTCTGAGCCCTTGATTATATCCCAATCATTTCCCTTTGATATCAACCCTTGGATTGAGCTCTGTGACGTGTTAGGACCAATGGAATGATGCCACGTTACATTCTTTGTGCTTGTTTACTTCTGACACGCTTCTGACCACCTGTGTCAGCTTCTAGAAGTCCTTGAATTGACCAATTAGCCCTTAATTGTGGTTAATTGGAACCGGGGGGTAAATTAGGGTTCATGGTTCTGGTAAAGTGGGGTGAAAAGGGGCGCGGGTGTTGAGTTATTTTTTTTATTATTTTGACTATGGAAGAGTTTGACCGAGGGTTTTATTATATTTTTGGTTGGGTCGGGTTTTTGTATAAGCTGGGCTGGGTAGGATGTTTTGGTGGGCTGGGGTTTTAAGATGGGTTGGGTTATGGTTATTAAAGGATGTGGGGAAATGTTTTAAGGTTTAAAAGGTTTGTTAAATTCAAGGGACCAATTGTGTAATTTCTGGAAATCAAAGGGCTGATTTTTCCATTTCTCCAAAATATTATCCAAGGGCCATTCTTGTCAAATGATGATTCTTCACGGATGACTTTGACTTTTAGCTTCCCGGCATCGGCTAAAAATAACACTTTCATATCTCGTGCTCGGTTTCCCGGTCTTTGCTTGATTTTTGTCATTTTCTTTGATATCCGTGCCTGCACATGTAAAAACACAAAAACACAATATATTTGGCATAATTGGTTAGTTTTTGGTCTATTTGGGTCCGGTTTTGGTCAAGAAAAGGTATGTGTTTAAGCACATACCAATTTACATAAATGGTACCTCATCGGGGTATGGGTGTAACAATTTACCCCTCCTTAAAATGAGAGTTCGTCCCCAAACTCTACTCTTGAAATAAATGAGGATACTTGTTCCTCATTTTCGTTTCCGTCTCCCACCTAATGCTTGTACCCTTACGATGTCTCCATTGCACTTTCACCAACGGGATCTCCTTGTTCCTTAGTTGCCTCACTTTCCTTCCTAATATAGCCTCCGGTTCATCTTCTTGTGAAATCAACTCCGGATCAATTTCGATGTCGTTTAAGGTAACCACACTTGTTTCGTCCGCCAAGCATTTTCTTAAGTATGATACATGAAAGGTATTGTGAATACCTCTCATTTCTTCGGGCAATTCCAACACGTATGCTACCTCGCCTACTCGTTTCAAGATCTTGAATGGTCCTATAAACCGAGGACTAAGCTTCCCTTTGTTTTTGAACCTAAAAACGCCTTTCCACGGGGAAACCTTTAACATAACCAAATCACCCACCTCAAATTCGATTGGTCTTCTTCGGTTATCGGCATAGCTTTTCCACCTATCTTGTGTCGCCTTAAGTCTTGCAAGAATCGTTTCAATCTTCTCCGTTGTTGCCAATACTACGTCTGTGCTTGCCAATTCTCGTCTTCCGACTTCTTCCCAACACACGGGTGTCCTACACCTTCTACCATAAAGCATTTCATAAGGTGGCATATCTATACTCGCATGATAACTATTATTATAGGCGAATTCGACTAAAGGTAAATGTTCGTCCCAATTACCCCCAAAGTCAATCATACAAGCTCGTAACATATCCTCCAAAGTTTGAATTGTCCTCTCGCTTTGCCCATCGGTTTGAGGATGAAAAGTCGTGCTCATATGAAGCTTCGTACCTAACTCTTCTTGGAAATCTTGCCAAAATTTTGATGTGAAACGCCCGTCCCTATCGGAAACTATAGAAATGGGCACTCCATGACGTGCGACTATCTCGTTAACGTAAATCTTGGCTAACTTATGAACGGGCATATTCTCTCGGATCGGAATGAAATGAGCACTCTTGGTTAGGCGATCTACTATGACCCAAATTGTGTCGTTCTTCTTTTTCGTTCTTGGCAATTTCGTAATGAAATCCATCGTGATCTTTTCCGACTTCCAAACTGGAATGTCTAAAGGTTGAACTTTTCCATACGGTTTTTTATGCTCGGCTTTAACCTTTAGGCAAGTTAAACACTTCTCAACGTACTTTACACAATCTCTTTTCATACCCGGCCACCAATAGTTCTTCTTCAAATCGCGGTACATCTTTGTAGCTCCCGGATGAATAGAATATTTTGACTTGTGTGCTTCCTCTAGGATCAATTCTTTAATGTTACTACGAAAAGGAATGTTAACCCTTCCATACCGAGTTTTAATCCCACGACTATCTTCTTCAAGATGCGGAATGTGGGAGTTAATACGCTCTTTTTCTCTATTTCCCTCTTTCAATGCTTCTTCCTGAGCTAACTTGATCTTATCAAAGAGGTCGGTCGTGACAATCATCCGCAACGAATGAATCCTAGTGACTTCATTTTGATCCTTGCGGCTCAAAGCATCCGCCACCACATTTGCTTTACCGGGATGGTAACGGATTTCACAATCGTAGTCCTTCAACAAGTCTAACCATCTTCGTTGCCTCATGTTCGGATCTTTCTTATCAAGGAAGTATTGAAGGCTTCGATGATCGGTGTAAATCACAAACTTGACATCATATAAATAATGCCTCCAAAGTTTTAGAGCAAACACCACAGCCGCGAACTCAAGATCATGAGTTGCATAATTTTCTTCATGCTTCTTTAGTTGTCTAGAGGCATAAGCAATCACCTTTCCCCTTTGCATAAGAACACATCCAAGACCGGAATAAGACGCGTCGCTATAAACCACCATATCTTCAGTTCCTTCCGGTAACACGAGAACCGGTGCTTCACATAACTTCCTCCGTAAAGTACGAAAAGCTTCTTCTTGTTCTTCACCCCACTCAAAAGTAGCATTCTTCTTAGTAAGTTTTGTTAGAGATGATGCGATTTTGGAGAATTCTTGAATAAACCTGCGATAATATCCCGCAAGACCGAGGAAACTTCGAATCTCATCAACATTCCTTGGCGCATGCCATTTCATTACAGCTTCCACTTTTGAAGGATCAACTTTAATACCGTCGGAATTAATAACGTGACCGAGGAATTGAACTTCTTGTAACCAAAATTCACATTTCGAAAATTTGGCATACAATCTTTTCTTTTCTCAAAGTCTCCAAAATCTCCCGCAAATGCACGGCATGCTCCGCCTTACTCTTTGAGTAGATAAGAATATCATCGATGAACACTATGATGAACCTATCCAACATCGGTCTACATACGCGGTTCATAAGATCCATAAAAACCGCATGCGCGTTCGTGAGACCAAAAGGCATAACCGTAAACTCGTAATGTCCATATCGGGTCCTGAAGGCCGTCTTGGGAATGTCTTCTTCCCGAACCTTCAATTGGTGATAACCCGAACGGAGATCGATCTTTGAAAACCATCGTGCACCTTGAACTTGATCAAAGAGGTCATCGATTCTTGGTAACGGATACACGTTTTTCACCGTGACTTTATTCAATTCGCGGTAGTCGATGCACATCCGCATACTACCATCTTTTTTCTTAACGAACAAGATTGGAGCTCCTCATGGCAAACTACTAGGACGAATGAAACCCTTGTCAAGCAATTCTTGAAGTTGACTCATCAATTCTTTCATTTCGGACGGAGCTAGACGATAAGGAGTTTTGGCAATAGGGGTAGCACCCGGAACAAGATCAATACGGAATTCGACTTGCCTTTCGGGTGGGATACCCGGCAAGTCTTCCGGGAAGACGTCACAAAATTCATTCACGACCGGAACATCATCGATACTTTTCTTCTCAAAGCTCGTATCTACCACGTGAGCCATGAAGGCATAACAACCACGCGATAAATATCTCCTAGCCTTCATTACGGAGCATAACTTTAGTTCACCTTTCCTTTTATCACCATAAATAATCATTTCACGACCGCTAGAATTCACAACTCGAATGATCTTTTGGCTACAAAGGATAGCCGCGTTATATTTGCCAAGCCAATCCATACCAATAACAATATCAAACTCCCCGAGCATAATGGGAATTAAGTCAATCTTAAAGACGTTTTCATCAATCTCTATCTCTACGTCTCGATATACATTAGACACAATAACGATTTTACTATCGGCTATTTCGACTTCTAGGGGTATCGGGAGTTTAGCTAATGGGGAGGTTAGTTGCTTGCTAAAATCATAAGACACGAAGGACACACTAGCACCCGAATCATACAAAACTCGAACGGGTACAGAATTAACAAGATGAATACCTGTGATGACATCGGTCCCCGATTTGGCTTCTTCGACACTCATTTGATAGACTCGAGCTGTTGGTTTTGGAACCTCCAATTTCTCATTCTTGACAGTTCTCAAAGGCTTTGCTTCAATCGCCTTCGATTTCGGGCAATCCCTCAACCTATGCCCTATCTCGTTACACCCATAGCATACTATCATCGGCTTGGTACAATCTTTGCTTTGATGATCTAAAGCTCCACACTTGTAACAACCCGGCGTATTTCGCCTAAATTCCCCAAGATGGAACTTGCCACACTTAGAACATGCTACCTTAGCTTTGTTTCCCACACTCTTCTTGCCATGGTCAAATTTGGCTTTCTTCCCATCCCGATCCGCAAACTCTAGCTTCCTTTTTGGTTCTTTCGCCTCTTTCTCCTTCCTCCTAAGTAAGTCCGCTTCCCTTACCCTAGCTCTACTCAAAAGATCCTCCAACGTAGTACATTTGAATGGCGAAATCACCTCACGAATTTCATCCTTGAGCATCCTTTGGAACTTGTCAACCTTAAGCTTGTCATTCCCAAGATACTCGGGACAATAAGGAACCATATCATTAAACGTCCTCCACAACTCATTTACCGTCTCATTAGTTTGAGTGAGAGATTGGAATTTCTCTCGAATTTTGTCAATCTCCTCAACCGGAGCATACTCGGCACTAAACAACTCCTTGAATTCCTTCCACGTACAAGTCTCCGCCCAAGGTTCACCTTTCTCACACACCTTTCCTTCCCACCAAGTCTTAGCACTATCACGAAGAAAGTTAGTAGCATAGATAACCTTCTTCCTTTCTTCACAACCACTAGTACGAAAAGCGCCTTCCACCGCCGTGATCCACCTATTACTAACAATGGGGTCAAGTACACCGGTAAACCGTGGCACATCACAAGCCGTGAAGTCCCGGTAAGTAGCTTTGTCATTCTTAGGTTCTTTTGTCGGACCACATTCTTTCTTAAACTCCTTAAACTCTTCCTTCATTAGCTCCCTAAGATTTTGCGTTGTTTGTTGGACATAGTAGGGCATTGCTTGCTCAATAGCCTTACCCACTCTCTTTGTCATCATTTTGTCTAGGGCTTTCATTTCCTCTCCCGTGAAGCCTCTAAAGTTAGGGCCTCCGGAGTTTGAGGAAGAACTTTCATTATCCTTACTATCATTACCCGGATCACTTGCCGAAGTTTCGGCATGCTTGGAAGCCGTGGCTTTCGCGACTTCCTTCGTGAGAGGGGTTTCCATTTCTTCTTACTGAAAATTAGCAATTCACAACATTAAACACAATTATGTATACTTAGCCAATGCATGAATGACATTTCTATCTTGTTCTAGCACCCTAGCTTGTCACTCATGTATGATCTAAATGATTTCAATTTCACATATGTCCCGTATTTTCATCACTACGGTGGCCAGGTGTAGTCATGAAAATATTGAACATATGGGTCCTCAAAATCATCCAAACAATACACAAATAACAAACACTAGCTCTAAACGCATCTATACAAGGCATAAGTCTAGGAAATCCTAAAGTGAAATCCTAAATCTCTTATACCGAAGCTCTGATACCAAGTTGTAACGCCCCGTACCCGTTTAGACTAAAATTTAAAACTTTTTACGCGGAAATACTTGAACTAAAACTGACCTTCTGTTACTCTTTTGCAATCTGAAAAAAATCTATAAACTTTCAGACTTTGAGACTAATTTTAAATGAAACTAGACTCAAGTACCTTAAAAACGACGGGTGACACGACCCATAACGACTTCCGGTTCAAAAGATATGACTTTCCAAAGTTTACCGAAAATCTGCCAAAACCCACATTCATAACCAAGATGAGTACTTCAGAACCAAGATGAGTACTTAAAACCAAGATGAGTACTTCGAACCAAGATGAGTACTTAGAACCAAGATGAGTACTTACCATTTCACGGGTTATGCATTAAACCCATTTGACCCAATTTTCGTAACAAATCATCTATAACACCTCATTTGTCCACCAAACTCGACCAACGTCATTACTTTAATACATGAGACATGTTTCAAAAGAACTTGACCCGTTCATATGTCAAAATGGGTGGGAACCCGCTTATTCCAAACACCCCCCTTAAGAACTCATTTCAACTACACACTTTTACCCAAAACACTTGTCCACAACATATTCATTTAAAAGCATGCATTAGTTGACATATCTAATATATTGAAAAGTTGTTAGTACAAAGTCTTGACCCATAGCTTCCCAAAATGGGTGAGATTAGCTAAATGCCAAACACCCTCCTAAATACCATTATAACCACATAACATAAAGACTTCTTGACATTTACATAAACTTGACTTACAACCCAACTTGAACAATGACCTTATATGAAGACGAGACCGTTAAATAACAAAATGACCATATGGATTGAAATATACCCAAAACACGAAAAAGACACTTCGGGGGCTTCCAACTTCAACACGCTTGGAACATAATAAATCACATTAACACATTCATAACATTATCATCATAACATTAACAAGTTATACTCATATACTTACCTTAATCTCAATTAGCTCCCTACTTGTGCTTGATTGGGCTCTACAATTACTTCCTATATCAAGATTAACTTTGATTAGCAACTAATTAACTAAGGGGATCATTAATTTACAACCTTTATCCCTCCTACTCAAAACCCACCTTATGAACCCTAATTTTCACAATTGGGGAAAGTACTTACAAGATGAAGAGATTACAATTAAGGCTTCTCTAAGGCTTATTGATCACTTCTTGATGATGGATTTAAGCTCAATTGCCAACTTTGCTCTTCCCTCCTATTTCTCCTCAAGATGTCGACACTTCAATAAGGACCAAGATAATTCCAGACTTTTCTAAGTCTTGGATATTTATTTATTGTTAGTTACAAGTTTGGCCTCTTGGCAATTTTAGTCCTTCTAGTCCTATTCTTCCTATTTTAGTAACACATACTTAGTTATCATTTAATCCATAACACATAACTTATATTTACATAGCATAATATTTACATAAATGGTACCTCATCGGGGTATGGGTGTAACAATACCCAACATAAACACACAAAATAAACACACTGATTTCACATCTTATTTCACACTTTCAAACCATGAATTCTTACGAGCTATTCATTGCCGATTCGTCTTCGGATGATGAAATGAAGTCAGTAGTGACTTTATGATGTTTGCGGAAGAGTGTTGGGATGCTTTGCAAGCGTCACAACCTAAAGTCTTACGAAACCAAATTAATAGGGATCGTTTGGGTGCTCATAACCGTTTAGTGGCTGCTTACTTCTGCGAGAACCCAAGATACGGCGATCAAGCATTCCATGATCGTTTCCGAATGACCCGAAGACTATTCACACGAATTGTTCGAGAGGTAACCAATCATTCACCTTATTTTCAACAAACTCCTAGTTGTACGGGTTACTTGGTATTTCTCCATTGATGAAGTGTACTTCGTTAATTCGTCAATTGGCATACAGAGTCAATCCTGATGCTCTAGACGAATTTGTGCAAATGGGTGGGTCAACAATTCGCGAGTGTCTCCAAAAATTTTGTGAGGCCATCATGGAGTTATATGGTGCAGAGTATTTGAGAAAGCCGACGGTTACTGACATTGACAAACTATATGCTCATCACTACGAAAGGCATGGGTTTCCTGGGATGATAGGAAGCATTGATTGTACAGATTGGCCATGGGAGAATTGCCCACATGCTTTAAAAGCTCAATTTTGTAGGGGTGATCACGGGTCAACTCCTTTCATTTTATTGGAAGCGATCGCCTCCCAAGATTTATGGATTTGGCATGCGTTCTTTGGTGTCGCCGGGATGAATAACGACATAAATGTTTTACGTAAATCGCCTCTTTTCAATGATCTCAAAACGGGGAGAGCACCGGATGTGGAGTTATATGCTAACGGCGTGCCTTATAAACGGGGATATTATCTTGCTGATGGTATATATCCGGAATACTCTGTTATTGTGAAGTCCATTAAAAATCCAGGGACAGGTGATGACAAACGAATATTGTATAAGACAATGCACGAAGCAGCAAGAAAAGATGTGGAACGTGCTTTTGGTGTACTAAAGAAGAAGTGACTCATGATTAAACATCCGGCTAAAGGGTTTGACAAAGAGCGTCTATCACATATAATGTATACATGCATCATATTACATAATATGATAATTCAGGACGAAGGGCGGGCGATATCTCCTACTTTCTTTCCAGCGGAGCAGCACCGTTCTTATGATCCCATAAGAACACATGTGGAATCGTTGGAAATTACCAGGGAGATAGTCAACAAAACAACTCATCTTAGCCTCAAAGCCGATTTGGTGGAAGACATTTGGCATCGTCATAATCAAAACTATTAGTCGTATTATTATGTAACGTTTGAATTTTATTGTAATGTTTTAATTTGATTTGAATTATTATGTAACGTTTTAATTATTAATGAAATTTAAGTTTGTGTTAAAAAAAAAAAAAAAAAAAATAAAAAATAAAATTTGGATGAAGGTCGCCTTATTGGGGCACCCAATCGCCTGAAGGTCGCTGGAGAGAGAAAGCTGACGTGACAGAAAAAATGAGAAGGATTGACCCTCCCTACTGCAAGCAATAATGTACAACCGTTTTTTTTAATCGTTTAACAGCGCATCTCAGCAATGTAAGCCAGATCATGTGAAATCGACTACTCCAAAGTTCGAAATAGATTTAGTAGTATATATTTTTCTAACGATAATCTAATATATGCGATATGAGTCAAACACGATACCGACTGGATATAAATAAATAAATGTTTGGCGCCGGTTCTTCCACATGGCGTGGTGGGGATATGAGTACAAATTCATGACGTCCATTCTTACGACATGCATTTATTTACACGTTTCTTTAATATAATTCGTACCAATGTTTTAAATATCTATTGCATCGTTACTACTACTCCGTATATTTTTTCTATAAGCAAATTCTTAAAAAGGGACAAATACTTGGGTTGTGGCCATCATATAATAGTCATGTAGCGAATGTGCGACTTCATTAGATGTGTGACACGTGTCTATTTTTTTAATAATAAAAGTACATTTGATTTGATATCTTGTCTTTTACTAAACGTATTAAAAGACCAAATTACCCTCAATTTTATCTCTCTTTTTAAAAAAAAAAAAAAAAAAATTGTCTCTCTTACTAACCTACCCACCCACACATACTCCACCACTACTTTTTCTCTCTCAAAAATTTCGACAAGCCTCCACCACCTCAAATATACCCACCACCAAATCCCATTGGTTGGCGGCTGCAACCAAAAATTCCGGCCAGCCACCACCACCTATACCCACCATCAATTACGAGCCACCAATTAGATCTATAAAAAAAAATTCCAAACTTATGTAATATATAGATCTATCAAAAAAGAAAAACTAAAAAGCTTAATATATTTCAAAAAATTATAATTAATTGAAGGTTTTGGTGATTGTGGGTCTTGGTTATGGGTTTTTAATGGTACCGGCTGTGATGTGAGGTGGCGGAGATTTTGAGGTGGGGTCTCGGTGGTGGCTGCTGAGAGGTGCTGGTGGTCGGCGGCTGTGAGTTGGTCGGCGGTTGTCCATTGCTTATTTAGATTAAGGTTGAACTTTGCTTTAATTTGTGAAATAAGATCACATGACTTGGGAAAATATGTTGACCAACTTAAATCTTTATGCAGGGTGTAGTGTTTGTTTGGTGTAAATATTTAAAGACTATAAAAAAGGGAAATGGTTGGTGAGTGAATAAAAGTGGATCATGTATGGATTTGATGTGTCAAAATCATTTAGGTAATTTGGAGTGTATGATAGAATTATCGTCGGAATATATCAGTATCGCCGGAATATGGAAATAAAGCGAAATCGCATATTCGCACATTTAATTGGGTAGCACAATCGCACATTTAATTAACTCTTATAAAAATAAAAGTAAATAAGTAATTTTGTAATAATAAAGAAAAAGAATATTTAAGAAAACCCCACCTACTACTGTACGACATGCATTTATCATTTCTTTTTATATTGTCAATAGATAGCTTGATGACATTTTATGAAAGGGAATACGACATGCATTTATCATTTCTTTTTATATTGTCAATAGATAGCTTGATGACATTTTATGAAAGGGAATATTAAGATAAAAATTATTGTTTATTTCTATATTTTGATAGGGTACAAATTAGTGAAATTAACTAATTATATATATATATATATATATATATATATATATATATATATATATATATATATATATATATATACTAAAAGGCGGGTAACAGTGAGCCAAAATACTGTAGCTACAGTAGTCGCGCAATTTTCATTTTACACTATGAGGTTATTGATCCATTGCAGGGTTAGTCCTTAACGGCCGTTACTTAACAGTTGTTACTTAAATTTGCAACGGACCAATAATTCAGGGACTGTTTCTGTGCAAATATTGAGCAGAAATAGCCCCTAACATTAACTTTAATTTCAAAGTTAGTCCCTAAGGACTAACTTTGCAACATACCGACACTTTCAGGGACTAAAAAGGAAAATAACATTGCTACAGTGCGTAACAGTGCAGAACAGTGTTTGCTACAGTGCATAACAGTGTTTACTATTCATGGGCAACTATAGCAAAAATGGCACGAATAGTCCCTCAGGTTACGTATAAATTACAAAGTTAGTCCCTAAGGACTAACTTTGCAAAATGCCGATAACTTTAGGGACTTATCCTGTAAAAAACTCATACTATTTTCAGAAATACTTTACGAAAATAGTACTTGCGGTTATCGATCTTTTGCATATTTAGTCCTTAATAACAAGATAATTTTTGGACAATCGTTTCATTTCGAGTTTAGATTAAACACAAGATTTCCGCAACAATGCGCGGGTACCCCCACTCGTCGTCACTAAAAAAGGAAATAGCTGGAATTTAATTATAACAAAGATGAAGGTTATATTATGCCAAATTTCGAATATACATATTCATGGCGGAATTCAAATCCGCAAAATGTAATAATTAGCGAAACTTTTTCCGCAATACGAACCCGTATGTAATAGTATAACTTAAGCGCCATCATTATTTAAATCATATTAGGAAGAATTGGTATGTCTCTAGAAACGATCTGCTTTCAACATTTTGACTTCAAGATTTATATGTTCATTTCATAGCATGAAGCATGAATGCGTGATATTATTTCTAAATCATATATTTGAAAAAGCATGGTTGCATGACATCAACTAAGAATTTCTTAACGAGATACTTAGCTTATTGCATGAGCATTTGAAGTATTAACTACGAGATAAATATTCTTAATCACAATATTTTGTATTAACAGAAGGTCTCATCTTTTTTAGTCTATTTAAGCATCATTTCATGGCACAAGAAGCAAGAAAATCAACCAAACTTTACATTTATACAACTTTTACGAAGAATTTGTGATTTATATAATCAGTCGATGATTTAATTATTGCTCAAAAAAGGTCGCTAGAATTCAATTTCGATAAACAATCAACATATTAAGGATTTAAGGTTATCGCGTATAAATGCTATAGATCTTATATTGTTAAGGGTTTAAGCCATTAAATAGCCACATACTTTTTCAAATTTACTCATATAGTGCGTGTACAAAATTTATTATTTGTATCATACCTATACGTTTTATTTCGTGTTAATATGGTCACAAACAATTTTAACAGCTTAAAGATAAAAAATAACGAAAATACCCTCATCTTGCTAGTGGAGTAACGAGTTTGGTCCATTTTCCGGTTTTGTCCGTTTTTAGACTTTTTCGTCCGTTTTTCTTACGTTTTCATACGGGTTTTTGTCCTTTTTATACGTTTTCGTCCATTTTTATTGGTTTTCGTCCGTTTTTTTTTACGTTTTTATACGTTTTAATCCGTTTTTCATCCGTTTTTATACGTTTCCGTCCGTTTATCTTACGTTTTCATCCGTTTTCATCCGTATTTATCCGTTTTTATATGTTTTCGTCCATTTTTATACGTTTGCATCCGTTTTTCTTACGTTTTTATACCCTTTCGTCTGTTTTTATTCGTTTTCGTCTGTTTTTCTTACGTTTTTATACATTTTTATCCGTTTTCATCTGCTTTCATCCGTTTTTATACGTTATTGTTCGTTTTTATACGTTTTTGTCCGTTTTTATATGTTTTTGTCCGTTTTTATACGTTTTCGTCCATTTTTATACGTTTTCGTCAGTTTTTTCTGACGTATTTATCCGTTTTGATAGGTTTTTACATGTTTTCGTCCGTTTTTATACGTTTGCGTCTGTTTTTCTTACGTTTCATACGATACGTTTTCATCCATTTTTATACGTTTTTGTTCATCTTACTTATAAAAACGGACAAAAACGTATAAAAAGGTAAGAAAACGTATAAAAATTGACAAAAAGGTATAAATACAGACAAGAACGTATAAAACGGATAAAAACGTATAAAAGTTGATGAAAACGGATAAAAACGAATAGAAATGGATAAAAACAGATGAAACGAATGAAAACGGATAAAAATGAATAAAAACGTATAAAAATGTATAAGAACGGATATGAACGGATGAAAACGTATAAAAACAGATGAAAAAGAATAAAAACAGATAAAAACGAATACAAAAAGATGGAAAAATTTCACCAACTAAACGCACCCTAACAACGCACAAAGACTTATTTTGAAAAAATCGCAAAGGACCTATTTTGCAAAAGAAACAAATCACAAGGGACCATTTTTGCTCAAAAATCGTAAAGGACCTATTTTGCAAACGAAGCAAATCACAAGGGACCATTTTTGCTTAAAAAATCATTTAAAATAATTAAAAAATAATAAAAAAATAAAAACACGTCACACTTTTGTAAAAATTAGCCGGTTTTACCGTGCCGGTAAAAATGTGACCATATTAGCATGAATTGAAAAGTTGAGGTATGATATAAATAATAAATTTTGTACACGTACCATATGAGTAAATTTGAGAAACTATGTGGCTATTTAATGGATTAAACCCTATTGTTAATGTTATGTATATTGAGTGTATTGCTACAAGAGACAAACAAACCATAACATAAAACATAAGAGTTTAGAGAAACGATACCGTAAATCTTTGAATTGTTGAGACACAAAAACACAAGTAAGAAAAATGTTGAGGCGTGTGATGCTCACAGTTTCCTTAAGACATATTCGTCCTCTCCACGGTGCTTGAGAATCATGAACGTCTATCTCCCAGGATACAGCAACAACGGATAACCCCGTCAGCACAAACGAGTTATCAAGGCGAACCAAAATGTGCATTCCCTCTATTACTAACGATTACACAAAGAAACAAGATACACGAAAGGAGGGGATATGAATAGTTTTTCTTGGTGTAATGAAATGAGAGAAGTGCTCTCAATAAATAGGTAAGGGGAATGAAATAAAACAGTCGAATAATAAATTATACTAATGGCTCATAAACACACAATTAATTCGGTCGTTACATTTGGCCACACATTAACTTTTGTGTTAACACCCATTAGTGTATTTGATGACCATCAATTGTCATTCAAACCCACCATTATGACTAATTTTTCCAACAATCCCACACATGAATGAAATTGATAAGGGAAACAAATTTCAAGGACACGAATTTGTAATAGAGTTTTGCAGTTGATATATGCATATGATAGATAGGTGTTACCCTCTGAACCTTCCCTCGTGAAATATACTTAGCCTCCTAGCATCCAGTAGAACTCGATGTCTTTGAACTGTCTGTTGTTTGTGGAGACGACAATATATATTCACACAAATAACTCCTTGATACATTTTGGTTCTCATAGTTATGTTCGTTATAGTCATGAACATTAGCCTAGTTCTGCGAGAGATTTTAAGAATTGCGCCCCCACAATTCTCTTCGAAGCGACCCCACTTCTCTTTCACATAGGTGATTCTCAATTAATCATTAAAAGCCATATGCTTAGCCTCATATTGTCACTGTTATAGGAATGGACTAGGAAGTTTACTAGCTCCCTTAACGCTCTGTTCTCAAGTCTAAATTTTTAAGAATCGAAGAGGATAGGATGGGAAGGGAAAAGTAAGGGATGAAAATGTGAAGAAAGTGGTTATTTCAATTTGTGTTTTTGAGTTTGTATTTAAAGTAGCAAGGAAAGGATAAGAAAATAACAAAATTACCAATATACCCTTGAAACTATATACTCGTACATTAATTAATTTCTGCATAACTAAAGTGTCTTAAAACCCATGATTCAAAACTTGCAAGCTTTCACTACTTCCATTTGACGCCATGAACAGCAAAGATACCATGGCCAAATTTTAATGTTATTATCTTTTTATAAAGCTTACCTTTCGTGTAGTTGTCAAACTTGGTTCAATTTTTTTTAGAAGATGCAACAATATATTAAAACAACAAGAAAACATACAAAAAAAGCATCAAACTTCCATAATCGAGATGATTGACGAAAGCAGGACCCAAGAAAAAGAACATACAACCCACGATGGGTATTACAAAAAAAATACAACTCGTACAATGAAAAATAAACGACTCGGCCACAATTGTGTCATATGAAACTTATCATATTTTTAACCAATAAAATCTATAACTTGCCCCATGCCCCCGCCATGTATTGCAGTGGACCAAGCTACAGCCATTGGACAAAAAAACATGACAAGTCAAGGACAACAACAGACGAGGCCATATACAATCTCACAACTTGACACACTGATAAGCCTGATACATAGTACCACATGATTTTCTGTGAGAATAATGTACGAAAAACTGCTATTCTTGTGGTTGTTTGTTATAGAGATAGATGTTGTAACTAGGTCAAAATTATGGATCGTACATAACAAATGAGGATATAATACTAATTTAACAAAAGCCCATGTTGTTAGTTACCCACTTCCCCTCCTGATCCCTCCTATTTTGGACGGAAAACATATACACAAAAAAGCCCATACATTCCCTTCCTCCCCCCTTCCCCGTACCTTACCTTTCCCTCTTAAAAAAACTTAAGAACACCATTTTTTCAATTTCTCTTCCCATCCTTTACCTTTCCAATAAAAAAAAAAAAAAAAAAAAAACTTGAGAACAGAGTGTAAATAGTTATAAAGTGTATTACTCCCCCCACAGGGACCTCCCTCGGTTTATACAATTAGGTTGTCCTATTGAACCCAGATCTTGGGATCTCCAGTCAGCTGCGTTAGGTTTTCCTTCATATAAATTTTTCAAGGGCTTTAGTCTCATTCCTCTTCACGACTTGCTAACTAGCTCTCACATTTAGCATTTCACAAGCGGATCCGCAATGTTATTCTATGACTTCACATTGTCAATAGGGATAACTCGAGCTGAGAGTAGTTGTCGTATCGACATAATATGTCTATACAAATTCGAGTTTCGTTCAACTCTGTAAATATATCATTCTCCAGGTAATTCTTGAGTATTCCAACTAGGCAAGAACTTTACCTTTGTTGGTGTCCTTTTGAACTCTAGCTAGGCCGGAATCCCCTACATGGAATCTATCTCAAGAATTTTGTAGAAAGGTTCTCCCTTTCAATGTATTAATCTTATTTATAAGATTTTTCTCACAAAGATATGACATCAAGATCATTAGTAATTTGTCACTACACAAGTTTCATACTAGTGTATACACACCTTTTGAATGTTTTATGTTAATTATTTTCCGTATCATAATTAACAAATTCCACGTCTAGCATGCTATAGACCAAGGAATCAAGCGTATGACAGAAGATGCATCATTCTGTTTAATCATAGCTTCATCTCCTAACATTCTTCTTTTAGACAAATCACCACCTTAAACCACACAGGTTTTAGGAGGATCCCAGATGGTCTTTGTGTAAGTCATACACTTACAACATGTCATTCCAATTTACTTATGATTATATATATAATCATATTTAATCTCTTATCATTATATGATTATCACGACTTGTTATGTGATTATGATCATATCGAATCAATGTGTAATCATTTTACACAATCAAATACGTCGAATGTAAAGAAAGGACAGTATCTTAATTTGGATGACAATCGCACCAATCAAGTTAGTTACATAAACTAACATAATTTGTTGTCATCTATATGTGTGCTCTTTTTTGACATTTCACAATGTCTTGCACGGTTATGTTCAACACAGTCATTTCTTTCATAATGACAAACAGTTTGATTATTAGCAATATGAGTTCGAACAAGTCTTAACAATTGTTCATCTTTCTAGAATAAAAAGTAGTTTGATTATTTGCAACAATATTCACAATAGAGTATTTGCAACATCCAAACTTCCAATACTCGGTACAAAATCGAGCGACTTGTTTATTCTCATGTTATAAAAATTAGTTGCATAGTGCTAAAAAAACCGCATAAACAACCTTAAATATGCACTACTTTGCCACAATATTTTTCACCAAATGAAACAAACAATTTTGCGTTGAGCATCATACAAAATACATAATTCTGCATTAAAACAACCCCCAAATGTTGTACCAAAATATAAATTGTGACCAAACGGTTCATCTATTTAAAAACCAAACTTTCCTGAAATTAAGTTCGATGTCTTAGCTATGCTCTAAAAAAATTGGGCTCAAAACGCATTTGTTTATCATGCGCACAATGTGTTTTCCCACAAAAGCGTAGCTGTTACAACAAGCATTTTGGATTCCAAATAACATGAAAATTAACATTCCGCAAGAATGAGGTTAATCTCAATATCCGGTCATGAAACATATACCACTTACACAAACCACTATATATCATGACGACATTTCAAACTGACAAACACCATACTTTGAGTTGTAGGTTGTCCTGTTTATTTACAGTATTTGTTATACTAAACAAAACCTTCTAAAACAGATTAGAACACCAAGTAGTTCTCTATCAAGCATGAAATAAGGTTTCACAAAATTACTACTCTTTCTCTAACATGAAATTAAAACCATGTTAAATGGTTCAAAAAGTTAATCGGTGAATGTTTCATTTGACTAAATCAACTCTTTCAAGCAAAAATAAAGTTTCATTTTTTTTTTATTTTTTCAACGTCACAAAGGTATTTCATTTGACTAAATCAACTCTTTCAAGCAAAAATAAAGTTTCACTTTTTTTTTCCTCTTCAACATCACAAAGATATCTGATTTAAATTACCTAAAAAATTCCCAGCAAGCAAAGTGCCCGTTACATAACCAAACTATATACTCAAATTAGTGTTGTGACACAAATGCGAACATAAAAGAATCATGTGCAAAGTTTCAAGAAAATAGCGACTTGACTGTCCAGAAAAGTATTGATGTTCCAAATTAAAATATGTGATTGAACGGCTCACAAAGTCATTCACTAGTAACAACTGGATAATATTAATACAAGTTAATTTCAATGCAATGAAATATGATAATGTGTAGAACGATATGACAAATAATGAAGTTTTAGAAAACAATTAACAAACCTCATTACTTCCTTCTTTCTTACCTTCTACGGAGTATTTTGTTCTATAAATTACTAAAGATTACTTGAACTCACACATAAACTTGTACATATTTAGTCAACCATATTGTCTATATGTTTATATAGCATAACCGTCCGGCTCATACAGTAGCCTGTTTTCGGTTATCTTTGTTTTATATTGCACCTTTGATTCGGAAACCAAAGATACAATACTTAGGGGGGGGGGGGGGGGGACATGTTCGTGTAGGTGTCCGGATGACCCATTCCGGATGGATCAAACCGGACGAACTCCATTCAAAATCATCCGGCCCGGAACGCAATAACAATAATAAATAAGTAATAGACCAGGACGGCAAGTACATGAATAGTGCACGCCTATAGCATTTAATGGAATGGTACGGCAAGTACATGAATAGTGCACCGCTTAAAGGATTTAATGGAATGGTACGGCAAGTACATGAATAGTGCACCGCTTAAAGCATTTAATGGAATGGTACGATAAGTACATGAGCAGTGCACCGCTACAGCAACTGTTCATGTACAGATCCATTCTCCCAGGAACAGCAACTGTTCATGTACCAGATCCATTCTCCCAGGAACAGCAACTGTTCACGTACCGGATACACGCCCCCAGGCACAGCAGGTAACAAGTGGCTGGTACACTATAAATACCCCAGCGCATTCAATACTCGAACCAACTACTTTCACCCATATTTATTACTCACCTACATACTCTACATTTACTCCAATCCGGATAAATACTTATCCTTGCACCGGAGCTTGGTCTTGGGATAAAACCGGGACGAGGCTAACGGGTTTATCTTTGTTTGCAGGGTCTCACTCGGTTCATAAGGAAGGCCTCAACGAACCTAGTACGAGTATTTACCTCAACATATATATAGCATAACCGTCCAAACTCAATAAAATCCCTATCAATAATAGGCCGGAATGGCGGGGAAGGAAGCCCTCCCTACTTCAATGGAAAGGGGGAAGAGCCCTTTTTTCACAGCCGCTCCTCTACAACTACCTTTCGCCCAAAAACATTTCACACATTAATTACTCACATGTAATTATAATTATAACTATATAACATTTATCAGGATTCATTTAACTCGTTTGCTCCTCCAACCCCCTCCACTCCTGACCCGGTTTATAAGTTGGGGGTCCGGACTGTTCATCCTCACTCACACTACCCTTTCTTCTTTTAGGTCCGAACCGTGGTCTTCCACCCCCAAAACCCAATGGCCATAAAATTCCCTCCGACCCGTCCGCTCCCAGCTACAGTTGCCTGTGAGGGGATGAACAGGAGATGCAATAGTAAACCCAATATTTTATTGGTTTTGTGGCTGTTATTAGGCCATTTGTTTTTTATACAGACTCCCATTGGTTATAGCCACATCTTTGGATCTCATCTTATCTGGATTTCTGTAAGTTTCACCTTTTGATTATCTTTTTTTCATTTACGTTTTTCATTATTGGTTTTGTTTTGGAGGAGCAAACAGGTTAAATCAATCCCGACAAATGTTATATACTTATAATTATAATTATTGGTAATTTTGGGACTTTAGATTTAGGGTTTTGTTGTTGTTATTAGTTGGTTCGCGGTTTTTTGGTTGCATTTAATTGTGGCCTTTCCTAATTTTATACTTTTAGGTTTAGGGTTTTGTTGCTGCTATTGGTTGATTTAGGGTTGTATGTTGCTCTTTTTTATTGTGTTTTTTTGTCTTTCATTGTTGTTGTTAAAGGTGGTGCGGGTTTCACAAGCAAACGGGTTAAATGTAAATATATTATTTTAAGTGCTTCACAATTTTTTTTTTGTAGTTCAAAGAAAGGGAATAGTTTATGTCAAAAGTATTCTCATTTTTTCCAATCAGATATGATAGCTATTGTTTTATACACATTTGTTGGAGATACGGTTGGATTACGTTATTTTGTTACCTTATCACCGAATGCTAATGTGTTTGTTTTATGTGATTTGTAAAAGTCGTTGACTGTTTGCTATGTTTGTTTTGTAGGAACCTTTGTGCACCTCATTGTGGTAATGGTTGTGTTTACAAAGCTGTATGGACCTCATTGCGCTTTATGAGTCTACAGGATAAGGGGAAACTTGGCTGGGCAAGGACCGGATGGCATCATTATGCAACCGCGTTTCTTTGCACCCACTGCTTCGTTTGGAACTTTTAAGTAACCACTTTTTGTTGCTTCACGTACGGTAGGGCTATGATGATTACCGCCTATTTTCTGACACAAATGAAGTGGGTTGTCAAATATTGTCTCCATAACTTGGCACGGCAAGGACCGGATGGCATTACTATGCAACCGTGTTTCTTTGCAGCCATGGTGGAGTCTAGAACTTTTTGCGCCGTATTTGGTTTAAAAATCTGAGCCTGAGAACAGCGTAGTTGTTTCATGTACAGTAGGGCTGTGATGATTACCGTGTTTCTTTCCAGCCATGGTGGAGCCTACAACTGTTTGCACCACTTTTGGTTTAAAAATCTGAGCCTAAAAACTGCTACATATATACCTGTTTAACCTATACGTTTAAAACTCGATTTACTTATAACTGTTGCGGCTGTTGTTGTTGGCAGCATAACAATTCTTATAAGTTGGGGATCCGGACTGTTGATCCTCACTCACAATTGCCTTTCTTCTTTTAGCTCCAAACCGTGGTTTACATTTGTTGATTACATCAAAAGTTGTGGCTATAACTAATGGAGATACTGTATGTTTAACATATGGCTTGCTTCAACTGTTCATCTCCAACAGGCAACTGTAGCTAACATAAAAAAACATCTATTCAGATTGTTTTAAGGCTATGATGATTCATAACTCTTTTCTGAAGCAAATGAAGTGGATTGGCAAAGATTGGATCGTAACTTGGCGGGGCAAGGACTGTGTCGCATGATTATGTATCCCTGTTTCTTTGCAGCCATGGCGGGTTCGACCTATTTGTCACCCTGTTTGGTTTAAAAATATGAGCCTAATACCTGCTACTCTATGTTGGCCTGTTGCAAAGGCAATAATAACTCAGTTTACATAACGATGTTTCATGTTTCGGATCATTGGATCCATGACTTGGCAGCGCAAACACTGGATGGCATAATTATGCAACCGTGTTTGTTTTCTGCAACCATCATCTTTATATCTTTTAGACTCTGTTTTCTCTAAAAATCATAGTCAACCAACAATTACCCTAGCTCGACCTGTGTGAATGCGCGTTGTTAATTTTTTTTTATTTAATTTTATTTATTTATTTATTATTTTTTTTTATGATTGCTGTTTGCACTGTTCTTGTTGGGTCATGAAAAACCCAAGAATACGTAAAACATGATTTGGACACAAATTAACTAAGTGTTAAACTTAAACCGAGAACAATTCAAGTCACTGAGAGAACAGCCTCTCAGTGAGTCATCTTCAAGATGCTTAAGACGAATTCAAGAAGAAGGATTCACTTCTCAGGAAGGCGGTACTCCCTGAGTCGGACTTAAGCCAAAGAAGAAGATGATGGTTCAGTGAGTTTTAGACAAGAACTCACTGAACCCCAGTCTCCTCAACCAACAAAGTGATTGAAGGACTGAGGAACCAACGCCTGAAGAAAAGGCGGGAACAATAGGGAAAAGATCTGAGAAGATAATAGTGTCAGCCCAACACTCTTCTCTTGTCAGATCCAACCTTCCCTATTGCGGCTAAAAGTCATGGAGTGTCAGCCAACAACTCCCAAAGTCTTATTAGCCCTTTCCTATTGGTTCTTGGAAATGACAATTACTATTTGTAATTGTCAGACACGCAACCTCAACAACTTGTATTATATTTAATCACTTATACTTAGATTACTTGTGTATAAATAGATCAGATGGGAGAGAAGTTTAAGTGTGCTTTGTATATTTAAAGTCTTGAACTTTTACAAAGGAACTTCTCTCCTACAAAGAGTATACAACTCACTGAGATAGCTCAGTGGGTATATTGTTACCACTCAAGCAAAACTTGAGTTTCGATAGGAGACACCCCATACCCTTGTCTATTCAATCCCAAGTGTTTGTTCCGCAAAACACTTGGGTATAGATTCTTGGAATTATTTCTAATAAGAATTTAAACGTTGAAAAATATTGTTGTTTTTATACTCACGTTTTATAACTGTTAGAATTAATCCTAAACATTGTATTAGTCATAACACGAAATAGATTAACTTTCTAGTTAACTCTAATAGTGTAAAGGGACCAACAAGTGGTATCAGAGCCTCTGGTTTATAAAATCTTTTAAACTAACCAAGAGTGCTCTAGGTTTTTAAAACCAAGATCCTACTATGGCTGATATCAATGTACCCCAGCTAGTCGACAAAAAGGGTGGCAGCTACTCAGCTGTTGCACCCAGACTTGAAGCTGGGAAATTTAGAAAATGGAAGAAGCGTATGATTTGCTATCTTACTGGTATGGAACCCTACTACATCACCTGTATCA